>JAYJLV010000001.1:20621778-20642268 GCA_036873485.1 Torymus texanus | reverse complement strand
GGAACCTCGAAAAGTTGGACTTATTCGATTATTCCGGGAAACCACAGATATGTAAAAGTAAATCTTTCTCAATACTATATAAAATTTGTATAGATTATTAGAGAAAAAAACATCTGCAACCATAATATTTATCACGATTATATATATATATATGCCACACAATCAGCGCAATTATACCCACTACGCACTGTACACATATAAACCCACCCACCTCGATCCTGACCCTGCAAAATCCTCTCCCTACAAAAATTGCCAAGCCACAATTAGCAACAACAAGCACGTGTCAATGTTTACGAAATGTTCGCGCTCGAGCAAGCCGTTCTCTTCACCCCCCTACTCCACATATATACCAACCCTCGCATAATCCACTCTCCGCGTCCCTATATCCTCTCTGGCCGCGCGCGCATATACGCTGTATAATTCACGGCACGGCGGACAGTTGCATCGCGCGTGGCCTCCCTATTAATTAGGGTCATGCACCGCGGACGTACATCACCCCCCCCCTCACCCCCTCTTCTACCCTCCGCCTACACCGAAACATATACACATATATATATACATAAACATATATACATGTATATATATGCTCTCGCCCTTCTCGGCAAAAACGGAGCATTTACATATTTTCGCGTCGCTCAATTATTAAAGACCGAGGGCAAGTAGCAGCAGTCGCTTATCACGGCTATAAACTCATCCGGCGGATAAACGTCTGCGCGAGCGGCGGCCGTGTAGTGAGCTTTTCCGGGTGTAGGTTTCGCTTAATCCGGTGCTTACGCGGTTCGCGTTGTTGCGGATTTTTTTGGCTGCTGTTGCCGCTGCTGGTGTTTGCGCTGACTTTTTGGAGAAGGTATTCGTGTGATTTTTTTTTTCGTTGTAAAGGGTGGAGGCACGGTTAAATATTGCGAGGTGTTTTGTGGGCAGTGAAAAGATTCCGTTTTCAAATAGTTTTTGAAATTACTTCTTATAAAGTGATTAGTCTTTGGTAAACGTTGTGTTTAGTGTTTGGAGAAATAATAAGTGTCGGTTATGATATATTTTTAAGTTATAACTTTTATTAAAGAAAATGTCGCTTTATTATTGAAAATCGAAGGTGAATAAAGTTTCAGTATAATCAATGAAAAATTTAATTTAGAACATAAAATACAAACTGAAATGAAATATATACAAATAAAAATGTGAATCAATAAAATTGTTAACCTAAAACTAATTCTTAAAATAGATAATGTGAAATTGACATTTTAACAATATTAGCATTAAATTTATGTTGCTAGCTAAATATTTTGATAGAAATATTATAGTACTCAATTATATTATCAAATCAACAGCACACCATGACAAATCTATTCATTCCAAACCTCCCATATCAATGCCAGCCACAAAATTAATCAAACACGCACAGCCAGACGCACTCGGAGCGTTTGAAAAAAAATCAAGCCAGACGCACGACACGCTCTTTCATTTTCTCTCTCTCTTTCTATTCGTCTCTCTATAATCGCCTTCTGCTTAGCTCGAAAATGCATTACACGCGGTATATATAGGATCGGTTTTAGGGCGCGTACGCGCATATATAGAGTCATATGGCACGAGCACATCACGCATGACTCGTCAGGATATATAATTATGCACGCGAGGAGCGCGCGTAATGGTAGTCGGCAGTAACAGCAGCAGCAGCAGCAGTGTACGGCGTCGGCGCATCAAGAAATTAATAATTAACATGAGATGGAGTGCCGTCGCTCGTGTATACCCTATATGCATGCGCGTTCGTCTTGCGCACTGGCCTCGCTAATTAATCAAAGAGGGGGAGAGAGGGAGAGAGAGAATAAAGCCATTTTATTACGCGACTGATGGGGAGAGCGATTTGTCGAGAACGGCGGGGGTTGAATCGACGCTGGCTGATCGCGCGCTCGGGATGTCTGATTAATTAAGGCGATTATGAGAAGAACGAGCAGCTTTTTTGGCGAGTTTTTGTTTTTATGGGAGGAAGGAGGTTTCGCTGTAGATCAGATACAGTGTAATGAGGAAAATGTATGATAATATGATTGACAAGATGTAGCTTATGTATATGTACGACGTTTCTGATGATTCAGTTTATATACATATTTCCTAAAAATTTATCCTTTTATCGTCACAAACATCAAAGTCAGATATGAATCCCACTTACGTAATATATAAATACTATAAAACTTTTTGACGATCAGTGATCTAAAAAGTATTTTATTGTTCATGTTACAGGAATCGGAAGGTCAGAAGACGAACAACGGAATTCAGTATCGACTTCAACTTCTGTATTCAAATGGTGAGAAATCTTTTCAATACTACACCTTTAAAAAGTTTGACTTTATTTTTGTTCTTCATTTCACACATCTATACATCAATAAAAACAAAGACTTTTAATTTTCTTCCAACATTTCGAAAAGAAAATAAAAAATGTTTTCATCACTGAATTTTTAAAATATCTAAAGAAGCATCCACAAGAAACCGAAATGTCGAGCCGCTCAGCCACATGAAAAATCCACGCGACCTACTATCACAGAAAAAAAAACAGAACCATATCTCCACTCATCCGTGCGCTGCCCTAAAAACCTCTACGGAATAAAAAAAAACCCCTTTCCTCTTCTCTTTCTCTCTCGCAACCTCAAAAAGCTTCTCTTGACTCGACGCGTCCCAGGTCGCGAATCGATCGCTCGCTTCTCGCGGGCGTCAAACGATGACGGGCCATCAACATTCCAGCGTGCGGCCTAAAAAGCGAGAATTTTCGGAATCGCAAGTGAGCGACGCGAACAGAGACATATTTTACGTCTCTCGCGTGAGATTCCGCGAAAGCGCGCAAGAGAGAAGAAAGCTTTTTGCGCAAGAGGTGAACTTCTTGCTTGGCACCTGTCGTAATTTATTCCGCGTGACATTTCAGTTTCGGACGGTGGATTTTAAGAAGAAAGGTGGGAGAGGAAGTTTGCGCTTCTTTAGGGAGATGAATGCCAGAGGTGTTTGATACTTGGATGATGTATCGGCTCGGTCGAAGATTTATAGGAATTTTTTGATGTGGTGGTAGGTTGAATACTTAATTTTATAGCTGTGCATCGTTGTGAAGTTGTTTTATATGCAGAGCGTAAGGTTACTATAAATATATCTAAAAAGGTTTAAATATTAATATAGTGATATTAAAAGTAAAATAAATATCACTTACAATAGCATTATATTCTTTTTACTCTGATGTAGTGAATGTCAATATTATTATTTTAAATGTTTAAAATGTGACGTCACTGGAATATATGAATAATCAAATTGCAGCAATAGCTTAAAAGTTTATAAAAGTAAATAGTAATCTATTCCATGTGAAAATAATTTCGAAGAATCAAGAAATATTTCTACTTGTTTTCTTGTTTATTTTATATATGCGAACATGTTTAATTTATTAAACATATTATTATTTTAACATATTATTATTTTTAAAAGGCAAGAGATTAAAAATTCTTAAAAACATCGAATTCTTGGTAAGAAAATAAAAAATCTCGTTAAGCACACGAACCGTAACGTTTCAAAGAAAACAATATTCGATTTCAAGTTTATTACCAAGCCATCCATCATACAAAATATACCATATTCCCCACCACATGAAAAACCAAGAAAAATACTACGATTCCGCTTCAGTCTCAGTATCCTCCATAATTTGTCATTAGCAACATTAACCTCTTTCGCCTCATCTCATCGTCGGTCGATTCCTCTTACCTATCACGCAGCAACAACAACCACAGCCAGGCCCACCAGCGTCCAGAGTTTTTCCCTTCCTTTAAAAAGCCCCCCTCGTAAACCTTTTAAGCTTTAATAAGCGAGTATCGACGACGACAAGCGCGTTCTCCGCATTATTACAAAGCAGAGCGATATACTATGCTTCGTATTACACTCGAGATACCGTTGCTACTCTGAGCAAGAACTAATTAACCGGTAGGGGATTAAAGGGGCCCCGCGTCTCGTAATGCCAAAGATGAATTTCATTTCTAGTCTTTCGCAATCATTTTTTTCCCCCTCTCTTTCTCTCTCTCGCACACGCACGTAATTGCCTTCTATTCCCGTCAAATATCATTGCACGACAAGCAAAAAATTCATAATTATAAATAATAAACGAGCCGCGCGTGCAGTTGTTTTCGATTCCACGGAGCGATCGGGAGCACAAAGTCGCTCCCATATTGGGTCCAGTACTTTTTTGCCAAGTGACGGACTAAAAAGAGGAACGAGAGAGAGCAGCAGCTTCTGTGGAAGGAAGCCGCGCCCGAAACGGCGAGAAGAAGGAATCGCAAGAGAAAGAGGAGCCCGACGGGGATAGAGATGTCGTTTTTATTGATACGGCCGTATGGCAAAGGCGCGGCTGTCTTTCTCTCTGTGTGTGCTCGCGGTAAGGAACGATCGGACGAAGCTTCATTGCGTCGGTGATTGTTGTCCAGAAAGGGGATAATGCAGTGGAAATTGTGCTGGCTCGCTGACAAACTGTTACGTTGAGAGAACTGTAATTGTTGTTGACTAATGGTGTATCTTTCAATCGAATGATGCGACTTTGATTTGAACTTTAAGTATATATAACCCTTCGTTTGAGAAAATTCATTTTATATTTAAATGGTAAAGAATTCAATAGTTCGTTTACCTGCTAGTTTTTTGGAGATTTAGTTATACGCTCTTTTCCGGAAATTCCATTGGCATATACTTATTCAATCTATATAGGATAGAACAAAGGAACTGACAAGAAGATTTTCGTTGAATGCCCTGATCCTCTTTGGGATTTCTTATTCCCTTGACAATATTTTCAAGTTAATAAAAATTCTGAAATCTTAAAAATTGTATGCAGTTCTTCTTTTTAAAACTTATCTGTTTTGTATCAAATTACATTATAATAGATAAATTTCAACTTAAACTCCCATGAACATCTTCAATAATTTTTAGAATCAAATTACGCATTAAAGGTTTTCATAAAACTCAACTACACACTATAAAATACTGAACCAAATTTACATCCAGAAATCAATCTAATCCAGCACCACCTTTTATCTTATCCCAAATTCCAAACTTCTCCCACCCATCGATTCTTAGTTTTAACTCCATTGTCCACCATCCAATTCCCATACCCTCCCTCTACTTTTATATACACACACAGTCCTACCCAACTATACACCAAACTCTGCTCCCGCAGCTGCGTAAAATTTAATCTACGTTGACCGCGCCACAGACACCTCCACCTCAGCCGCGGGTTTCTCTCTCGCGGTCACGCGGGTCCGCCGCAAAGGCGCACTGGGTAAGCCGCGACGGTTTACTCTCGAGGTAATTTGCGAGGGCTGCCGAACCGTCCGGTATCATAATAATCCGCTACGTAAGCCCTGCGGTCTAACAGGGCAAAACTTGGACGCGAGTTGTTGTTGTGTTGCGTGGTGACCAGATGGTTCGATGCTGCTTCTTCTCGATAGCGTGCCTATGCGAGAAAGAGAAGGAGAGAGAAGTTGGATTAAGTGGATCGTTGGCATATATGTGCGAGAGCTGAGTTTTGATGGAGACGAGAAGTTTGGGTGTAGGATAAGTTAAGAAATAATTAGAAAATTAGTGATAGTAAAGAAATATTTTTCTACTAGTCTAAATTCGATTTTTACCACAACTTATAATAATTATTTTCTACACACTAGCATACTTAGCACGCAATTACATAACATAAACACTTTTCCACTCTATATAAATCTTCATTTTACTACATTAAACATATAAACAATCAAAGGGGACAACGATCGCCTACAGACCTACCGGCATCAAATTATCACAACCGCTAATTGCTTCTTCGCTCGTCTCAATGAATCTCTCTACTGCCACCTCGTCTCCTCTCGCTCTCGTCTTCACCTCGGCGCGAACACAATGTGTCAACCGGACGCGCGAGTCTCTAAGCGGCATCTTCTCTCTTTCTCCTTCTCATTCGCCACGCAAAAACGTCTTTGTTCGCGCGCGAGTCGTTAAGAGTTTCTCGTGTCTCGAGCTCACTGGAATTGCAGATATTTTAATTGTCGCTCGAGAGGGGAGACAAAAACTCAGGGCAAAAATTAGAGCGAAGAATTAAGGCACGCGCGATAAATTAACGCGTGCACGTTCGTATATATACACAGGGACTGATTTCTCTCTGTATGTGTGTCTGTGTGTGAGTATATGTATCGGGACGAAATATGTGTGTGTATACGTACGTGAGGAGACGACAAAGAGTAAAAACGAAGGAGATGAGGAGGAGAACGAGAGAGGGATACAGAGGGTCATTGGCTTCGGCGCTTTTTTAATATGCGGCTTTTTGCGCGAGGTGAGAGACACCGGCTGCCGCAGCGCCCGCGCGGCTCTTTTGGGCCTGTCGGATGAGTGTCTCCGACATATGGGCTTTGGCTCCAGTTGGTTGCCGGTCGCGCGGATGTGCAGAGGCGAAAAGAAGGTGGCCGAATTGTTTTAATGGTCATTGTGAGCATTTTGAGGGAAAATGTTTGCTAAATCGCATATTGTTTGGATTTGATTGCTGAATGATATAGTTAATGAGGAATCTCTTCAATTATGTGGTTTAAGAATAGATTATGCTACATGTAAAAATAAAATTAATAATTTTCTAAATGAACAGAGGTAATGCTATTGTACTAATCATCTTTTTTGTTATTCTTCTAGGTGTCAGACAAGAACAGGACATCTTCGTCAGACTGATCGACTCCGTCACGAAACAGGTAAAAGCAATTTTCACGAGTATTATAACTATAATATTTCATAAGGAAACTTAGAATTCATATAAATTGAAGTTTGTAGTAGAAACTATTTTCATAAACGCTCATATTAATTTATTCTTGGAAATAATATAAACTATAAAGCCTAAATTAAAGCCAAAGCCCAAAGCCTTCCTCAATTCATATCAATTATTCAGTCCCTCCATTTCAATATATGAAATTACAAACAATTATGTACCCAAATTCAAAAAGTAAATTAATTTAAAGAATACTTTAAAAATCACCTTATTGTCAACACTCTCCCATACCACCCAAAAAGCATCTACACGTTCATCTCAATCATTCCCCCTTCATATATTCCTCGGGAAGACAAATTTTGCATCCTGCCTCGTAGCGAACCGCCTCCGCATGTTTTTCCAGCCCGTAGCTGGCGCGACGAATCGCGCCTCCAGTGCACACAGACGCACATATACATACAAACACGCGCATGCGCCTGCGATCCATTTCTCTCTTCCTCTCTCTCTCTCTCTCTCCCTCCGCACGCTGACGCCGTTATCGTTGCCGGTACAAGCGTTTAATTTTCCGGGGGGTTGATTTCCAGCCCCTGTGTATATATATATATATATATATAGGTAGAGACGTGTACACGATTGTATGAGTGTGTAGCCAAGCGCCCGCGTTATCTGCGCCACGTGGCGAATTCGCTCGGTCGCGCGCTGTCCCGTCGGCTGTGCCGCGTTACTTTCTCCTCTCTCGAATATATACGTTTGTACGAGTGTGTATGTATTGTTATTGTTGTATATTTTGTTGTTGACCTTTTTACTGTTTCTTTTTGTTTACGTTCATTTCGGAAAGGATATTTGATATGATCTTTTTCCATTATTTTGATGGAATACGTCGGAAGAATTATCAATGATTTCATTAATTGCGAATGTATTATTTACACAGATATTTTTTGATAAACAAAAGATATTAAATATGATTTAGAATTTTATATATATTCTTACTTATTGTATGATTATGTTGATTCAAAAACTTTCACGGGTATTTCATGAAAATTCATACATTCTTAAAAGGTATAATAACAGTATTAGACATAAACGTTCAAATGTAAAAAGATTAATAATAAGAAATTTTACAAACTCTAAAACCTTATCAACTCTTCTTCACCTCTTCACTCAACTCAAAAAAATCTCCACCTTCAAAAAACTCAACTTTCTCATCCACTAGCACTCACACCAAAACAATCTTCAACACTATATATATACCATCCCAACCCGTGCACCCTTTACCCCCCTGTATATCAAGTCCCCCGCTATTCGTTTCTCAGTAACTCCGCTCGCGTCCCACCCCTCTAATATCGTCGTTAATGCCCTCGCCTTTATCTCATCCTCACTCTCTCTCTCTCTTACGACGGCCAAAAAACACTAGGCGCGCGGCACGCGCGTGCCACAGGAGATCGCGCCATCGATAAGCGCCACCCTGAGAGAAGGATCGTGGCAAACGCAAATACACGCGTGGCACGATCGTAGGATAAGGGGATTCGAGAGGGACTCTTGGTCGGGGCTTTTTGGCCATAGGCTGACGTTAGCACCTAGTACAATGCGTGTGTCGGGCGAACAGTGTAAAGTGGATGGATTTTGGATGTTGTGATTACGAGAGGATGGGAATCGAGCGGCTTTTTTGCTTTACAATTTTTTTCTTATAATATGAACTTTTTACAGTAATCGCCGGGATTCAAAGCATATAGTTTTACAATGTAAAAATTTTTTGGAAAGGTTATAACATTACAATAGGATAGTTTTCACACAACTGTGATGAAACAAGTTTTTCACTATTTCAAAATATATTAACAAATTAACGATTTATATGTGAATTTAAATTGTAAATTATAAATTCTCTTGAAAAACAGAAAAATATACCTTTATATATGTTCAGTATTTTCATTCACTATACGAATCTGATATTTTTATTAACGACGCTTTCAATATTACTTTATCTATAAAGAAAACGTCACCACATTTTCATTCCACATAACTCCAATTTAAATACAACAATATTGCAATACACTTCCTCTCAGATTATCCCTACGCTAAGGTCATAGCAAAGCATTTTTTCTACATACAAAAATGGTCACGCTCTCGATATTCAATAGCACGACGTACACTGTTTTCCAACCTCTATAAATACAATTATACCAGCCACG
The DNA here is from genome assembly GCA_036873485.1 of Torymus texanus. Classification (NCBI taxonomy): domain Eukaryota; kingdom Metazoa; phylum Arthropoda; class Insecta; order Hymenoptera; family Torymidae; genus Torymus; species Torymus texanus. The sequence goes on along the minus strand of JAYJLV010000001.1, from coordinate 20,633,343 downwards.
CGAACGCACAATTATAGCACCTCTAACGTTTGCGCGCACGTGCACACGGCTAATAGTCTAGGCGAACAGCGCAAAGGGCGTATAATATTATATCCTTACGAAAAATATTGAAGAAAATCTGCACGCGGCCAATTACCGCGGATTTATAACAGCCTTTCGCCGATTTGCATGGCCGTTATAAAGTGGCACTGCGCTCGTAAAATTCCAGTCGGCCGAGATCTCGCGATCGCGCATGCACATATAATACCAGAGCAAAGGGAAGCCGCGTAGAGGATTTTATCATCGCGGGTATATAGTGAGGTACGCTTGGGGAGATTTGTTAGTAGCGGAGTGGCTGTGTGTGGCCTTATATGAAGATGTGAGAAGGAGACGAGGGATTATTGTTCAGGAGGAGGGAAAAATTTTGATAGGATGCAAGGAGGTTAAGTGACAGGATGGAGTGTAATGGACGTTATTGGTACCGAGTTATGGAGTGTTTTGAACAGTGGTATATAAGAAGATAATGGGTTTGTAAATCAAATTTGTTACGTTGAGGTTTTAAAGTTGATAAGTATTATTTTGAAGTTTAATATTATTATTATTCTTTTTATTATTATTAGCCAGAGTACGTACAATCGAAATACAAAATATTACGATTATACATTTGTACATTACATCAGTAATCCAGCAGAGGATAAACTTCCTGTGCGCTGGTTTGAAACATTTAAAACTAATTTAAGATTAGCTTAAAACTATAGTAAATTGCACAGTACTGTTGCATTTATTTCAAACTAGAAGTTGTGCAATTTATTTGGCAGACTATTTTTATTTTTTTGTTCTTCTTCGCTTATTAGTGGTTTTCTTGTATCCATTTCTTGATCTTTGCTTTTCTATTATTCTTGTTATTTATTGTCTTAAGATTATTTAGAAGTTTGTTAAAATAATAAATGGCCTTTACGTAACTATTTTTATTGCTTACTCTCCTATTGTTTTTCGGTAGCAGGATACTTTTGAATCTTGTGACTGTATTTGAATTGCTGAAACTATTTTTTAATTCTTCATAGTGATATTGTATTGATTCATAAGTGAAGAGTTGATCTATATTCATTTGTTGTATTCAGATAATAATTATGTTTACGTTAAAGCAAAAGTGAATTGAAAATTTTGACATTAAATACATTAATAATTACTTTGTTTCCATAATAGCTAAACGGTAAAAGGAAGAAATTCTAAATATATTATTATTATCAAAACTTATATTTTTCTTTATGTTTATGTACCTTTCAGTAAATAACAGAAATTAATAAACTTCGGCCCCTTAATTCAGAATCATTACATTACACTAATAAACGGATTAACGTAGAAAACAACGATAATACCACCACCTCTGCGAAATGAAATTCCCATCGATATCCTCGAAATCCACTTCGCCTCTCTTTGCTCAGACAATAACAGCCCTCCTCTCTCTCTTTTCTTCACCCGTACCGAAAATTCCCATCGCCGTCTTTCCTAGAGTTATTATCGAATGGAAAAAGCCGAGCCGACGGCGATATATACCTACTCCCAGTGAAAAAAGAAAGAAAAGAAAAGCCAAGTGAAAGGCGAGCGGTCGATTAATATAAGGAATGGATCGCGAATCTTGGCGCGACTGGGTGCAAGCCCATCGCGGCTTAGTAATTTAATCAGCTAAAACTAACATCGACCCTTCCGCGCGCACGGCGACCGATCCCGAGATGATTTAATCTCGCTAAAACGGTCGCTCGCTCGCACGGTATAGCAGCAGAAGCAGCGTATAGTCTCTTGCCCTCCTTTTTCTCTGGCTTCTGTAAAGGGCTTTGTCCTCGTGCTACTACTGATAGTAGTGGTGGTAATAGTAGGTATAGTATTGGTAGAGCGGACGATGTACCTACACTAAATAATTCGATCGACAGAGGGTCGCGATGGAGTGATTACTTGGACGTGGATGATTGTCTTTATAGAGTAGGAAAATATATAGTGAAGTGTTACGAAATTCGCTCATGTAGAAGTTTAAGCAGAGCATGTCATTGTTTTTTTTTATAAAGACAATTACTATGTTTGTTAATAAAAATACTAAATGCTGTGATAAAAGTGATTTATTTTTTACCTCTTTCTCGAAATTCTCAGATTTTTAAAATAAACAAAAAATACTAGAAAAATTCCAAAGTGTCAGTCTCATAAAAAAAATGAATAATTACAATGCAAACATATATATCTTTTCCGATTGATATTATCTTTGAAAAATTTGTTATTATTATATTTTATCATAAATCACAAGAAAGCGTATGAAATACCATTTCGAAAATTTAATTTTAAAATTATGTTCACGTAAAACACAAATCTGACATTGAACTCTAAACCTTTATGTATACCAATCACCCAACCTTACATCGTCTCCCTTCCTTTTAAACACTGAAGAAAAACAAAAGATGCAAATAAGTCCGATACTTCAATTAAAAAAAATTAATTCAATCAGCCTCCTTATCGCGTCTCTCCCTCTCTCCTAATCGTTCCCTGAAAAATTAGCACTCGCACGACTCCCACTTTCCTCTCTCTCACTCTCTCTCCCTCACGCGGATTAAAAATGCTAAATGCTAATTAGTTCGGGGAAGCGTTTACGTCGTCGGTGTACTCCATTTTCGCGCTAGCGTTCTCGCACACACCTTTTTTCTCGCTAAATAGATCAACTGCGCGAGATTACGCCAGCGGCACTGGGGGCACGCGCCACGCGGTAATGTATGGAGGTGTATAGGCTGGTGTGCGAGTGCGAGCGCCGCGCAATTCTGGCTTTAACGAGATCTCGGGACGCGCGACGGCAGAGCAAGAGAGAGGGAGAGAGAAGTGGAGAGAAGAGTAAAAAAAATAATAGTCGCTCCCCGAAATCGTTGGAATATGTATAGTGTTGTGAGGATTTTTAGTCAAAATGCAAATCGCAAGAGCAATTTAATGGGAAGGCGGAGTATTTTGTTTACGTTCTTTAGGTATAGTATCAAGAGGATGAATAGAAAAATATATTTAGTTATTTTTACTACATAATACCATATTACGTTTATAATACCATATCTCTTTAAAGTAAATATTAGACCAATTTAAATGTATTTTATAACACTTTTTATTTTATTACCTTTACATTGAGTTTTCGACAAAAAATATAATCTTATATATCTCAATAAAAGTTCTAAAACAACAACAAGTAATTTTCTTAGAATGAATAATTAAGTAATAACTGTTATACGCTTATGCATTTCCCCTTATAACCGAGTATCGATGGCGTGCACATTTAAACTTGGAAACAGCATTAAATTCAAATAAGATGACAATCGAGTCGATATTCAAATACCCGCTGCTACAGACTCGCTCGGCTCTCTCACAATACTCAATCTCGTTCTCAACAAAGCGTAAATCATCCAAAATCTCGCCTCTCGATCGCGTGCCCTGCCATGATTTACACGTTCCATGCGTACAAACGCAAACACACATACACACACACACACATTCCCCTTCCCCCATCGTTAATCGATCACAATCGACATCATTATCCAACGCTGCATCTTCGCGTATATATATATATATATATGTGTGTGTATGTGTCCCCCTAGCAATGCATCGCAGTCTTGTCGCGCTAATACTAAAATATGAGTATTTAACCGTAGATTAAGGAAATAATAAGCCCGAGATAAGTTAATCCCTGCCGGCAGATAAGAGAAAACGAGAGAAAGAGAGAATGGAGTACAGCGCGCGGCTCTCAAAAACTAGAAAGGGGACATGTGTGTGTGCGCGCGCGCAGGGACGTCGAGAGAAGAAAGTCGGGGCGAGGATTCCCAGGGGACTTTCAGAAATCGATTCGGGATGGAAATCATTACAGGCAGATTTGAATGACTATCTTCGAATTTATCTTCAGCCGAGCGCCTGTATCTATGTATATACTACATATATATACGTATAGAATTCCGTTTGCTCTTTCGCAGCGAGAGAGAGAGAGAGAGAGAAAGAGAGGGAATGACGGCCAGAGATCCGTTTTATTGCCACCCCCGCGTTTCTAGCACGCGACTTTGCTCTCTGTCTTTTCTCCACATTATTTTTTCCCCTTTTTCTCGATTTTCCCTCTCTCGTTTTCTCTCTCTTTCTCTCTCTGAGACGCGCGGGATTCAACTCCTTCTCCTCTTTTTTTTTCTACTCCTCCTCCTCCTCCTTTCGCGTCGTACGCGGGTGCGCGCGAGCGCCTTTTCAGTTTTATTGCATCCGTTCTCATTTGTAAGCCATGCTACACTGCTTTGTTTCAGCGCTCCTTTTATTATACCCGGTCTCGACCCCCCGTCCGACGTCCCGAGACTCTCCTACACGTGTATACGCGGAATTACAAGGGATATTCTTTTCGCGATAGTCTGTGCGCATGTGTTGCGTAAAAAAAGAGGGGATTGTATATACGTGTTCGTTTTGCTCATATTTGTATAATTGAATAATTATATGTCTTATGGATATTTTTTTACTTTCTTTATTTTATCAATATAGATGCCAAAATTATAATAAATTTAAAATTAATTGGTGTCAAAATTCGAAATAAAACCATCCTAAATATATGCATTTCAAATATTGCTTATACAATGCGATTTTTTGCATCACTCTCGTATACACACGGTAATCATTCATCACGAAATATCCAAACAATACATTAGGGCATACACATACATATACTGGCAGCCCCCGCTTCATTATTCCATCATAATTAATCGAAAACCAATGAAACTCCAATCCACTTTTTCCTCGGCCACCCCCGGCGTCCCCCCGAAAGTCTCATAATTTCAAAATCGAATCGATCGCCCATACAGATACACAAACACAACTGTTATAAGCCTGCGCGCCAGAAACAAAAAGCCTCTATACATTGCACAGTCCAATGAAATTACACTGGGGCCGCGAAATCTCACTCATCAATTTTTGCAGCCCAGGTGCATAGCGCCGAGCGAGAGATGATTTAGTGCAAAGCGTACCGATAATTGAAACCAGTTATGAGTGCAGTACGCGCTGCTGTATAGTACGGCTGCTACAACCGCACGACTCACATATATAACGAACGAAAAACCGCCCAGCAATAAAAAGGGGGCAGCCGCGTAACCGGATTCAATCGTCGCACAGACGTATATATACAGACTTGCGTGCACATATATATACACGTCGTTCCACGAAGATTCGCGTGACTTAGGATTTCGCGGAGAAAACGCATTCCTGCGGGATCATTATGACTTCGCGCTGTATTTTTTGTACTGGAATGGAACGGAGCTTGAGGCTTTTTTTTCGCGTATGGCAAGTTCGATGATGAAATTAGCGGGAATTCGAAGGGGAAATTAGAAAATGCGTATAGGAGGAGAATAGGCCTAATGAGTGCCAGGCAATTAGGAGGATGTGGGTTAGGTTACGCGGCTACGATGATTGAGAAGTGTCTAGCACACGGGCAGGTTGAGTGTGGATAAGGTCGTTTTTACGCTTGAGGTTGTTGACCTGGTTTGGGTGAGTTGGATAACTAGAGATTTGCTAGTATTGTTGTTGCTTCTGGAAACTAAAGTTAAAATGTTTGTTAATTTTGAAGTTAATTTAAATTACTTAAGAGATGATTTTTAAAGCCATCAATACGTATACGAATAGTCAATGTTATTTTTTACCTTATGTAGGTAATTTAAGATAAAACAATATCATGATAATTCTAGTTATAAAGTCTAGCAGAATTTTAGAATGTACAACAATTTTTTAATGGTAGCAAATATATAACCATTATAGAGTATAAAAGTAACAGGGCAACTTTCTGAACTTCGCATGGCTTGCGATAAATATTAGATAGGCTATGTTAACTAAATAAATTACGAATCCTCTCTCTAAAAACCTCAGTGCACAATACACTTCACAGACTCACATCACAGATCCTTCGAAACCCATATTACCAGCCCACATCCTAGCAAAAATCCCCACTGCATCCACTATACCTTCTCTCGTACCTCTTTACCAATATTCCTATCACCACCTCCCAGTCCTCTCATCTTTCTCAAAAACCATATCATGAGCCGATCAGACACGTCTCGCTATTAGTCCTCCATGAGTAATTCCCGTGGGAATTCCACCTACACCTCTGCCATATCCTCGTCGTCCTCCTCCTCCTCCAGGGGACCCTGGCGAAGGCCCCCGCGGGAACCCGACGACGACGAGTCCCGCGTGTGCGGGCGCGCAAGCGACGCACCATAACTGCGAAAAGAAGGGGCTCCCGCGAGAGAGAGAGAGAGAGAGAGAGAGAGAGAGAGTGAGGTGGCTGCTCCCGACCGGCGCTCGTAATTATCTTTGGGATTCCCCGCCCGGGACGAGGAGGAAGGTGACGACGACGTCGACTGCGAAGAAGACGACCTTGAACTACGATGCCGGGACGAGTGATTGCCCTGATTTCCGCCGGGGCGCGCTGGGTATAAACGTATACCTAGTGGGAATTCGGGGTGTAGTTGCCGCGAGGATTTCAGCGGGGATGATGAGGGAGCTGGGAGTTGAGTGGATCGGGATGAAAGTATATTTGTCGAAGATGGGGAGAATGGAATGAGCTTGTTAATTAAAGATAGGAGTTATTGTTGATGGAAATTTTTAATCGATTTATGTGTATGTAAAAATTACAGTTATCACATTTACAATTGAATAAGATACCGTCATTATTAAAATGAAAAATGAATAAAAGAATGAATTTTTGCTTCGACGACAATTCAGGTTGATTTCTCATTTTTTATAACTTATATTATAAATGAACGAATTAAATGTTATCGTCGCATACATCGTTATATACGGCAATAATATAGTTAAAGTATCCAAGAGAAAATTTAATACAGAAAATATTCCGAAACCAGAAACTCCCCATAAAATCCTTCCGCAGACGCATTCGAAACGTCAAAGCAAATATAAACGCAGCATATAATACGACTTGTACCGGACACATAGGACATAATGCAAAGGCTGTACAAACAAGAGAGCTCGCATGACCTCGCGGAAACTCACCTTATCGGCTGCAGTTATTACTCACCCACGCGCGCGTACAACCAGTGATTATCGTCCCGACGCTGCGCTGCAAGCCACGTGTGTATAATTTGCGCGCACGAAAATTTCGCGGATAATTTTTGCCTAATTCCCAGGTAAACAAGGACGCGTTAAGTAATTGATAAGCAAATATGTGAAGTGAGATAGAGAGAGGGAGAAGCGAGGGTGGAGAAAAAGAGAGGGAAAGAGAGAGAGAGAAAGAGAGGACGAGGGGGTGCGTATTATATATATCTGCATTTTCACGTGTTTCACGTCGATAAAACCGCGTGAGCGAGCGAGCGAGCAACGTAATTTCATTAAGGCTCGCATGTAATCTCACGCGCTAAAATCCTCATGCAAATTTGATGAGCTTCCGTGTATGTTAGGGCAGTTTGCATGAGTATCCTCGTTTACTTTTTCTATTAGTTTTAGGTCAAGTCTAAAAATACGGTTACGTTAACGTTTTATAATCGGTCTATAATATCAGCCCATAAACTTAAAAGGAGTTTAAAAGCTGTTATACCTTATAATCTCGAAAAAGGAAAGTATATTCGTCGGCACGTGTATGTTGTATTTACGATTAATACCGATCTATTTATATTGATGATTACAAAAATAACGTCAATGTTATATGGTATCACAATTCGGTGACCGACGGCTGAAAAAGCCTCGAGAAAAACAGTACGCTAGCTTATTCTATGTGTCGGCGCTCGTAAAACGAAGGACAATTAATTTTATTAAGAGCACACGCCCGCAACGATGTAATTGACCTTTACAGCTTTCCTAGTAGCGTTCGCGCGTGTATATATATAGTAGATATACTTACCGTCTTGCTCATCGGGCGAACCACAGGCAAAGTACGCCCGTAAACACTTATGTTAATTACTGTGCCATTACGCTTGCATGACTTTTTACCATTAAGTCGATACTTTTACAATTTAGCTAAAAGATTTTAAAACTAGTCGAGGTACGCGCCGTGGCGAATAGACACAAGGTAGACGAGGTTGTATATTCCATTTTGTATTAGGAAATAGTTCGCCATTTCTGAAGGTCTGGTTTTTTTTTTCTACGTGGAATTCCGAAAATCGAGGTTTCATTTTACTCTGTCGCTTCGTTAAGCTTACTACTTGTTACTTTGAAACCTATAAAATGCCTTTTATAAAAATGCAATCCCAAATTACACGTATTCAAAGTCTATAATCTTTTCATTAACTCACAAAGATAACGTTATAATCAATAGCTAATATTAGTTCAATCGAATTACGAAGAAACCTAAACAAAAACAATCACACTACCATCATCCAAAATTACCTCCCTCGCCATTCAAATTCTTTCTTCATAACACTAAATACCCAATTTCACTCATCCTCGTAATCCACCCCCTTTACATCGCGCGATAAACAACGAAACATAACCGTCCAAGTGCACCGTGAAGCCCAACGTGTACATCTATCGCGAAACTGGCTTCTTCTTCTTCTCTGAGCAGATCAAAGGCCCGCACGTCCCCTTTATCATCTCCGTCCATAAATACCAACCTCGTGTTGTCATTAAATAAAAATCAATCAGTAGGCTGGGCAGGCGGCTTAGCGGATTTGCCGCCCAGCGGCTTACGCCGCGAGTAAAGATGTTGCGAGAAGGGTCGCATTGTCCGATGGATGAGTTGGAGCTGGTGGTAAATTAGCTAGAGTGGGTGGGGTTGTGCGGAGCTTCTTCTTTTTTTTTTAGCAGGGAGTAGAATGTGTCGTGTGGCTTCTGCAAGTGAATTTTAAACACGTTGTATGTATGGGGTTATGTGAGATTTGGGTATAGTGGGAAGTTTGAATGCTGTTTTGTAAGTTTAAAAGGATGGAGGAATGATAGATAATGCATTTAAATTCATAAGATTGAAAATAATCTTGTAGAAGTAAATTAATTGAAATTTTATCGATGATTTTGAATTTAAAATTCTGATATTTGGAATTAATTGTTTGTTTCAGGCGATCATGTACGAAGGCCAAGACAAGAACCCAGAAATGTGCCGAGTCCTGCTCACACACGAAGTCATGTGCAGGTAAAGAAAAAATCCCATAACTACTTTAAAAATACTCTTCCATGGTTACCAAAATACCATTAATTACCAAACTATATCAAACGTTCTTCTCCAACCTGTAAAAAAAAATCAAGTATATATTTAAAGACTTTCGTTCCCAAAATCTGAAAAAAAAAAAATTGTTGACAGTATCACAACCTATTTCAATCCTCCCAAATACCCCGGTAAACTCTTGTTCGCTCCTCTTCATCCCACTCCATTAAAAAGAAAGGAACAAACGAGGGCGGCTGCGTGAGTCACGCGCGCGTGTGCCTACTCTGGGCCCCTTTGTCCCTCGGGACTCACTCACTCTTGTACACGAAATCCTCGCTCTTTGCGCCGCACTATTGCGGTATTATAAATATGAGCCAACTGGATGCTAATTGATTGGGATGCGCTTCTGTCTCTGTTGCAGCCGGTGTTGCGACAAGAAGAGCTGCGGCAACAGGAACGAGACGCCGAGTGACCCTGTCATCATCGACCGGTGAGTTTTGATTTTTTATCGTCTTTTGTAGAGATTGGAGCTGATTATTTTTAACGATGTTTACGTTTACATCCATTTAAGAGTGTAAGTGTTAGGTGTAGACGTGTAAATATACTCCTTTGGGATATTCATATTTAGTACGTTCTCCTAAATTAAACTTTTATCACGTGTTACTAAAAACACTTGCTATTAATTCAGATAAAACAGAATCGCATTATGATTTCCACAAGGTATAAAAACCGAATCATTCGCTCATTAAACCATGAAATCTTTTCAAAATTTGCCAGTCATCGACAACCACTTGAACCACCATAATCTCTTCACTACTCCCCATCACCAACCAAATCCTCCGTCATCACTGACTTCCACTCGCAATAATCCCGCGTGAAAATCCAAAAACCTTTCCCTCACACTACCCCTCCTCCAAATCCCTCTCTCTCTCTGTCTCGCTCTCCCTCTAGAACATTGTCTCTCCGGTTCTCTCCTCGAGATACGCGCACACCACGCTACAGCCACGTGTGCATGTGCATATATAGCTAAGACAAGGCGGTAGCGTCGGCGGCTGGCGTATCTGAATAGGCCATAGAGATAGGGAAGAGAGGCGCGCGAGCGAGCGAGCAAGCAAGCAAGCGGATGTCCCATGGGAGTACCTCTCGAGGAGGAAGAGATAGTCTTCAGGAGGACATCTTGCCTCTCCCAGTGGCTCTCAATTGGCCAAGTTTCTAGAGCATATAGTCGTGTGTGTGTGTGTATGGGATAGGGAGGAGAGAGGGCTAGCGATTAATTTTTATCTCTCAGGGTGGCAATTGTGCGTGGGAGCGAAGGATACGGATCTTATTGCGTGGTGCGCGAATCTAGAGCCAAACGATACGTGGTTAGATATAGTGAGAGGTTTGGCGATACGAGGCGAGAATGGTGGCTGGAGGATGACGATGTTGTGAGTGATTTAGTAAGATGGGGTTTGATTTGTGTTTTATTGGGAATAAAAAATGTTATGTGATTTATCTCACAACATCTCTCGTCATCACAGTTAATCAAAATATGCTAAACCAAAAAGCTATGTAAATCCCGATAAGAAGCATCAAACCAAAACAGACCAATTACTTTAACTATACTTCTTCTTTCCCCTATACTCTCGATCTCCGATAACTACGATGAGAAAAAGTATATAGGAAGCGAGGTTTACCCAACAGTACAACGAAAAATTAATTTCGAAAATGCGCACGCCACGTGTAAAGCGCGCCGCTTCGACGGTCGCGTGTCGCCTGGAACGCCCACGTCTGATCCATTTCGTTGAGAATCTGGTAGTTGTAATATAGTTGTGGTTCGGGGACAAAAGGAAAATAGCGGGTATCTATAGTTCTTTATATACGTTGTGAGTGTTTGTATCAATAGGCTTGTATTACAGAATAGTTTAGTCTAATCTGGGCGTATATATTAAACTGAAGAAAATGAACATTAAAAGATTGTCGATAGAAAAATAAATTCGAATTATTATTGAAAATTAATTATATCGCTGTCTTTGTCTGTAAGAAAGAAGTTAAGATAAGTTAAACAATAAAGATTTAATATGGTAAAATAATAACAACAACCAAATAAACCATCATTATAGCAACAAAAATATAAAATATTCAAACACGAAACCTTAATTCCAATCTTACCTAACGAAAGAATTTCAAAACATAAATACGATGTTATACAGAGCCAACCGAACCTTCCTACTTACTCCACCTCTACTTACCCCACGTATATCCCTAAACACATGGCACGCACTACCGCTAAACCCACTCGGCCAAAACCTACGCTGTAAATCATTTTCGTACGGGCGACAATCGTCTAGTCGTCCTCGCTCAAATACTTCCCCTATATGCGTACCATACGTCTCCGTGCATACACAGACCTATATATATATATATATACACACACACACACACACACACACACACACACACACACACACACACACACACACACA
>JAYJLV010000001.1:20594949-20608267 GCA_036873485.1 Torymus texanus | reverse complement strand
AGAGAAGCGATATGATAGCGATACGAATATTGTGCTTATATATATATATATATATATATATGTGTGTGTGTGTGTGTGTGTGTGTGTAGGTATAGGTAGAGGGGAAAACCGAACTCTCGAGCGCGAACGGAGGGCCGGCGAGAGAAAGAAGAATGGCAATAGCCGACGTCGAATGAAAAAAAAAGGAGGCCGAGGGATGCTCGAAGCAGATATAGGGTGGTATAGGGTCAAACAATTTCCCTCCCTGAGTTTTTTTGCTGGCTATTAGTTCACAAATGTTCTCTGTTTTGTCATGATTATTTGTTTATTTTTGTAAGGTTCATTAAGTTTTGTAGTGTATCTGAAGGTTCGTTAGGATCTTAGGTGTAGTACAAAAGTTCCTTTATTTTATTTATAAAGTACACGTAATCGTCATAATATAGATAAGAATGTTTTACAAAGGATAATTGAATAATAATTGATTTATTTATTATAATTTACCATAAAGTGATGTAGAATAGAACAGCTTCTTTAAATCAAGATTTTACAAGACCGAAAACAATATAGATACAATACGATTATTCAAACCAGAAATAAGCTCGCAGAAAAGTCAATAAGCACCGCCGATAACAGATTTCTCAAACTATATCGTCAAGATACGCAGCTGGATAAGCGTGTAAAAACACCGTAGGCGCGGAAAGGTGCATCTCTTTCTCTCTTCCTTCACATACATACACACACACACAGCCAAAGCTATAGTAGCAAGCAACCTGGCTCTCTCCATCCTTCCCTTCTAAAAAGAAGCGTACACAGAGACACGCGTGCGCGGTGCGTTTAACGAGACGATAAATAAATTGCCGATCGCTCCGTGGGACGATCGATCTCGACGCATCGAGCGAGAGCCAAGCGAGCGCCGTCGTACTTCATCATCGGTAGTAACAGCAGCAACAGCCTTCTTCTTTGCCCCCGTGAATCACTCTACAAATCGGGCCGGGAATCAAATACAATTGCAACGTCGTAATAAGCTGTCGCTGAGGAGCGGCTGCACAACGCATTATCGTCTGCCTTCGTCGTCGTTTCCTCCAGTTCATGTGTGTGTGTATTTGCCGTTTCGCTGGTTTTCTCTGCGTTGAGGTTCTTTTTTTTGTCCGATTGCGTGTTCGCTCATGAGGAGTTTTTGTACGGAGAAGGGTTGCTGAGTCGTCGTAATTTTGGGCTTTTTGGGTTCATAAATTGATGACTATAGCCGTTTAACATAAATTTCAGAGATCGAGGGGCTTTTTAATGTGTTATAAGTGTTTACGATTTACAATACATTTAACGAGTTTGGAGTTACGGAATTTTTATGTTTCTTTGTACCATTTTTAATATCGTAGTAGATATAGAACGCGTAAAAAATGTTTTGTTTCTAAATAAATATATGTTATACGGTTCAAGTCATTTAAATAGATTTCTTATTACGTATATATTTAACGATATCATTGGACACATTCATTACTTTAGATTGAAATCTTTGGTCTCAATCTCACAGGCAATAAATCAAAGATACACCTTACCATATACACTTTCAGCTCAACAACTTTACTTTTCTCTACTCCCACAACAAACTTATCAGACTCAGCTGTCCTTAGTCCCTCCTTACCCACACACATACACACATACACCTTTATCCACCTCGGACTCTGGTTCCGGTGAATAATATAACCTTGGCTATATACCTCAACCTCGCGCACTCTTCTATCCCTCTCTTTCTCTCTCCTCTGTTCTCTTTCTCTCCACTACATACGCGGCGAGTTAATAGGACGCCTCTGGAGAACACTCGTACCGACAACACAACCGGCCCGATGAGTGATTCAGTGCGCGTCACTCTCCTCCTTCTTTTTTCCTTCTCTTCGCCTCGCTCACTCGCTCGCTCGCGCGCCTCCAAATCGGATCGTTCACGATTAAAGAGAGAGAGAGATAGAGAGAGGATCCGCGCGCATACCTCTTTTTCGATCGTCCGTTGTCGCTGCCGCCGCGGCTTCGTCATCCAACGCGTTTTGTCGTTTGCAGATCTCTTTCACGTGTGCGCGAGCGAGTAGCGGCCTTTTTTGCAAAGAAAAGAGCGACGCGGTTTTGGGTATATATCGGCACCGCGTCACTACATTTTGCTCGATTTCTGATTTGATTTGAGGTCGTTTTTAGGCGAGTATGGTTTATGGCGGAGGAGGGCTTGGGTAATGTAATTGAAGAGAGGTGCAGCTTTTTAACACACTGGGTCATTGAATGAACATTGCGACTGGTGAGAGCTGCGCATTCGATAGATTTACCGGAGTCTTGCTTTCGTTCTTTCCTTCGTTTTTGCGATGATCCGCCGTACACTTATATACCGTTGACGTCAGGAATACAGTTTTGGATCGGAGTTTAATTATTAATCGCTTTTTAGGATAAATCATGAATTTTAATATACACAGCAGTAAAAAAAACCATGTTTTTAAGCTTATGAAACTGGAAATTACAAGCCTCTATAATCACATTTTAAATTCATTTTCTTATACACTTACAATAACCATACGATCAATATACGTATATATCTTAACCTCGCTAAAATCTAAAATCGCATTACGTAACCATCAGACAACCGCGTGCATTCCCTAATCCGCCTCTCAACATCACACTTTGCTAACTCGACACAATCACCTACTCGGCGTTGCAGCCTTTGGCAAATGAAGAAATTATTCCATTAGGCCGAACAGCGCTCCTGCGCAATGTAAAACACGCGCGAACCATGTCGCCGTCTAATGAAACTACGACACATCCGACTACGACGACGACGACGACGACGACGACAACGACCTAGCGCTAGATTGATTCCCTGAAAAAGGCATCTCCTTGCTTCCCTTTCACGTCTATCGAGAACGCGTGCACGCGTATGTCCCAAAGTAGCTCTCCAATCAGCGCAATGAGACGCCGCGACTGAGAGAGCCAATTAATAAAGTCTAGGGATCAACGCACGCGCGACGACGCCCGGCGAATAAAACTGTGTCGAGGTACGCTAGAGAGGAGCTACCTGCTGTGCCTGTACTTATATACATATACGTGTGTCTGTGTGTTTAAGTATGTAGGTATATAGGAGAGGTCTGGTTTTAACGGAGTTGTGTGGGTGAGGTGAGTTGGCGCCCCGCGGGCTGTTGCAAGCGTTGCTGTTGCTGCTGCTGCTGCTGCGTGGTTTTGGCAGAATGATTGAGACGGTGGTGACGGAACGATTCGGTTCGTTTGGATACGTATATATGGATTGCTTCGGGTGTAATAGGGGCACGATTTTAAGTAATCGGCCAATCGAGAATGATCGATGAAGTTTAAGGAATTTTAATCGTATACTGCGCGATAAGTGGGGATTATCTTAAGGAGAAAATCACATTAATTCAATGGAAATAAATGATCCATCCTCAATATTTTCAAAATAACTTTGAATAAACAATTACGACTATATATACCATTCATACCCTCCAACATCTATATAGCACCATAATTGCTTCCGAACGAACACCCATTACTCTATTCCGAATCCCCCCCTTATCGTCTACATATTTATGTATCTCGGTAGCCATCTGTTTACGCGCTGCTCTCAAATCCGCGGAAAGCCTCTCTCTCTCTCTTTCTCTCTCTTTCTCTCTCTTTCTCTCTCTCTCTCTCTCTCTCTCTCTTTCTCTCTTTCTCCATGCATTCTCCCGCTCGCAAAAACTCGTCTGCGCGCGCACGCGGCATCAGATGATGATCAATTTTCCGACTAGGGCAGGTGGAATCGCGACTACGTCATCAATGCTCCCTTACGCCGCTAACCATCACTGTACGTATGTATATATACATACATACACACACATATATCTATACACACGCGTACGCTAGACAAGAGCGAGCGAGAGCCGTCAGGCTAACCGGACCACCCATCGCCGCGACGCTCCATATAAAGCTGCGCGTGCGCTCTCTTTCTCTTTCTCTCTCTTTCTCTCTCCTCTACTTCTTCCTTCTCTTCGTCTTCTTCTTCTTCTTCTTCTTTAGCGATATACCTTCTCCGCGTGCTTTTTTTTCTCTAGAGGTGGAAAGAAGAGTTCTTGCGTAGTTTCTTGTGGAGTGCGCGAGAATTATAAATTAAGCTATTAAACGCTTGTTCGACGCTTTTTGCCCAACAGCGACGGCGGCGGCGGCGATGATGATGATGATGGGAAAGCGCGGAAAGAAAGAGAGAGAGGGAGAGGCCAGACGATGATATTGTGTGTAACGAGTGTAGTATAGAGTGCGACTGTAAAAAGCGCGAAATTTTCAATATACCGCACATGATGAGGGATCGATGGTTGTAAGTGACTGTGTCGTCGTCGTCGTCGTCGTCGTTGTGGAGGACTGGATTGTATCGTTGCGGTTCGAGGTTGCGACTGTTGTTGTTGGTTATCGGTAAGCGTGTTGAGTTGATGAAGATTTAAGTAGACAAGGCGTGTTTTAATGCGGCCAGTTGGAGTATAGTCTGAGGTTATACGTTAAAAATGCAGGAGTAATTATGGACTTTTCAGGTTTTAGTACTTGTTCTCATTTATAAATGTTAATTGCTCGATTACATTGTTTTTACGACTGGTTCGAATAAATCTCAAAGTTAAGGCTGTTTAAATTTTATTTTATTTTTATCTAATTTTTTTTTTGTTATTATTGGAGATTATCTTTGAGAAATCTCTAAAACTATATAACCTGAGCCAGATATACTTTTTCTCAAATCTTTAACAAACCGTAAAATCAGTAAACGCACAACTTGCATCAATCTTCCGATCAATTCATTCACAAAGAGAACAGCACGAACAAGAAGGAGAAGGAGGACGACGACGACGACGTCGACGAAGAAGAAGAAGACGACTGCGCTGGCGCGCGAAAGAACACGAAGGGGCTCGAGACTAAGTCGCTTGCTCTCTCTCTCTCTCTCTCTTCCTCTCGCTACCGAGGCGACCGTCCGTGAAAAGCAGTAACTTCCGGTTAAGTCAAACAGGGCGCAAAGTCGCCTCCACGCCCGGAACTTCGGACTTGGAAAGTCCCAATGAGGCGTGTAATGCCATTAAAGGGAATCTTATTACGTCCTTAACGCGCGACAGCGCCTTTCTCTCTCTCTCTCTCTCTCTCTCTCTCTCTCTCTCTCTCTCTCTTGCTCACTCTCTGCAACAAGTATTACACGGCCGCGCGAGCTCTGATCGTAATTAAGTCCCGATTAATTCTACGGTTAGTCTGGGGCTGGTGCGGGTGGGAGGCGCGAGGGAAATTAATGTCCTTAGGCGCAAAAAGTAAGTGCACGTGGCGATGTATATATATATATATATGTGTATAGTCGTGGGGAGAGATGTTTTTTGCAGGCGTGAAGTGTATTATGCATGCTGTGTTGGGATTATGGATGGTTGGAAGTTTTTGTAAAGAAGTGATAAACTGGAACTAATTTATGTTGCTATGAAAGAGTTGTAGTTTTGTTGTGCGTATTTTATGAATGAATTGATATCGAATGAAATTTAATTTTCTATTAAAATTCCAGTGATTGGTAGTTTTTTAACCAAGTTAATAACGTTTCCTTTTAATTCAACCAGCAACCATTTGTTATATTTCAATCAGACTTTCACGTTTTAAAATCAGTTACATGATTTTTTGTTTTATAAGTATGTTTTTTCAATAAAAAACAAAAATCGGTTAAACTATTACTAAATTTGGCCTTGCTTTTTTATTTTAAAACAACAACATCTAAGACTAGAATTTTCTAAGACATCAAAAAGTAATCCAATTCATCAACTTGAAATTTCCCATTTCAAAACTACCATACACACAAAACAGAAAAATTGATTACATTAAACATTAATAACCATCAACCTACCCATAAAAATAATCCATCCCAACCAACCCAGACCATCCTACCCTAAACTCACATCCCTTCATAAAATTTGAAAACCAATCAAACGCGACATAACTGCCATCGTCCTACATAGCCAAACTTTCTCCTTCTCCCTTCTTTTCGCAATGATTAATTCAGGAAAGTTCGAAGGTCCTCTCACTCTCTTAGCCTTAGCGCACGCACACATACACGCGAAGGATTTGCTTTTGATCAAGGAACATAGCCCTGTACATTTCGGGTAAGGGTATATACAGGAGAGTAGAGCAACAGCAGCGCGTAAACTACGTAGCGCAATCTCCTTGGACGTGAACGGGCCGAGGCGAGTTATATGCGGCAAGCAGGCCGAGACAAGCAGGCCGAGGAGGAGGCGATTCCATGATTAATGCCGCAAACAGCGTCGCCGTCGTAGTTGTAGTCGCGACGACGGTGTCGTGGTCCAGGCGCTAGGTTGTGTATGTGTATGTGTGTGTGGGAAAGCTAAGGTAAGGTGAGGTAAGGTAAAGGGTAGACGCTGGTAGTGTAGGGTTGGGTGTTAGGTTAGGTAGAAGAAGACGAATAAGTCAATTTTAATATTTAAATAATAAAATAAATTTTTTAATAGACCGCATTCTATAGTTGTCCGAGTAAATTAATTTTATATAATATTTCATGTTCCATCTTAATTTCTCAGAATTATAAATTACTCTTCTCATTGGCAAAAAAAAATATCACACAGACCTTCAGCTAAAACCACGATGTGCACGCATTACACCAGCGTTCGAATAAATCAACGACAATTTAAAAAGCAAAACGACCTCGAACGCGCAGTAAGTCACATCGCGCGTATTATACGAGATTTCTCGCTTCGCGGCTTTTCCCGTGATTTCCCGCGGCTCGTGAGAAATTTAAAATAAATCAAACTTATCTGTTACTCGCTCACAGTGATCTGCTGTGTAAGGTATAGAAACACATACACACACATGCGCGTGCACGCAGCGATACTAAACAGAACACTTTATACAGCGTCGACGCGACTTTTATTTCGTTTCTGTCAGCTGCTTTTTGTGCCCGCGCTCTTCGGTTCTCACCAGGGTGTCTGTGATTCCAAGCTCAATTAATTTGGTGCGACTGTAGAGGCGGCACTTTTTACGGGCGTACTTTTACTACGGGCGTTTAAATGAATGGCAATAAAAAGGATAGAGGTTCTTAATTTTTTTTTTTTCGTATCTATAAAATCACGAATAGGGATTATACTTCGTAATGATACCTTTGATACATAATTACATAATTATGTATACATATACATAAATATAATTATCTCTTTCTATATAACACGTCACCTACCACCAACTTAATATTTTTGGACCAAACATTTCGTTTCATCCTCATATCCATATGTACTTTTTCTAAAAAGAAAAAAAAGCCTATACAACTTAATAACCACCCAAAAATCCACACACACCAGCAAACGCATAATTCCATCCATCCAAGCTATACTACCTATATATACCTACACTTCCCCATATCCTCGAAAATCCCTACTTTCCCAAAAATATCAATCTACACCCCTCCTGATCACATACATATATACATACTTCTTCCCCCTACCCTCACTCCCTCTCGTAAATCCAGCGACCGGCTAGGAGAGAAAAAAAGGAGAATTCCAAGCCTCGGGCACCAACGACGCGGCATCTTCGGTGAATAAATACGGTCAGCTATAGTATAACGCTTGCTCGCGCGCGCGCTTACACCCCGGGGCGACCATCTGTGCCCTCGTATATACGCGCGCGGGCGCGCGTCCATCCGCCACGTGGATTGCATTATCGTTTGCGCGAGCGAGAGAGATGAGGGAGAGGGAATATATTAGCGGTGACGGTTGGGGGGAGGGGGCGAGGCAAGGGAGATGTCTTATTAAGGATGGGTGTGTGTACGTGTATGTAAGGGTATGGATGGTTTTTTGGAAGTTTGTGATTGAATGGCTCAATTGGTGTGAGTTTTGGATTATTGGACGAATCGTATGCGTTTTTATTATGGAGATGTGGATATACGTATATTTCTATTATAATTGTATGATGTCGTTTGATTGACTGATGGTTGCTTAGTAAAGTGAGTGGATTTATCATATTAATAAAGTCATCGTTATAATTATGTAGGTAGTAGTAAAAAATTACATCTAAATTAATCTATGTGTTACATGTATTAGCTGAAATATATCTTATTGAATCATATATTATATTTTTAATTACTAAAGAATTAAAAATCTCTATAAGTTCGTCCATTTCTTATCACCTCATCTATAAGAACGACATGAAATACTATCAACTATAAATTCAAACGAAACAATGTCAGAAACCATCAGCAACCACCCTTTTATCCCTAATTAAACTTCGATCATAAATTCCACAACCAAATAGAATATACATCCACCGTCGTAAAAAAAGGCCATATCACCGACTATTTATTTCAAAATTATGCCAAAACCCAAATCCATAAAAATCCAATTCCCTCTCTAAACGCAGCTGACACTCACCCTCCACTATATACACACACACGCATACATCTTATACGCTACAACAAACTATATACATATACACTCCTCATTGCGAAACGAGCTAACGACCACGAGCCATCAAATCAATTACCAAAGCTCGCAGGCGCGTTCGTACTCTTATCTCTCCCTCATTTTGCACGAAGGAAAGAAAAAAAAAGAGAAGAGAAACCCCACGATCGTCACCATCCGTGACTAATCACCAGCGCAAACTCTCCCTATTAATCAAGATACCGATCTCTCGCTAAGAACAATGCTACTACTGCCCACCGTTACAAAGATCATCCATACAATAATAATAATAGTAATAATAATAATAACGTACAACTCCTACGCTCTAATTTATCTCGCGCCGCATGACTAATTCGTTAGATCCGCGATTTTCGTACGTACATACACACATATACACTGTATTACATGAAGTCTCTCTCTCTCTCTCTCTCTATACAGTAGCAGAAGCGTGACTATCATCTGGCAGTATATAGCGACGGCAGCGGCAGCAGTAAAAGTGCGTGCGCAAGAGGGGGGCAGTGCCCTGAAGGGGTGTCAGGTTACCGGTAGCCCCGGCCACTGCCGCGCACCAAATCATCCTGTCACCCCTCGGACGTGCGTGTACACGCTGTACATGCGTAGATTGGGCGCAGCGGTCGAGGACCGTCGATGCGCTTTTGCCTGCGCCTCGCGGCTTGAGTGTTCGAGGTTACTGCTTCGAGCGCAGTCCGGTTGACGTTGATGATTGTCACGGTTGTGTCGTACGCATGTGAAAGTAGATTTCATCTTATACTGATTGGGTAGTGTAGGGTAGAATTGTTGTGGAAAAGAAATGGATGAATTTAAATTTTTAAGAAGTTAAATTAAGATTTTTACTGCATAAACAATAAGTATATACTGATTGTTTTGTACGGTGGAAAGTTTTTTTATACGATTTCTATAAAATTATAAACTTTTACAATAAATAAATCAATATTATATCGTTAACGAAAATCAAAAGAAACATACATTATATACATATAATGATCTAAAGCTATAACGCGTTCCTCGTTCATAAACCTCAGTAACCGTGGACATTAATGATTTTCCAAATTTTTTTTTTCTCTAAAAAACGATCTTTTTATGTACCCTATTGTACCAAAAATCCATAAACCCAGAAATTCCTCCTCTAAACCATCAGCGAGCCCTTGTACATTTTTCGCTCTCTCCTACGTAAAAAAACCATGTAATTTATTACACCTTTTTTTATCCACACACACACATACACACGCGCATGGAAAATAATAGCTAGAACGATAAATTACATTTGACGACCAAGCTCGCACGACTCCTTGATTATCCTGCGCCCTGTCAAATGAGCACACGCAGCCCCTTTGCTCTCATTCCCTCGATTTTCTTCGTCTCGTTCTCTCACTCCCCTCTTCTACAATACGCGCGCGTACCCCCCGCCTACCCCAAATTGCCAATTTTATCGATAATACGAATCTTGTAATTCGATAGAGATATAATGCAAATTCGCTTAATTGTTCCGACGAGCGTCACCGTTGGGAAAGAAGAGATCGGGTAGTACTACTGCGTTGCCGTCGGTTGGGGCTAGCGAAGGGGAATGAGATGCTGATTGTTTAGGAAATAAAGGAGTCGCACTCGGTTCTGCCTCGCATCTTTTGATCTTGAATAAAATTAGATTGGTCAGTTATTTATTCATGCTTCACGAGTTGCGTTATTGTATTCGTTTGGTTGTAAGCAATTTCCGATAAACTATTCAATTATTAAAACACTGTACAGCAATTCATTTGATACAAGATATACAAAAACTATTTTCAAATGAAAAACCATTGCCAGCCATCATCGTAAAATTAAAAAAAATGTCTCAATAATACCGTACCTATCTAATTCTAATGAACACACTCTGCTTCATCCATATATACACACTCAACTCATACAATCGTCTACCGTCTCCCTATTGTCCTCCACACCTAGCTCATAGACACACGGCGAGATTGAGTTTCCATCGACGGTGGCAGCAATATAGACAACACGCCAGATGGCCCGTATACGAATTTGTACCGGCCGATTGTGTCGTTCACCTTGCTCCTGTACACGCGGATTTCCGTTAAGGGGCTTTTCCTGAAAAAAAAGAACGATTTTTCTTTCTCCCTCCTGTCGTGCTGCATCGGAGAGTTTATAGGGTAGTAAGTGTAGGGCAAATGTTACGCGATACGTCGTAAATTTTTGAAGTCCGATGGATTGGGGATGCGACTTTTGGAATTTATGGGATGAAAATATTTTGTGGATCATTGTAAAATGTCGTTGAGAGTAATGCGTTTTTATCTATTTTTTAAATTGGTTTGAAAATTTTATGTATAGTTTTGAATGAACTTCATTCAACTCCGCAATTTTATTAATTTTATAATGTATAAAAATAATAAATAAAGTAAAAACTGCAAATATAACTCTAACTATATCCCATCAAACCAACGTGAACTCTTGTTCTAATGAAGAAATCAACGGTCAGACAATACCTCGCCAATAAAATCCCAAACACACCTGATGCTCTTTAAACTCTAACGCATGCACACTCACACACACACCTTTACTCACTTAACCCCATCGTAATTGCAAATCCCCCGCGCCGTAACTTTCAAGTGGCCATTTAAAGGGTTGAGCCTCCCATTAGCATAGAGTCCCGACGTTTTCCGTTCGAGACTCACCGCCACCAAAAAGTCATCCTCGTTGTCGTTGTCCTGCGGTCGTCCTCGTCGGTAGTAGTGTCGACGACGTTTGACTCCCTGCTGTGGATGATGCGAGCCATGTAAATGCCCAACGTGACGCACCACACGTAGAACACGCGAGCATGAGCTTTTCTCATCGCGTAATTAAAAACGATAAGAACTCGGGAATGCGTATATGTGTGTATACAGTGTGGACGGTGTACAGTCGGGATAAACATTGGTGGTGTGTTGTTTTTGGTTAGAAGCGGCCGATAAACGAAAGTGAATGAAGTGATATAGTTTTCAAGTTAGATTATAAATATATGAATGTTGTTTCCGAGTTGTTTTATTTGTTATTTTTAGTATAATTTTTTTTATTTTATTTGTAAAGGATTTATATGATAAAAGAAATTGCAAAAATACAAGTGATAGTTTAGCTGAAAAATAATTACATTGACAAGCTCATGCAGTTTATTACTTCATTCTTTATGTATTTTTACCTTTTTCATGATTAAAAATGAATAGATCTGTTTTTACTTTTGAAATACTCCAATTTTAAAAATATTTTCTCAACTCATTTTTTCCCATATCCAATACAAAATCAATTGATATACATATTACAGATAATAAAATATTAAAGAAAAATATATTAAAGTGCCAATAAGTCTTGAAAAAATTTTGTAAACAACTATTATATCAATTTTATCTATACTTTTAATATATTCAAAAACAAACCAACAATCATAAATTGAAGAACTTTTCAACAATTAACTTACACTATCCAAACTCACCCTTTAAAATTTCAGGAGGGACTGTACTTCGACTAAGAACTTAATTACCCAGCGCCACACCCGCGCAGGAGCGATCGCGCGCGCTTCATGTCACGCGACGCATATAGTATACACACGGAATTAGAATGGATGCGCGCACAGCTGCTTAGCTTTTACGCCGATCAGATCGCCGCCGATAAAGCCCCCGACGTATATACGAATAAATTATGAAAAGGAGTGTGAGCTTGTGCATGTATGTATGTGTGTGTGTGTGTGTGTAACGATTCGAGACTCTTTTTTCGTTGAGATAGGCGCGTGTTATACCGTCGAGAAATTGGATTGAAATGAATGAAAGGAGGTAAGAGTGTGAGGATTGAAGATGGGGTGATGGCATAAGTGGTAGTTCGGTTACGTGTGGAGTGCTTTGGTGATTTTGAGGGTCTGATTTGCCTGAAAGTATAGGATAGTTTAAAATGTTATTATGGTAAATGGAAATGCAGGAAGAAAAAGGGGATTTTAAGTTTATATAATTTTTATAATAAAAAAATAGATTTCCCTACTGAAAAAAATTTATGTCTTGCATTGAGAATATATTCCAAACCATTTATATTTCAAACTAAGTTTTAAAGAAAAAAAAAATATTTTTCACAGTACTATGCTAACTTGACTCTTTTAACTTTGACAAGGTAGCTCAATGAATTATACATACATCACATAAAATAGTTATACGATATCAGCAATCACCCACTCCGTTACGAATTCCACCTTCCCCATCCAGCTCAAAACCAAATTACCCCGACCAAACTTCATTGCCCCGTTCTCTCACCATCCCGTTGAACAAAAAAAAACCCCCTACCTACACCCCCATTCCCCCCTTTTAACACATCCGAAAAACGCGGTTTCGCGCGTACTGCTGCTACTGCTAAAAACTGGTCGCTCACTACCGAGATCGGGATCATTCGATTCCGTATCACGTTAGCCCTGTTCGAGCTATGTATGCGCACGCGCAAATCTAATAGAAGTGTTCCCGTTGTAGCGTCGAATGTCACCCTCTCGCTTTTGATTGGCTAATCCGGCCTAATCTAATCGGAGCCAACGCGCGCGCGCGCGCCCTTTTCGAGAGATTTCCGATGACGCGCGCGAGCACACGCGTGAGAGAAAGTAGGTGTACGATATATACAGAGGAAGAAGAGTATAGTGAGTAAGAGGAGGAGGTTTAACGCGTCGCTGAGATTCGATTATGATGGGAAAGTGCGATTTTTGCGAGTTGCCAAGAAGGTGTGAATGGGAATTTAATTTAGCCGGAGTTGATTGAGCGCGTGGAAATTTATAGTAGATTATTTTGTGTCGATGAAATGGAGTGTATTTATATTACCGTAAAATGGGGCTAACCGAGCAGTTTTTAAAGGTTTTATCAATAAGAAATTAATTTAAACTCAAGTAAATA
>JAYJLV010000001.1:20559909-20594849 GCA_036873485.1 Torymus texanus | reverse complement strand
CTATGTTTTTCTTAAATAATTATCGTAGTGCTCGGTTAGCCCCATACTGCTCGGTTAGCCCCATTTTACGGTATCTCGAGGAATTTCAATTGATTTTAAATAACTACACAAGTCCTAAATTTCTGTTTTTAAAAAACAAATTCATCATTCATATAATTGACACCACAGCATATAAAAATTTATATATAAACGTATACAAAATAAGCTGCGTTCTCCAATTATAATATAAGAAACACACAATACATGCTTTTATTTTCCAATAACCTCTATACACTTCAGCATTTACTAATTTCAACATCTCTTTGTTTGTTACAGGTACGTATACCCAGCAGTAAGTCCTAGCTCCTATTACACCTCACCGAACGCGGGGTAAGGTAATAGTGTATATCTAAAAGCAACAACATCTCACCCCCGACAACAACTATACGGCACCCCTTCAACAAACAAACAAACAAACTGCGAGAGTCTCCCCCTCCCCCCTCCGTTCTACCTCTTCTCTCCGCATCGATACATCAGCGCCATGAATATTAGATACCCAGCCAGCCGTTCTCTCCTCTCCTCTGCGACACCGACCTCCTCCTCCTCTTTCTCCACGGAATTTCCCGTATTCCGAACGGCGATACGAGCGTCTGCGTGATAATTTCGCTTGCTCGCATACCCACACATACATACACACGTAGGCGAGGTAGGAATATAGAGACGTCCGACACACCCCCACGCTGTGTAGGCGAGGGTGCATACATTGTGCGCTGGAGTCGACACCCCTTTGTCCCTCTTTCTCTCTCTCTCTCACTCTCGCTATGGTTGTGTGAGTATATGTATAGATGGGTGAGTGTCTCGGTTTTAATGTGTCTGAGGGAGGTGGTGTGCTAGCTTTACGCGAGAGAGCGCGCGCAAGAGTTTCTTCGGCTTTCTTATTTCGACAGAGTCGTCGAGCTTTTCTTTTGTCGACTCGAAGACGATGGCGTCGTTGGTGTTGTCGTCGTGCCTGTTTATTTCGCGTATGCGATGCTTTCTAGATGTTTTGTTTTAGGGTCTTTTTTTTTAAGGGACAATGATAATAAAAGCTTTTTCTAAGGAATGAGTATTGCTTACTAAATTCTAACATTTTGTACAAATATAGTTTGTGCAAGCTTTAAAATTATACAATATTTGAATTCTATTCTATTTTATTACACTAAATAAATATTACTCATTGTTTTATATTATACAGACTTCCTTATTTTCTTTAAAACGAAAACAAAGAATAAGTGTTCAATGTATTAGTTCAAGTTAATATTTAAAAAACTATACATAACGAAGTAAACCCATTCACCACAATTTTTAAATATACATTAGAAAGAAATTTTCTCGTACCCCAATCGCCACAATCCCCATAATTTTTCCATCCTCTCCAGAAACAATAGCCCGACCGACACCGCGTGTATCACACCAACATCGTTACATATCCCTCCTTCCGCATTGACCCTATATATACGTATACACACCAAGCCGTCGTCGTCGACGCCAGCTAGAAGCCAATAATACCAGTTGAGCGCTTGCGCGTACGCGGCCGTCGGCTTATTATTTTCCTACGGCTCATCGAGCCCGGCTTTCTGTGCCACTATCAATTACACGCCGTCTCGGCCAACCCCCGAAGTATAATGTACATGTGCGAATGTGACGTATATATATATACGTGGCTGTGTGTAAGTACGAGCGCAAGCGTCGTGGTGTACTTACGGCCGGATAAACTTTGCCGAAATCCCATCTGCGCTGCGGGAGGTGCGGGGTATATAGTCGTATTGGCTATTGATTCGGCCTGAATTTCTTTTTGTTTTTTTTTTAAAGAGTGGGGTAGGTAAGGTATAAAATTATTTTAGAAACATAATATAGTTGTAATAATTTTTATATTAAAATAAATTATAGTGATAAAGTTGTTCTTGAGAATTTCGGCAGCTAACCACTGTTCCTTTTCATTCGTGTTGTTCGCTTTAATTTCGCTTTATATTTCTCATTATCTACGATCCCTATATATATACATACATTTTTCCCCAACCAAATAAACACCTTATCTTACCGATCCAGCAGCAACCCCTTTAAAAACCTTCCATAAAGCCTCGAAAAAATTCCACCTCTATACCTTTAACCCTTTCCTACTACTTTTCTCTCTTCACTCGCATTTTTCCCTCCACTCTCTTAGGCCTCCTATCTCTCTACACACTTTGCATCCCATCGCGCTCGTAGATAACCTCGTCGTCGCAGGTGCGCGTCGCTCTTATGTAAATCGATCCTCTTTCTCTCTCTCCCTCTCTCTTTCTTTCTCGCGTGCAGAAAAAAAGGACCCGACGTACATGGAGAAAACGAAATTCCAGGGGGCATGTAAGTAACGCGACGACCCCAAAGTGGCCTGAGGCACGCGCGACATATGGCGTGGTTGAGCTGACGCGCACGCGCACGCTTATATATACTGCCATATGACTGTCTCTAATACTCGAGATGTATATATATATATGTATATAGAGAAGAGAGTAGATCTCGAATTCTGACGAGACGCATGTGTATGTGTGTGTGTGTGTACGTCAATCACGTGGGATCATAATTCGACGCGTATTTACTACAGTGGTGGTGGAGAAAGACTTTTTTTTCTCTTTATTTGGAAAGGATTTGGCGATGGGATAAGGGGGTTGGAGTTTGCTTTGGGTTCTTTGAACTAATAGATCTCGCATAAAGTTGTGAACGTCTGCTTTCAATACTGGTGCATTGTGTGTTTTGTTACAGAGTGTGTAGATTTTCGGCAAACGAATAGAGAAGCTTGCTTTTTTTTATTTCAAAACGTTAATGTTCCGTTTCAAATTCAATTTTATAAATATTTATTATAAATAATGATCATACATTTAAAATTAACTCGCACAAAACCTTCAACACCAAACTCATCACAAAATTTTTTTCCTCCATCCATCATAATATAAACTCCATTCACGACGAAAGCTGGGCATCATCTCAGCGTCGGACACTTACATGGACGTAAATGGCGCGCAATAATACAGATAACACTCGGACAAATGACGATCCTATATACCATCTCTCTCATCTCCTCTCTCTCTCTCTTTCTCTCTCTTACTCTCCACAGGCGATCTAGCATCCACGCAGCACATAAATACACACACATGTATATACGTATATACACGCACCTTGGGACAGTGCGTGTGTGGCCTGAGCCGTCGCTGCCGCCGAGTTGTCACTCGCGCGCGCTCGTTCCGATCGCGACTCTCCTTTTTGCCCTCGTATACTAAAGAGGCGCGGATAGGGCGGACGCAGGGGGCAAAAAGGACAAAAATGATCTGAAGCAAAAAGATAAGGATCAAGGGGAAGAGAGAAAGAGAGAGAGAGACAAAGAGGAGACGCGGATTTCCAGTTTTTCTTGTTAATAGGTCGAACCGAGCGCGCGGCTCGTTACGCGCTCGACACTGTTTCGACGTATCTTTTATAGAGCTGGAGCTTTTTGTCGACGGGTGTATAGATTATTATTTTATTGTGCGAAAAGGAAATTAAATCGATGATAACGTGTAATATATAGCATTGAGAATTAGTACAATTAATATTTAATTTTAATTTGTTTCAATGTTTATTAAAAGATTCTTTGAAATGGAATTATATCATGCAATTTTTTAAAAATTAATCAAGTATTATAACAACATATTTGTCCACCACCATTCATATCATCAATCGATGTATATATTAGAAACATCAATATTTTTCATTCACAAAAAAAAACTAATCACTCGTTCGCAAACGAGCACTTAAAAATCCGCCAATCCCAGCAACAACAGCACCCTCGCCTCTCATTTCCGGCCTTCCTCATCACTCCACCTTCGCTTGAAACCTCTTTGTCTCTCTCTCTCTCTCTCTTTCTCTCTCTGTCCGTACCGTCGTCTCGTTTTCTTTTGTACCACAGCCGCTATACCGCAACTCTCTCCCTCTCAGCAACCACAGTAGCAGTAGCAGCTCTCCCGACCTAATGAGGATAATTCCTGCATCGATTGCCGGCGAGCGGTATAAATCATTCTTAATTAAACGATAGATATTTAATTAGACTATACTACTACTGCTACTACCAGGACAGCGTATAGACTCTAGCGGCCGGTTAGTTATGAGCCGTTGCGCGTCGTTCTTCCTGCTCCGCCTTGCGGACGCTCGCTTATATTATACGTACACGTATATATATGTACTATATATATACACATACACAGAAACATACGCATCGTCCGTTATCTCGTGGTGGGCGATTCCCGTGAGCACACATCACAGGCATCTGGCATCGACGACTGGTATATACACCGTGCGTGCGTTCACTTTTTTTTTTCTCTGTGTAAGCGTTCGCGCACATATACAGCGTATCTGTTTCTGCCGCGCGCTCGCGCGCGCTTGAGTGCAAAAAGCACGACGCGGAGATTCTCGAGGACAGGAGTGAAAGTATATATACCTATACGCGCAATAAAATTTAACGCGTCGCTACAAATTACCCACGCGCGTGCGATGGATCGCGCGAAGATCGGTTGATGGTTATAGTGTACGTCATGGCTATGTACGCATGCGCGGGTATTGTACGGAAGGTTTATTGTTTTGAAGAAGTTTTTTTTTGTGGAGTGGTAGATGGGCGTGTTGTATAAAGTGTGTATAGGAATTTTCGCGTGGTTTTATGGATGTTTAATCAGAGAACGGGTAAACAGATGAGAAGAAGTGCGGGAATGCGATACGACGAATGTGTAAACACAACGGGCAGTTTTATTTTTGTCATTGAATTATCTTGAAAAAAAATTGTGAATAAAAATGTGTCGTAGTATTCTTGATTTTTTTTATTTGCTTCAACAGAAAAAATATTATAATATATACACTCGTATATGTACAAACAAAAGTAAATAAATACATCAAATGCGCTACCTTAGTACAGTTAAAATTACCAGTAAGTCAAAAAGAAAAATGTTAATGTCGTACAGGACGATTCATTAGTTTATAGTACTTTAAAATAACATATCCGAAAAAGTATAGCATATATAAAAATAAAGTATGCAAAGGATGAATCTGACTAGAATAGAATATCACAGTAATTACAGCATTGTTGACATTTAAATTACATTCTATAATACTGCGCAATTCTTCGATTATTTATCACAATATTTGGAAATGTTTCTAAAATAATTATCAATCAATGTTATTTACCACTCTACATATTTTAGTATAATCACTTTTTGAATATTCTCATAGATTGCTTACAATATTGATCTACCGCCCAATTTTCACCACACGACAACCACATCTATCCTCTTTCTCAATCAACCACTCACTCCCTATACCACATCTAACAAAACCAACGACAACAACAACAACAACAACACCTTTCCTCCACAACACCGCACTCTTGAACGACTCTAACGAGGTGCGAGAAACTTTCGTCCGAACGCGCGCGCGCATCAGCCATGCACACACTCCTCCGCCCCTGATTGACACGATCGGACCGTGGCTAGATAACGTCGCTCTATCCCTCTCTCTCTCTCTTCCCTATCCATCCATCCATCACGGATTAACGAGAAAGAGCGAACGAGCGAGCAAGCAAGCAAACGCGCGATTACGTACGCTAGAGAATGTACACGTGCACGCGCTGGTATGCTGTCGCGGAATCGTGCGCGGCAAGCGACGCTGAGTGTCTAAAAGGGAATCGAGCAGAGAGAAGAGTTTTTTTTGCTACAGAACGAACGCGCGCTGTTTGGATGTTGCTTTATGGATGTCGGAGCGTGTGTAAGCGAGTGTAAGCGATCATGCCGCTTAGAAGGTGGTGAGGTCGTATGAATATATGGGGAGAAATGTTTCTCTCTCTCTCTCTCTCTCTCTCTCGATCGTGAGCGTGTGGATTTAGTGCAAGTAGCGGTTGATGAATTGGGTTGTGATTGGGAATGTAGATACATTAAGATTGTGTTTATTTTACCTAAGTGTTAGAGATCTGATGTAGTAAAAAAAGTGATGTATGTACATATACTAATATTTAGATATATACTGTTTGTTACTTTTTTAAATTACAATACGTAACATTTCGAGTAAGTAACGCATAAATCATCATTACCAGAACCTAAACTCATCATGCGACACTTATGTAAAACTGGCCCGCACTTCCACGTATACCGCACTCCGTTACTTCACACTCTTCTCCGGACACATTTCCACTCACAGCCACGAAGCGCCACTTCCGCGTGCTCCCTTTTAATATTAATCGCCTCGGCAATTTGTAACACGATATCCCTCGACATCCTAACAAAAAAAAACCTCCAGACTATATACGAAGACGATGAAAAATCCTTATGTCCCTTGGAGATTTTTCTCGTGAAAGGAGGAAGCACGAGAAGGACGAGAAGCAGATCATAGCGTATGTGTCAGGCGCCATAGACAGACGACGACCCGCTGAGTGGCGCACGCGTGCCCGCGTGGTAAATAGTCACACCCGCCGGGAAATTAGCCGTTAAGTGTTTTATACATCCGGCGGTGAGATGATACGTAGCCACGTGGTGTATAAGAGTGAAAGAAGCTGAGATTATTATGTGGAGCAGTATAGTGTTTTTCTTGGGATTTTAGGGTGAAAGGGAGAGTATAAAGGATGGGTAGACTTGTATGTGTCTAAATATTGGAGCGTATGGGTGATTTATTAAGAGGATTGGTGGAAATGTGTTCTTAGGCCGTTGGAAATGTGAATATCAATGAGTGACTTCTGAATTAGAATGAGATGTTGGTTTGAATTTGAAAAACTTTATTCTATATATGTATTTAATGGTTTTCATTTTGTGTAAGTATTTCTACTTTTTAGGAATAAATATACTTGAAAGCTTTGTAAAACCAAGTACAGAGCCAAGGTATAAATAATAAGTAAAATAATAAAATCACACTTCTGTTTTTTAACTCACTTAAAACATAAACTTTGTCACACAAACAAAACGACAACCAACGTTATCAAAACATTCATTCCCCTATTATACAGCATAAATAAAAAAAAATATATAAAATACCGTAAACCAGGCCACAACGACATACTTATAAATAAACCGTCAGAAAGTTACAAAACGGACAAATTTTCATTTTCCATAAGTCCCCAAAGCGCTCACAACCGTCACGGGACATATGTACACCTATATATATATACACGCGCAGCACGCCCGCCGTCGCCAAAGACAAATTACGTCTGTCGCGCATGCGTGCCCTCGTCCTTTTTTCCTCCTTCACCAGGGCTCTTTATGACGCACGAACGCTCTTTCGCTCTCTCTCTCTCTCTCGCTCGCTCTTGCGGCCCAAAAGCGCCGCGCGCCTTCTACGATCTGTCTTCAGGCGACGCTCTCTCTCTCTCACTTGCACGCTTGCTCGCGCGCAGATTCCCCTTGCAAAGCGGTTAATGGTCGCTGGCCTTATAAACGTGATCTCGCGGTCTCGCTACGCGAGCAAAAACGCGCATCAAATTAAAATCGATCGCGCGCGGATACCGATTCGGAGCCTCGCGCGTTTTTCTTTACACAGTGTGGGTATATGTATATACATATATATCTACGTGTGTGAGTATAGGTTTAATTGCGAGATTGGTGCTAGAGCGCATGCAGTTGGCGCGCGTCGAACGGTGATTTGTTGGTTTAATCATTGGGCCGTTGAGGTGGTTTATTAGGGGAAGGCTGTCGGTATTTTTATCTAATTATGACGTATGATTGTGGGATTAGAAATACTGGTGTACTACTGATCGGTATTGAATAGACGAGTAAAACGATCTTATTTCAATTTATTATGTCAATTATCGGATGTATATATCGATTTTTGTTGGAGTGATACAAAAATATTAATAATCTTTAAATGGCATTTTTATTGCTCTTGCTAAAATTGAACTTAAGGACATTTTTTATTTTTCTACAGAACTCCGAATTGAAAATTTCATTAGATTCAGTTAAACTCAAAAAGGAAAAAACCAGTAAATGTATATTGCAATGATTTTTTTTTCAACCTTTCTGTAAGATTAAGCGATGCGACATCAATGAATGTGAAGGTTACAGCATTGCAAAAACGGATAAATTAATGGCACAGTCTATGGGAAAACATTTCTCGTACAAGTTTTAAACCATTTTAAAATCCTAAAATCATTTTCAGGACTGTAATTAAAATATTTTTCAAAAATCAAACCAAAATTAGTAAAAACCTCATTCCTAAAAATAAAAAAATTAAGAAAAAAAAAGAGAAACTACAGTCTACAAAACATACACACAACTAATCGAACACCAATCCCGTCACTTTTCTCCATCACCAACCGTCACCTCGTCGCGTTCTTACTCTTCACACATTGCGCCCTCGACAAAACACTCACTCTCTGTCTTTCTTCCTCCACTTCCACCCAATCCCTTGCACGATCCCTTCCTTCCTCTATACTCCCACTTTCAAGACTACACTCCACACGCGCGCGTGTGAAGGATATCCAGAATTTACGGTGGTCGAGTATAAAATACAAAGAGCTTCTGCTGCTTCTCCTCCTTCTCTACTGGCTTCATCGTTGCCGTCGTCGTCGTCGTCGTCGTCGTAGTAGGCGAACGTATTTATGGCCACCGTAAAACTCGCGAGTTAATTGAATGTTCGACCTGTCGCGCGATACCACGCGGGCGCGCGGACGTGGGGAGTGGAAGGAGGGCGAAGATGTGTCTCTGTGGATCCCTTGGAATTCGATGTACGAGAAGAAGAGAGAGAGAGCGAGAGAGAAGAAAGTTTGGTGCTCGCTGTAGTTTTCGAAATTTCAATTGAGCTGCGGTGTTTTATCGGCTAGCAGAGGTGAAGGGATTTGAGAATAGGAGAAATGTTGCTGGAAGATTTTCGTTGTCGAAGGTAATGGTAAAAATATTTTGGTACACTTATCAGGATGGATGGATTTCCGTTTCGGATCTTCTGTTTTTTAAGTCATTTTTAATTAAGATTCTCTTTATTTTTCCGAATGTTAGTAAAAATACATATTTCAAATTGTATACTGCATAAATTAAGATACATTAATTTACTTTAGTTTCTCCATACACCAAGATAACCAATACCTCTCTACTATACTATAAAACCCATCAATTCCACCTTTTAAAATTCTTCAACCGACCTCCTCTCAACGCACACCTTTCCTTAGTGATAAAAAAAAGTGGAATTGTACCTATCCTCCCAGCGTCTTCCCGATCAAGCTAAGCACGTCTAAGGCCAGCCCCTTACAAGCGGCCTATTACATTTATTTAATATTATTTACGGCGGGTTTTACGAGCCCAATGATACGTACGTAGACGCGCGCGCGCGCGTGTAGTCTATCCAATATCAAATATAACGTCGTATAACGGGGAAGTGGAGAGAGAGAGAGAGAGAGAGGAAGAGAGAAGAGGAGGGGGGGGGGGCAATAAATGTACGGGAAACGACGAAGGCGAACGATCGGGGCGATCGCGACAGACGCGTCGGAGACCCTTTACCTTCGAACGTTGTGTGTATAGGAGGTGTTCCGCGTGCAGTTAGGTTAAAGTTAGGGTTGTAGGTATATGATGATCTTTGAAAAGAGTTGGTATGCTATTACTATAATTTAAAATGTTTAAATAGATACGAAAGCAAACATTCGACTATTCAAGTTTATATTTTGCATCTTGTAAAATAATGTTTTATTTTACATAACATTATACATATATAATAAAAATTTTACGATATCAATCTTATCAAAGATAAACAATCCGTCTACATTCTTTCAACGTTCAAACATTCACTGTTTCTCTATACACAGTTTCTTCTCAACTCGACGACACATCGAACGCGTGAAAACACTTTCAACCTAAAGAAGAAAAAAAAAGCCTTCGCTTCGTGTCCCCACCACCTTGCAACTTTCTCGCACGTCGTGAACCGGCTCGCCGGGAATTCAAATCGAAGGCGGAGATAGTAGAAGCTCGCTCGCGCTAAATAGAAAACGCAAACGACGAAGGAGTTTATGGCCACGCGCGTCACTCCTTTTTGCTGCCGCCACCGCCTCCTCCTCCCACTTCTTCCCGCCATTGCTCGCGCGCCCGCCTTCTTCTTCTTCTTCTTCTTCTTCTACGTCGTCGTCGTCGTTGTCAACGGCATGAGTCTCGACCTTTACTCTCCCTTTTTTTTTTATTCCGCGAGTTGAAGCGACGCAACTATGGTTGTGAAGTTTCGAAAACATTTTTTTATTGCGAGCAATCGGCGAATAGGGAGAAATTGACGGAGTTCGAAGACGATGTCGTTGTGGAAGGGAAGAAGTGAAGTGGAAATTGATTTTTTTATTCTTAACCATATGTACTGTAGTTTATATAACGGTTTTATAAAAATAAAACATGTTACATACCCGGAAAGATTAAACAATATTCAATATACGTCGTTATACTATCTTCCTGTCTTCACCATACATACTACTGCACATTCACTTTAAGAAACTCCTCCTACCCCTTCCTAATCTCCAAAACAAAACACCCCCACTCCACCTTCTACACCCATAAAACGACAATAGGATCGATACTCCTCCTCCTCCTTTTCTTCTTCCCTCTCCTACACTCACCCCTCGCGCGCACGTGCAGCATTTACGCAAAACGTGCACAAGGTCAGTCTCTCGTGCAGCCGTGGAGGGAATATCGGGGTCGGCCCTCATCCTCAATTCTTTCGTCTCTTTCTTGCTCGCTTGCTCGCGCCCTCGTGAATGTTTTATGCTTACAATTCGCCGCTGCAGTTATTTCGCGCGCTTGTACACGCGGAGGTGGGATCCCCAGTCTCGGCACGTTTTTCGCAAGCTGCGCTTTCGGGCTCTTTTTCGTGTATGTGTGTGTGTGTGTGTGTGTATACTGTAGTAGCATAGTAGGCTGCGGTGTCTATTGGAGGGGGTGAACTGGTTTTTTTTTTGGAGGTTTTCCGGTCAGTTGAGAGAGTAAGGGTTAGGGGTTTATATATATAGAGGCGATGAGGTTTGCTGGTTTCGTATAGGGATATTGTAAGTTTGATGAAACAATATTTGAAAGATTGAAGAGTATGGAAAATGCTGGATTATTCTTCGATTACCTGAGATTTAAAAATATTGAGTAAATGGAGCTTGAAAATAAAAAGAAAAATATTACAGTCATTTGCATGACCATAAACACGTTGGTCGCTTATCACAACGCGCATCGCCTCACGAATAATCTTACCTTCAACTCCGCCACATCCTCGTACCCTACAGAAAGAGCAAGAAAGATAAAAAAAAGCAAAAGTTTGCTTTTACTTCCCTTCGGGCGACGTGCGCCTCCTTTCAATTTGTTAATTCAAAGTAATCTCTCGAAGGTTGCTAATTTCCACCCAACTCCGTTCTGAGATGCCTTTCCTCTTCTTCTCTGTGTATTTTTTTTGTTGTCTCTTCGCTAAGGGGAGAAAGGCAGAGAGAGGGAGGACGACTATACTTTTAATCTGTTTCGCCTTTCGTTTGTCGACTAAGCGCGTCGCCCTCTCGACTCTCTCGCTCGCCCGTGCGAAAATAAATTTCTTCTTTCTACGCTTGACTCGATCTCTCTTTCTCTCTGCGCGCGCACGTGAGCTTTGGCTTCTTCTTTTTTTGTCTTGCCCTTCTCAGCGTCGTCAAATTTTATTTCGCTCGGTCTGGTAAAACAATTTCGGAAGTTGGGTAAACGTTGGGTTAAATCAAAGGCAAACTGGAAAAATAAATATCGGGATCTAGTGGGTAGCAATATTTTTATATATATATAATATTCAATGTTTAGAGAATCGTCTTAGTGTTGTGTGGTAAATGTTAAATGCAAATATTTAATGTATACTCGTACAGAATAATATTTGGTATATCGGTTTGCTTGAAAAGAAAATAAACCCGATCTAATTTATTTACATTAGTGAAATCGACTAATTCATAGCTTCAAAAGAAATATTTTATTTTTTTTAATCTTATTTCTACAGATATTGTTTTAAGTAAAATTAACTCCTTATTTTCTAATTCCAATGAACATCAAACATTAAGTCTTAATTAAATTTCCTAATATTATTAATCGTCTTCTAATAATATATTTCTTCATACATGTGTATATCCTATTTAGTAAAAATTCATCTGTGAATATTAATATTCTCTACAACTGAGAACAGATAAAATTTTCGTATACAGTTAAAAAAAGCTGCTTAAAAATCAACCCATTCCCACACCTATCCCAACACCAACCAACACCAAAATTCACACCCACACACACACACATACATTCCTGTTCCATCCCTTCCCCAACCATCTACCCTTGCAACAGCGGTCTTTCGTGTCTTCGAGCGTTCTTGAAGGCTCGCACGGCCCGCGTACGGCCAGTGTACACACGACGACGACGACGACGACGACGACGACTACGCGGGCACGGTCGAGACGTCGGTCGGTCGCTTGAAGGGGAGAGGGGGAGAGAAGGAGGGAGAGGTTAGTGGTATGACGGGCGTCGGCCATGTTGTCTTGACATTCCCCCTCGGGGCCGAGCGGGGGTGGATATATTTAGCTTGCCGCCTCCGGGGACCCTACTCTCTCTCTCTCTCTCTCTCTCTCCCCACAGCCGAATATATGTACGTGTGTGTATACGTATGCGTGTGTATATACGAGGGAGAGACGCGTGCGGCGAGTATGTATATATATAGAGATATAACGGCTGCTGTGGTAAGGAGAGGAAGAGCGTGCGCGCACGCGTGCGGTGAGGATTTGTTTACGGATATGTTAAGGGAGTGTGGTGAATTTCGAAGAGAGCGAGGATGAAGAGGTAGTCGTGGCGGGTTAGAGAGCTGGTTTAGAAAGAGGGTTTGTTTGATGTCCTTGTTATGGGAAATTTGGAAGACGTGACGAATGGGTTAGAAAGGAGAGGATTTTAAGAAAGTTTAATGGAATATTGGGTTGGGTTTCTAGTTATGAAAGATTGTGATTGATAGAGTATTTAGGAAAAGGAGTTTTTTAATTTATTGTATATAGCCTTATTTAGTAAATTGTGCAATAATCTGCTACTGTTCGGGTAAAATTTAGTTTTCTTTGATTCTTTTTACAATATTATTATAATGTATGATAAGCCAATAATTACTTAACGCAATTTTTCGTAAATCAAATGCATAAATCAGAAAGTTGCTCCAAAATTAATAAATGAAACAATAACAAACTCTTAATTTGTTAACTGAAAGTAAGCATCAAGGTAATGACGAAATAACATACTATCCTTATAATAAAAGGAAATTATCAGTCTTACAAAAAAGGTACCTTGTTTTCAAAATACTGAGCAATATGTGCATTTAATAGTTTAGAAATATCAGGAGATACAAATTAATACTAATTGGAAGATACACTAATTACAATACATACACGTTATCAATCAGGGACCATAAGTCTTCAGAATGACAGAGAACATCTTAGAATCCAAGCGAACCGTGTCAATTAACCTCCGTACTCCTACGCACTCTTCACATCTTCCTCGCCACATTCACAACTTCTCCACCATCTCATACATACACACATACACACCCACACACGCATACATACAGGCAACCGACCGCACGAAGGGTTGTCTCCTTTCTCTCCTCTAGTTCTCTGTCTCCCTCTCTCAACCACCATCGCGCTAGCTCGGCTCGGCAGAAAAAGAAGTCATCAATATCTCGTGCGCTCCTTCTCTCTCTCTCTCTTTCTCTCTCTTCCCGGCCATCTCACGAAGAGATCACCCACACGCATACTACACGTATATACCAGCGCGCATACAGACGTAGAACACATATAGGCTGAAAGAATGAGAGACAAAACTTTCGCCGTCGGGGGCGGAGTCACGCCTAATCCCCAGAGTCAAAATGGAAGTCTCCGGAGACCTTTCGCTTTCTCTCCGTCCTTCTTCGCTGTATAGTATAACGTCGGTATAAGTATTGGCCAAGGGACGAGGCCGGACCAGGGCTACAACTCGGACAAAACTTCGGCCGAGTCGCGTGTATAGGGGAGCAAGCAAGAGAGAGAGATGGGATATGAGGGAGGAGGAGGAGAGGGATGCGTCGAGGGTGAGAGAGAGAGAGAGAGAGAGAAAGAGAGAGTTTAGGTGTAGTACTGCGTATATAAGGTATTACCGAAAAGCAGGACACGAGCGACAAGCCAGTCTTTCGGATGAGAAATTTTTAAGGATGAGCGAATCTTGTAAAATGTGAGCGTTAATGATGACGGATTGTGAATGTTTGAGTTAAAGCTGTTTGGATTCTGAGTATAAATTATTGTGTAAACATGAACGTTTATTGTTAAAATTTATAGTTAAATAAACTAATAATACTCATACAACACACCTATAAATTAAAGGCTAAAGAATTATCCCAATTTAAAAATTATGTATTCGTAAACAAAAGAATCTATAATAATAACTAAACTAATATTACATTTCCAGAATTTACCAGCGATATCATTATTACATAAAATCGACTATATAAATATCGTATCAAACTTTTCATTGACAAAAACATTCCGACCGTTCAACAATCGCGCGTACACTCAACCTCACTCTTCTTCCATTCTCCCAACGATCGAGGGCGCGCTCACCCGTGCACGTGTGTGTGTGTGTGTGTACACCTGCCAATAGTAGTTCCGTCCGCCCGTACGACGACGACGACGACGACGACGTTAGGAGACTTTCGATTTTTTCCCGTCCCGAGAGAAGACGCGCGAGCTGCGCTTTAGGGGCGCGCGTACGAAGAGCAGCAAAGACAAATGTGTCGTGGAAGGCTTTCCAAAGTATTTTTAAAAACGTCCCGAATTGATTCGTTGCTCTCGCGTTCTCTCAGACTTTTCCTGAAAGTGAGTTTTATTTCTCAGTGGAAGGCAACTGGAAATTGTAGGGCGAGGTTGCGGGAATTGTTTGTTGGGAGGTTTCGCGTGCGTGTTGTTGTAAATCAATTATTTTTGTAACCTGTAAAAGTTATTTTAGGCCGTCATTAAGCGTATTGGATACGTTTTCTTCATCACATTATTATGAGATTTATAAGCTAAAGAAAATATTTTTCTTTAGTTTCTACTACAATTTTTTAAGCGTATAAACTATAAAACATACATGACGACAAAAAAACGTTAGCTCTTGTGAAGACATCGATTCAACTTAAACCACATTCACCTAAACCTCCACATATCTATGATAAACCTCCCTGTCGCTTTATTTATATGAAAAATAAAATTTTATCTCACACTTTCTCTCCTCTCCCCATAACAAACTTACCAGCGTAAACATCCTTAAACCGATCCCCTTTGAGTCCCGTGTCTATCCCTGTATTGCGCTCTCGCTCCTCCCCATGAACTATTCACGCAGGCGCGTACACCCACAAAGAATTTTGCGGCCTACCAAAGAGGAAAAAAATAAATTGCGACACGTGACCGGCTCAAGGGCCACCGTTGCCCGCCGTGGTGGCCTCAATTATTTAAAACGTCGCGCCCGGCGCGTGTACTGAATATAACGTTTTCAAGATTCACTTTCATTTTCGTGAAGAAGAAGAGGAGAAAGAGAGAGAGAGAGAATGAGGAGCCATTGTGGGATGGGAAGTGAAGAGGCAGGAAGAAAGATTAAGCTATATAGGAGAGGTGGAGAAGGGGGTGAAGGAGATCGCGGATCGTGTATATATATATATATATATATATACGTGGGGTTGATGTTTGGGGTCTGTGTTTTTTAAGGTTTCAAGAGAGATTACTTGACTGCTATACTAGGAAGCTGTTTATATAAGCGCGATTAATAATATTGTATTACAGATTCAAAAATTTATTTAACAGTATTTTGTATTAAACTTAACAATTACTAAAGTTTTAAAAAGTTTGGAAGAATAACAAGTACGTCAAGATAACCTTTGATTCTTCTCTACTATTCGAATCTATTTTACCCACGACTTTTATAAAATAAAAAGACAATTGCAGAAGATACTCCGAAAAGCAAAAGAAATTGAAAAAATCTTGTAAATACTTTATTCGGCTCCTCGAAAGTGAAGGTCCCCTACTTTGCATTCCACGCGAAAGAAGAAGAAGCGTACTGCTCGTGCTATATACATATACGTACAGCCCCAGCGAAAGCGGGACGAGGGAAAAGAGGAAGAGAGTCGAGCTTGTAAGTCGGGCGAATAATTTTGAAAAACACAGAGAGAGAGAGAGAGAGAGAGAGATAGAGAGATAGAGTCGGCAACCCTCCGAACGCGCGGAGTCGTCTCCTACGGCTAACTGCACTACAAGCCGTATAATTTCATACAATCTTGGGAGAGAAAGTCCGCCATTCCCATTCCCGTCGAGTTTCTCTTTCCGTCTACCGTACTTCTTTTTTTTTTCTTCTTCCTCTCACGAGACGTAGATGTGACGGTGTATATAGCGTATAGCTAGTATTTTCGGATTGAGTTTTGTAAGCGTGTATATAGAGAAGCGTTGAGGTTTTTTCTTGCATAGAAAAAGAGATTTTTATTTCACTAATAATAAATTTAAAAAAACGGAAATATCCATTCATAAAAAAGCTCTTAACCTTCTCTTTTCAAAAAAACTGTTCCCAAACAAAAACAACAACAACAAAGCAATAAAAAATATTTCTTCTTCCCGCTACAAATAGAAAAATCCTCGCAAACAAAACCCGTCGACGAAAGCTCGCAACGACGAACGACATCCGGAAGAAGTCGCACAGGCTCGTGCCGCACGCACGCTCTACAAAACTTCCTCCTCTCCTTCTCTACTCGCGCGCGCGCGTCCAAAGACACATCCCTCCTCTGCTCCTCACCCACGCACACATATATATATATACACATATACTAGGAAAATCCCGCGGGACTATCGACTGCCGAGTCCCGAGGGGCAAGTCGATATTCCACAGGGACGCCCTCTCCGACATTCGACTCCTAAACACTCGGCGCAAGCGCACTTACGCGGCCTGCTCGGTGAGGAGTGGAAAAACCAAGGGCGCGACGACGCAGACGACGACGACGACGACGACTATGTTGTTGAATCGGATTTCGCGAGCGGCCACGATGATTTGCGCGTGGGTGGCGCTGGCGATGTTCGTCTACGGCTTCTTGTGTACAAGAGGGGAATTTGCCTTTGTGAACGGGCTTGTTTGCGTTATTATTGGGAAGGGCGAAGGAAATGAATGGAGATGGTAGAATGGAGGTGTGAAGGAAGATTTTCGTATTGGTATTTTGGTGGTTATACACTTTTATAGGTATTGGTTTGCTTTGAAATGAAATAGAGGCAAAAAGGGATAATGTAATTTTTTTGTATAATTAATGGGCAAGCTACATAATAAAATCAATAAGTTATCGAGAAAATAATTCTGTACTGATTTCAATATTACTCCGCATTATAAACATAAAAGTGAAACACTAATCGTTTCCAATACTATGTGTAACGCTAACTCTTTCCCGATAACTTCCATTACTACGCAATTCAAGCCCAGAGCTCTACATTTCAATAGACCAACTTACAAATTCAAGTTCAGAACCGTTCGATGATAATCGTTCCGCCCACCTTCTCTATCCTCGTAAACCGGCGCGACTTATATACGAACCGCATATCCTACGAACGCGAAACCAACTCTCTCTCTCTCGCTTGCGATAACGCTACACGCGGTCAGGTTGTCAGCACTGGTAAGTTATTTAGCAGGCCGGCCCCGCAGCAGTTGGCAGCCCCGTCTAATTGTAACGACACCTCTGGGACGGTGCACCACCGCCACCGCGTTGTTACCACCCTCTCTTCCTCCCCCTTCCTCTCGTATACATTCATAGTAAACACGCAAGTCTATATGTCTGTGTATGTATATCAATGTGTAAGTGTGTACGAAAGCTCGAAAATCATCCGAGGCGAAAGTCTTGTGAGACGTAGACGCCATAAAAGACGACGTTTGCCGCGCGAAACTGCCGCTCTTTAAAGGGAGCTGCCGTTGAGGGTGAGAGTATATATACATATATATAGTAATAGGTCTTGCCATACGCGGAGACGTTCTACTGTATATAAACGTGTGTGTGTATGTGTGTGCGCGAGGGTGAAGCAGGTATGATGTGTATCGTGGAAATCTGTTTATTTTTTTAAAGAGAGCCGATATTGAAAGCGGTTACGTTGGTAGAGAGGGTTCGAAGCGGTAAAAATTATAAGATTGTTAAATTTTAAAATGTCTGATGTACGTACAGGACTATGTAAAGTTTTAGGAGATTTTTCCTTTTTTCTTTGAAGAACTATAACGGTAAACAGTATTACATTTTCATGACTGACTAAAGTACTACTTTTATATTTCAAAGAAACACTTGATGCGTTTACCATTTTATAGATATCGTTTTTTTCTTTGATTTTTATCATAGTACGCGTACATATACATTTACAAAAGTAGGATTCAAACCACTTGAGCACTAATCCTCATCACGTCATTCACATATTTTTAATATTATAAATAACCTTTTCCCTCAATATTATATCACAGTACCACATTATCAATATCACCTTCACCCGCATACAATAAATATCACAGCCAGCCATACCAACCCCCCGTTCAAATCATCACTCAAAAAATCGCCTCAGTCCCTCTACACCAAAACCTCCTCCTCTTCTACCCCCTCATATCCCTATCTCTGGCAACAAGACGAAACATTACGACTATATCCCATCATATCCAAGCTCTCCCACGCGCTCGTAGATATATCCCATCTAATATTTAATTTCGGCGGGCAATAAAAGGAAACGAGCCGTATCCAGCGCTATCTCGAAGCAATAAGCAAGTATAATTATACGGGGCGACGCCGCGTTCTATATACATTCTACACACATACACATATATACAGACGAGCGATGTTTTTGACGCAATCGCACGGGGAGCGATCGCCGCAGCGAAATTGCCACACAGTCCTGTGCCCGTACGAGTACGGGAGAGAGTCAGCTCGATAAGGTCGTGTCGCGATAATCGTTATCGACGCGTGATCAACATTTCTCGGACTACCAACACTTCATATATATACAGCGTATATGGCGATTCTCTCTCTCTCTAGAATGCGCGCGTTTGCTACTGTGGGTCTATATCGCGTACATATATACCGAGTTATTCTGATGCCATGCGGTGGTTGTCTTTTTGGCTTTTCAAGAGGATTGTTGCTGTCTTTTATTGGCTCGAGGTGAAGGTTTTCTGGAATGATATTCGAGCGGTTTGTATAGGCGTCGAGACATTAGAGCGTATTTGTCTGACTGTATTTTGATTGCCCTACTGAATATTATCTTTAGCTTCGTTATGTTTCGCATTATGGTTCTATCGTAAATTTGATGATCTCTAATTTCTCTGATATATAATTTCCTTTTATACATTAATTTATATTCCTTACACACACTAATTATTATCGTTCATATTTTTTCATTACGCAGTTCATTTTGAATTCACAGTTTATTATAGCTTATACTTTTCTCTGTAGTAATATTACTCTATTTTTATTCCGGTTCTTGGCATAAATTCGATTATTAATTTATTAATTAAATAAATAAAAGAAAATAACAGTTTATCATGATCAAAGAGTTTACATGTCAAGATTTAATATCAATAATATTATAATTTAGAAAAGCTTATTTATCTTTTCTAGTCATTCAACTCAACAAAGCTACGAAATCACCACAAAAAAG
Organism: Torymus texanus; assembly: GCA_036873485.1. NCBI lineage: Eukaryota > Metazoa > Arthropoda > Insecta > Hymenoptera > Torymidae > Torymus > Torymus texanus. Next base: position 20,575,216 of record JAYJLV010000001.1, on the reverse strand, counting down.
AAACGAACCTACTCTCGAAAATCCCAAAACATCCTCGGCCCGCTCTCCCCTAATCTACCTCTCCGCCATGATCCACCACTAAATTTCAACAGTTTATTATGAACAATAAACCAACTCTCCCCTCACCCTCTTCTTCTCTCTCTCTCCAATCTCTCCCTTGATCTCCTTCTCCCTCTCTTTCTCCCTCTCTCTCTCTCTCCCTCTCTCCTTGTAGGCCGGGAAGAAACGGCGCGCCAAAGATCAGGCTGCTTTATTGCGCGCTCGCTGCTCTCTCTCGGAAGGGAGAAAAGACCTCGTCGCTGGCATTATCATCCCGCACGCATCGCCATGGCAACACCCGCTGCCACCGCCGACGTCGCGTGCGTGCTTGCGAGCTCGCTTCCGCGTGGTGTGTCCTGCGCGCGTACAGTGGCGGCAGCAACATGGCGACCGCTACGATAACCCGCTTATATGCCGGGATATTTTTTTTTTTAGGCTTTGCTTGTAGCATTGCTACGGAAGGATGTTTGTGATGTTGTTGGTGGGTTTCGGTGACAAGTTGAAGGTTTCATTGTCCGCGAGTTTGTAGGTACTGTTTCTTGTTTGTATACGCGAAGAAAGAAAGAAGAGTGTATGTTTTTTTTTGTGGCTGGAAGTAAAAGTTGGGATGTTCAAGAGAATCGAATACTTTCACAAATTTTAATATTAACATGAATTTTTTACTTTATGAGTTATTTAACATTTTTTTCTCTATCCTTTTCATTCTTGAATCAAACCGTTTAAATATGTATATCACATTCTAAATGAGAGTTGTAGGACCTTCTAGCAAACTTTAATTAAAATTCCCTCTTTGAAACAATAATAGAAACCAATATTACACTGATTCGTAAATTTGTAACCTTTGGTTCAGATTTTCCTATGACGTTAGAAAATTATAATTTCACATTTAAGACCATGGGGCTCATTATGACGGTTATCACAATAAGACTGTTTTGATTGGTTATTGTAGACTCATATACAGAATAAGCGCCAAAAATCTAATAGTTTTGAATTTTCAAGATTGATTTATCGAGTTTATAGGTATTTAAAACTGAATAATTATAATAGTATAAGAAAAATTTAATTGACATATTTATCAAATTTATGTTATTATCGTTTAAATTAAACTGATTGGCAGAAATTTTTAAATTGAAACTAACATGATCATGTGCTCAAAAAAATAAAATAAATAAATAAAATAATGAAAACTAATACGCGCGAAGCGCATTGAATCTAGCTAGTCTACTAAAAAAACTAATTAATATACACGAGATAAAAAAAATCAATTCCTTCAATATTCAAATGATACTCTCAACTACCATATATACCACAAGTATCTCTGCAGCAAAAGAACAAGTACCACGAAAATTCCTACGAAACGAGCAAAAATGAATTCCACCCAGCGAATCCGTTCTTTCTTCTCTACCCCCATACCTCTAGGGAGAGATTAAAAAAGCTTCCCTCCTCCCCCTTAAATTAAGACAAATTTTTTAATAAAGCCCGATAGCGATCCACCAAGCCTTCGGGGTTCTCTCTCACTCTTTCTCTCTCTCGTTCTCTGTCCCCGCGCGAACGCACATAATTGCCTAAGAGATACCACGCGGCGATGGAAGATTTCACGCGAGCCAATTGGATTTTAAAATTACGCGTTCGCGGATACGAGTATGTATATATGTATATGTATAACCGGACGGTGTATATAGTATAGAACAGGCGAACTCGATTCTCTCATTTGGAAGGTACATGAATAATGGATGGTTCGGATAATGCGGCGATGGGATAAAATGCTGCGAGCGAGTATGTAATGTATGGGTGCGAGCAAAAATTTGTCGGCCGGCATTCGTACGTTGTTGCTTGATAAATCGTTTGATAAATCGTGACTTATTTGTTGGTATAAGTAGAAAATGAATACGGTTATTATAAATTTTAGCTGTTTTTTTTTTATTAAATATTTCGATAATACGTTTAATTTATTAAAAATGCCGTGCAGTCATATTTAATTGACAACACTTTTTTCCTTAACCACATATAGCTTCAATAACCATCTGGAAACAAAGCCTACACCACGCACTCATCACCTCGAAATTTCCCCTCGGAGACATCACCTTATTACTTGCGAATCAATTCGCGCTCGCTCCATTCAATCTCCGCAGCTTCTTCCGCCTCTAAAAATAACAGCTTCCCACGCGCAAGTAACGCCCAACTCCTCTCGTAAGAAAAAAAAAGGCCAGGTTATATATATACACGAGTGAATTTACGTACAACGAAAGTTGAACGCGCGACGGGATTTTACCGAGTTTCCGAACAACCAGGAGGTGGGCCGGGCAGAGATTCTCAAAGGGGAATCCCCCGGTAGTACGCCTAAACGAGTTAGCGAGTAGTCTCGCGTATATTTCCCTGGCATGCTCGCGAGTGTGTCTTGAGGAGGAGTCAAAGGAGCTGCGTAGCGTGCGAATATTAAAATCGCATTTTGAACGGAGGCGTTACTTGCTCACCTGTTTTTCCACTTTGTAAGGTCGCAGCGGGTGGTTAATGACATTCGATTACAGGGTGTTTGGGCTTAAGAGAGGAAATTTATCGGATTTATTATGTTCGGTTATGAAATAAACGCTTTGTCTATTATAACTATTATATTATTTTCTATCCTTTGATTTATCAAATTTGATCAATTAATTTACTATATTTTATATAAAAACATAAACAATAGAAATTTGTACTCTTAAACATTGCTAGTAACATTTTAAAATTAAAGTATAGTAGTCATAACTATCGCAAAATGATCCGCTTATTTTTAAACTATTCTCTAAATAATCTAAGAAAATGATACTCTCCACCGAACTTGCACCACAATATAATTAAAACAAAAATTGTAATCCAAAACGGAGATAAACCAAAATAACTTCTAATAATCAACGGCAATCTAACGAAAAAAGCGCGTCGCGAATCTTCCCATCTCCAGTAGCATCAAACCTAATTTTCATCTTTCAATAAACACGCACTGATCTGTTTATCCCCGACAAATTCCTCCTCCCCCGGCGCTGGGGTAGGAGAACTAAGTTAGCCGGGATTAAGCGAAGCCGCGCAACTGCGACGAAGTCTCTCTTTACGCGCGTGTACGTTACTCGAGAGTTGCCTCCTTCCTCGCGATGGGACCTCTATATACTCTCTACTCTCGTCGAATTCACTCGCGCGCCGCCACTTAAGCTCGCGTATACACGTTCTCTATGTGTACGTATACGCCAATGGAGTAAGAGAGGATCGGTTTAAACGTGGGAATTCCGACAAGTTGGCGAGCTTGTATGCGTTTTACGGTGTGTTCGGGTACTGGATCGAGAGATGTAGGAGAGAAGTTATTGTGGTATGGGGAATTTATCGATTCTTGTTGAAAGTTAAATCATTGGTTATGGTAAGAATAATTTGTTTGAGATGAATAATGCATAATTAATCAGAAATATGAAATTCTATCATTTTGTATATAACAGTAAGATAGAAATCTATATAATATTTCTATAAAGCCATTAAAATTGAAATTAATTTTCACCAAAATATTTCAATTTTACATATGTAGATTTTATTCAAAAGTTTACGTATACAATACAAAATCAATCACAATCGATTGAAAACCAATCGCCCGATTAAACTAAATTTCACCATTACCAATGAATTCCTTTCCACTACAATACCAACCACATGAAATATAAAATACAGTCTATATCATGCAAACCAGCTTAACCGCTCAATTAAAGCGCGACGGCAAAAAGCAGCGCGAGTATAGCAGCCGAAAAGAGGCAGAGCAAAGAGACAGAAGATTAAATTCAGCATTTCCCAGCGACACCGCAGAAATTGCCACACGAAATTATCTCCCTTTCTCTCGCTCGCTTACTCGCTCGGTGCCTTGGGCTGGACACAATGCGACATTTCCATAAAACGCGAGAGCAGTTACACGTCCACTTCTCGACGAGCAAACTAACTTATAGTCGCGTGCTTTGCTTTTTCGCGTAACGCAATGCTCGTTCACTCATTGTCATGAGCGAAGTATCTGGTTCTCGTTCGGATAATGTGGTAAATGGAGTAGAATTGGGAGGATTTAATTTAGGAGATTTTTAATGCCGAGGTAAATGATTTTTCGTAGAATAAAAGATGAAATGGAGGTAAAAGCATATGAGAAACCTGAAAAAGAATTTTACAGAAATATAGTAAAGCTAATAGTATCATGTAATAATTAATTTTTTAATATAACTAATTGAATCAACCAAAGACAAACATATTCAGCTATAACCATAAATTCAAAAGCACTCCCAACATCGTAATAGAAAACCGTCAGGACCGCATAACAGTCGCTAACCGCAAGCTGTTAAGGCCCATATCCACATTCTCGTATACGCACCTAAGCGCTCCTCGCTCAAGCCTTAATGAACGTCGCGTAAATCGGTCTAATTCGCGGTAAATCGGTCCCGTCTCCAACTGCATCTCTCCTCTCCCTCTCCATATACACACAAACATACACAGGCATATATATATAGACTCAAACAACCCACTCACGCGACTAATGTGATAGACTGCCATTAGGGGAATCCCGCGTGCACGCGCGAGTATACTATCGTGTGCGCATGCGCCGCGCGCTGTTTCTCGTCCGCCGGCGTAAAACGTATTACTTAGCCATGAATTATGCAGCGTCTTACAAGGGTATACACAACGTTGCCTGCCGAATATAGCTAGCCCACCTCTTTCCACCCCCACTCGGCTTATATACTTCCGTCTTACAAGGGGTGGAGAGAGAGAGAGAGAGAGTAAGAGAGAGAGAGAGAACGCAAGCGCGCTTCTTCTCTCTTTCCTCGGTGCAGCGGTGGTAGAGCTCAAGTCTCGAGGGAGAGCCTCGGCTGCCTAATCTACCTTGCATGCTCGTAATTACGGAGAAGAGAGAGCGCGCCTCGGTCAGCAACGAAGGAAAGTCTGCGAAGACTTAACCTAGTCAGCGCCTAAGTATTGTCGAAGCTGATTACAACGGCTAAATGGTTTAGGGCAATTTTGCGATGCTGCACAGCTCACGAGGGTGCACAGTTTTTTGGAGTCGACAGGAGGAGGCTAATTTACAGGAGTATGGGATGTAAATCGCTATAGCGTTTTTTTTCTTCAGAATAGGATCATTTTTATGAAAGTTTATTTAAAATTCAAACCTTCGTTCGCGTATATAAACGATTTATAATACTATCGCCTTGATATTAACCGAATGGCATTAGTATTCGGTCGAAATCTCAGGCACCCGCTCGTTGATATATAATTCACGCTCAACGTGATGAACTCCGTCAAAGTAAACTTCACGATGTAACGCTCCATTATTCAGCGCCACCCTAAATTCGGCCAAGATTCGATCACCATCTCCCTCTTAATAACTCCTTCTCAAACTAGAAAAACTTCAAATACTCCCACCACACTCTATACCGATCCACTCACTTTCCCTCCAAACACCTAACCTGAAGAAAGCCGATAGGTAGTCGTTACCGCCTATCGAATGGCGCGCTCGCTGTTTAACCAACTCTCCGCGTCGAAAGACGTGAGAGAGAGAGTCTAGTAGCCAGAGGGAGAGAGAGAGAGGAAGGAGAACCTCGCCAGGAGCGTTGGGTTAGCGCAAGGAGGCGTAATGGAGGCTGGTTAAACATTAAGCATCCCCTGATACCTCCGGCTCCTGCTGCTGCTACTGCTGCTGCTACTGCTGTGCACATATCCCCCCCTGCTATGCATGTGTACGCGAACGGAGGCAGCGGTAGCAGTAGCGAGCAGCTCGGCCTCGGTACACATTCTTATTAATTGAGACTCTTGGCTAGCTCTATTATGCATTCCTAGAGAGAGAGAGAGAGAGCCGCAGGGTAAGAGAGGCCCAAGCGTACGTGCGTTTGGAAATATAATGATCGTAGGAGGCTGCTAGGATAGGCCAAGGAGGTGGAGAAGCTGGTTATAGGGTTCGTTAACCGGAGTGCGGGTATAGGTGATAATGTTGGATCTTATTAGAATCGTATTTTAGGAGAGTTGAGAAGAAGGGAACGATTGAATTTGTAATAGAATAAAATTGATGTAAAATTCGATAAGATTAATAGAAGCATATTTATGTAAATCTAATAAACGTCAATTAAAAATATAATGAATTTAACTTACCTAATTTATACGCGGCTACTTGGAAAGCACGAGACAAGCGAATTCTATCGTTTCCAAACAATAGGATCAATGAACGATCGAGGGTGAGCCTTACCGCCCACTAGACATAAATATCTAAGGTGCGGTCATTGGTCGAGTGCTGGTCATTGGTCGCACGCCCCTCAGACTAATGTCTTCGGGGTTAATGGACTTAACGTATATATAATCGAGTAAACTAATCTAAAGTAGTCTCGATAAGAAAAGATAAGAGATTGCGTTGAATATAATTTTTTTAAGTTTCAACAGATATTTATTTGGACCAAACAATTATTTATTTTTAATATTATTTGAATAAATACTTGAATATGATCAATGATTAAAAAAAATCCTCTAATATTTTTCATAATCAAAAGCACTGACAGCGAATGTACCAAGATAGCTTCGAAAATACGCTAGAGAGTCAAAAGATCAGGATTCGACAGCATTAAACACAGGGATTTGGTGGCTGGGCTCACGCGGGGAAAGAAAGAAGGGCGCCTGCTGAAAACATGATTAAAGATCCTGGCAGGCTGAAGAGAAAATGGATTTCTGATACTCGTAATGCCACCCCATTTGCTTCTATTACGCCTAAGTCCTTCCAGTAAGCCCTTTGCGCATCGCGTACTCTTCGGTAGGGTATATTTACTCGCTCGAATATGGCTCGTAAAATAAGAAGTATTTTTATATAACGTATAGAAGTACACATATCTATACGCGTATGTCTCGTAAAAATTTATTGGCTCCTCAAAGTTTTACTGACATTATTGATACAAGCGCCTGGTATAATATATATATATATATATATATATATACACACGTATATATGATGGGTATACGTTTCTTTTAATGTTTATACGTCGAACGATATTTTACAGCGAATTCATTGCCAACTCGGAAAATCAATAAATTAACGTAACTGCGAATGAGCGGATGCACTGGACGGAAACAAAAACAAAAATGTTACGCGCCAGAAGTTAAGCGTTGGAATCGCACCGATGATCGTTGCGCTTTTTTATTTGCACTCGTCCATATATACATATATATATATATACACATAGGGCGGCAAAACCCGTTAATTGGTACACGGAAGCGCAAACAGAAACTCGCCCCGTGGACGCGTGCGCGCGCGTCGATGATTTATTGCGAGGTCTGATTGAATTTATCGGCGCGCGTGTTTGTTGGCCACTTCGCTGTTTAGCTTTTTTCATTTGTCCTCCACACTACGTACTACTACATACATACGTATACGCGTAGGACTGTATTTCTCGCTTTCTCTCCTCTTCTCCGTGCATTTCATTTTTATGCGTTTCGAGAGATCGACTGGCTACATGTATACGCGGCGGCTGGAGCTATGATTTTTTTTTTGTTTTTGTTCAAGTTTTGTTGCGCGTTGGCGCTGCGTTTTTCTCTCTCCGCTTCTTGCTCGCAGGCTTTGTATGTTTTATGCCTTGTCGATTCGTTAAACGTCGAGAGAACGATGGGTGATGCTCTTTTTTGTCGCTTTTTGGTTTGTTATTTTTTTTTTACAACGCAAGGTACGGTGGAAATTCTTTTTAAAGATGTTTATGGAATGGAGTTGTATACACTGCATAGTTAGGTTGTACTTCAATGAATTTAGTATTCGCCTGACTTCTAATATTAAAGATTGGAGATTAATTATACATGTACAAACATTATTACAATATATCATGCATTTATTATACTCTAGCTTAGAAAAGATACATAATAATTATAAAATATAACCTAATTTTGTATGAATGCTAATAAACTTCCTATCAATTCTTTCAATAATAATTTTCGATCCAAATTTCTACTGACAAACGTATAAAAATCAAACATGCTATCATCCCTCCATCAGCAGTACCATTAGCCATAACCCAAGATATCTTTTCGAAGCTCCTACCAGATTATTGTCTTATCCCGGACTGTCACATTCGCTTCCGCTGGTAGCAAAAACTCGCCCAAGACATATCCTCCCCCACCGATGAAAGAGATTCCTCAATGAGAAGACGCGAGAGTGCTAATCGCCAACGACACATTCTCTATATATCCTATATCACCCTTCTCTCTCTCTCTCTCTCTCTCTCTCTCTTTCTCTTCTACTCTCTTTATTCTTATACCCCATCTTGCGCCAAGGTATTGGCTGTTAGGAGCCTAATGGATTGCGTTACCGGCTGATTCAAATGCGAACTGGATTTCGTTTCCTCCGTGCGGATGAGAAGAGGCGCGAGCCTGTGCGACATCGATATATAGAGACTTTCTACGCAGGCAACACACTTACATGCGCTACCCGTAGGGGAATAAACTCGATTTCGAGGCGTCTATTAGATTTTTATCCATCGCACCCGCGTGCGCACACTAGAGAGAAATGACTCGCGAGCGTACGCGTATGTTGGTTGACGAGATTTTTTCCAAGGAATTAAGGAGGACACGCGCGGGGTGATGATAGGGTATGCATGATGGTTTTTCGTTTCAAGAGGGTAATGATGTATAGTGGATGGATATAAGGGAAGTGGATCAGTGTATAAGAATAGAATTTTTATCATCGGATATAAGTTTTTTACAAACTTAAGGATATTTTCAGTAAATATTTCTTAATGATTTTTAAGATACTTGGGAAAAATAGTATCTGCAATTATTACAGAAACTTGTTTGAATAAGTTTCACTTACATTATTTGTCGTAAAAAGAAATTTGATTTTTAAATTAATAAATATCTGGTATTTGAATAAAAATATTTTACATACAATTTGTTTATAAAAACGCGTACAAAACGCACAAAAAAAATCTCTTTTACAATTCTAAATCCAATAAACAATCCGACTCAACAACTTTAACCATAAAAATTCCCTCGAAACCTCCACAATCCCCGTACAAAATCGCACCTACAAGAAAGAATCCTCGCCGAATTTCCATAGATGAATTTCCGGGCGGCATTGCTCTTGCTACTACTGTAGCTCGCATTCGAACAAAAAGCAACACAACTGCTGCGCGTACACCGAATGGAATTTCGTATACATACATATATACGTATATATATATGTATATGTATATATATATATACGTGAGCGTATCTCGACGCGCCGCGCCGTAGCGCCTGAGGCGTAGCGTCGCACGAGAGCGCGTTTAGAGCGAGATTCGCGCCTCCGATATATAAGCCCGGGTGTGCGCGCATACAATGCTTCCGAATACTGCCGCGTGTATAGCCCCTCGATAGAATCTTAACGCCCTCTAAAAGTACGGCGAAATTAAATGCGCCGGGAGGCTGCGAAATGCCTGTAAAATGTAGTGAGAAAGCTGAGAGCTCTGTCTGTTTTGGAGTGGTAGAAAGTAAGAGAGAGAGAGAGAGAGAAGAGTAGGTTGCGTTTCGATTTAATTTCGGTGGATAATGATTTGCCCTTGTGTATTATTGTGATTGTACTGGTAGCACTTATTTTATCTTATCATGCCCGTAAAAGTTAAGGGATTGAGATACAGCATTTAGCCTAAAATATGGAAATTTCAATGTTTCTATCAAAAGACAAACCAATATTTGACAAATCCAAATTTGAAAGAAACCATTCTTCATTGCAATTAAAACCTTAGTCCTATATTAAATGAATACTTCGTGGGAAAATACATGTCAGTTATAGATTCAGCCTCTCGAGTCGGAACAAATCATTGGATGCAAAAGTTTCTTTTACAATATAAATACTTCTTTATTTCTACAATTTCTTATTTTTACAACCAAAACCTTGTTCATCATTTTCATCAGCAAATAAACTTTATTCTCCAAAATTTCCATTGCACCCTTTACAATATATACTCATTCACTCTTGAACCTCACAACTCCTTCATCACCCTGTCCCTGAAAATTGAAACCCTGAAAAATCAACCACCGCGTGATAAAAAAAAAAGTATCCCGCGTAATCCTCAAAACAAAAAGTCGCGCAGCCTGCAAAAAAAAAAAATCGGGAAAAATATTGGCCGAGCCCTTTCTCCTCCTCCACCACACAAGAAAGAGAGGAAGAGAGAGAGAGAGAAAGGTAGGTAGGGAATACAAATTGAAAGTATGCGTTTGATTTTTCCATGGAGTTCCGTAGAGAGCCGCACGCGCCGGACGACGACGACGACGACGCCGTTGCTGCCGCAAGGGGATGACAATGGGCTCCCACGGGAGGGTGAAGCGAGCACGAGGAGGGCCTATATACTCCCCTTATTTTCTCTCTCTCTCTCTCTCTCTCTCTCTCTCTCTCTCGATCGCTCCATCTTTTTTCATTCGATTCCGTGTATATATACATACTCTCGCTTTCTCCGTTCACTCGTTCGAGCTACATCCTTTTCGGCCGCAACGAGAGCTCGCACACGCACGCGCCCAGTCACTCTCGCTGCCTTTCGATTTCTATCTTCTTTATTACACGGCTTATGCAGTGCGCTTGTTCTATACCCTATGGTGCTACTGGTGTTGCTAGTCTCGGTTTGTTATGGGTCTGCGATGGTTCTTCACTTTCTATTATATATACGTGCCTTTGTTTTGGATGCTTTTTTCGTCCGATCGATAGTCGGTGCCGAGATGTTTAAAATATTAAATGTTATTAGTGGTACTATTTTTACTTGATAAAATTTAATTTTATCTTAGAAAAAACGAACTATATTAGTCAATTAACAAATTAATGTATGATTATACACTTGCGTTGTATAACACTTGCAAAATTATTTTAGTAAAATTGAAAAATTTTCACTATATCTACTAAGAAAATAAAACTCTAGAACTTATTTCTTTTTAGAACCGAAGCAATAAATTTGTCATAGATAATAACCACACGTCGCATGATTCACTACGCCACGCTCTAAACCATCCAACTACATTTTCCAGCACATCCCTCGGATACTCTACATCCTCTTCCTAATTCGCTGACAAGCCAGAGGGCGGTGACTCTTTTTCTCTCCCTTCTGTCTTTCCCCCGCACATACACATACACCTACACATACGCACATACATACATTTCTCCCTCTCAGACAACCATTTTTCCCTCTACTTTTCTCTTCTTCTCCACAGTGCCTACATGTGCGCACACTCTGGTATCCCCCGAAAAAATTTCACGGAATTCAATATCCCCCTCCGATATTCTACATAATTCATGAAAATTGAGCCGCCGGCTTTTTAGGCTGCCACTATTCGCTCTCTTTTCTTCTTAGGCGAGCGTGCGCGCGCCTTCGAGGGAAGCTCTATTCTCGCGCCTGTAGCTCTCTCTCTCTCTTTCTCTCTCATCTCGTTTTGCCGCGTACCCTTTTCGCGGTGTGTACGTGTGTACCCTCGTAGATGTCGGAAGAGTGCGAGAGCAGAGGCCGATGCACGCGCGGATGGATTTCTATCGGTGGCGTGAAGTCACGTGTGTGTGGGTAGGTGTAGGTGAGAACAAAGCGAAATATAGGCAAAAGTGTTAAAGGTGATATCGGAGTTCTTGAAGTATGTACGTTATTTTTTGTTTTTATGTAGAAAATACTGTCGAGTGTTAATGTTTATTTACATTATCTCGAAATTTATGTCGATAAAGATTTTTCAAAATATTTATTTTAATTATTCCAATACAATAAACTATCAATATTAGGTCCTATAGTCATAGCAGGGAATGCGGCAGTGTCCCGAAAGCAAGTGATTTAAAAAACTTTATTTTTCAGTCACCCAAATTTAACGACTAGTTATCGTAAAATTTATTTTATTAAAATTATTAATTAATATGAATTATTCTTAAGTTACCACTATAGTAAAACAATCGAAACAACCTATTATTATTATTTTTAACATTTCCACTTCATCAGCTCGATTAAGCATCCCTGACACCCTCAACAACGAAACACTAGTCGCCCCTTTCCCTAACACCGCCACCAAAAACATACTCACACTCTCGCAGCCAACGTAGCAGCCTCTGACTTTAATCTAGAGAAATTCTGAATAATACAAACGCCGGCCAGAGAGCGAGAGAGAGAGAGAGAGAGAGAGCGGCAAGCCCCCCGTGCACGATTGGTTCATGCACTATTCAGACTCACTTTCGCGTGGCTGCGCAGTCTTTCGCGGATCTCGCGAGCTTAATTAAGTTCTCCCCCGCGGCGGCTTTCGGGGGCATTAAGCGCCTTGTCAACCGTTTAAGAAGTAGCTCGATTGTTAATTCAGCTGCGAAACTGCGTATACATGGATGTATATATATATATCCTTGTACTGATTCTGGATTTTCTTTTACTTTTTTGTTGCAGATTCTTCCTCAAGTTCTTCCTCAAGTGCAATCAGAACTGCCTCAAGAACGCTGGCAATCCGAGGGACATGAGGCGATTCCAGGTGAGTTTGACATTTTATTTTACTTGAGAGAAAATTATTATTTGATTCACTGAAATTTGCATAATAATTAATATACATGAAAATTAAGAAAAATTTTCTATAAAAATCTGTTAAAAGGTAGTAATATAAACGAACTTTTCAATCACAGATATTTTTATCTAATTATTAAAAAAATTATATCAAAAGTAAAAATCAGTCACTTACTTGCTCGCATAAATTTTTAATTACACCGAAACTTAACTTACCTACTACTTCATCTCAAATTCCAAATAAACATAAACAACTAGTGCTCCCAACCTTCGACATCCCTTTGCTCCGAGACCCTCGCGCTTGCCTCGCCACTGAAGCCTTGTAATCCAGGGGGTTGGCAATTAGCTCGGCGCCCGCGTATTCTCCATCCCTTGCAAGGATCCCTCCCGCGTCATCTCCTGTATCTCCGCTCCCGAAACAAAAGACAAAATTAAAAAGTAAATTGCCAAAAACCGCGAGGGCTGGTACTTTCTTCGGGTATTGTGTTAAAGAATAAGAGTGATCAAATTGGAAAAAATTTTTTTTTAACGTTTCTGCTTATGAGTAATTATATGAAAGTTGTGTTTAAATATTTTACCATGCAAAATAATGTTCATTAGATAGTAATCTAGAGCGTTACAACTAATAACGCAACTTCTTTATTTATTCATTAATATAATTGAATGATTATTCAGCGACTGGTCGGGTCTCATAGTAAACGTTTGAAGAAAAAAAACTTTATTTATTAAAATTTCTTCTCACAACCCGCAACTTTTAAAATTCCTTATATACACCGCCACCAAATTCACGCACTACCCCCAAAAAAATGAAAAAAAAAAGAGAAAAAACTTCCGCACTTTGTCGGGACCGGCAAACGAAATTAAATTATTTACAGTACTTATGAATTTCTTCAGGAATTGCTCATTGCCAAAAGTTGAGAATTAAAATTCTAGCTGCTCGCCTTTCTCCCCTCGTGAAAGTAAGAGAAAGACTTTCCCTTCCTGCCGACATCGCTGCCGCCGCGAAATCAAGTTGGCTCATGGTGGGTTAGTCGCCGGATAAATGAACGGCTCGAGCTCGCCACAGGAAACTTGCTACATTCTCGTCCACGCGTTGTTGATTTTTTATTACACGCAGTCGCTACTCCACTGTTCTTTTACTTTTTCGGGGTATGGCTACGACTTTTACAAATTAAATTTGAGCAAAGTTTCTTTCTGCGATTACGATGATTGAAGTATTTACGTTTCTGGTGATGAATTGCCTGTTATAAAAATCAAATTTAAAGCTTTTATTATACACATTAAATAAATAACTTGAATTAATAAATAATCAATGAAAAGTTACATTTATAAAACCATTTTATTTTACAGGTCATCATTTCTACTCAGGTCGGCGTGGATGGCCCGCTGCTGGCAGTTTCTGACAATATGTTCGTTCACAATAACAGTAAACACGGTCGCAGAGCGAAACGGCTAGATCCCAGCGATCCTGGCGAGTACAACAGTGAGTTTACTAATTCTTTTTATTTTTATCGAAAATGTCGTGTATACCAAACCAAACTCTTTGTTTCTTAAACTAATTATATAAACTATCATATATTTATTTGAAAAAAAATGATCAATTATCGAAAATTTCTATATAAAACTTTGAAACCATTACATTTATCTCTCATTCATCAACAAAGTCATAATACATTCATTAAACATTACTTCATCGCAACCGAATTTTTCTCAAAATCACTAGAGATCCATCCTCCACCTCTGCACTCCATCCTCCTTTCAATCCTCCCTCCCAAGCACAACCAATACAAAACGGCACTTTCACGCACGAGAGCACGCTACCGAGGATCTCGGAAACCCATGCTTCTCTCCCGTTCTCGCGAAAACGCTGAAAGCGTAAAAAGGCAAGAGCGAGAAAAGGAGCGAGCACGCGAGCGAGCGAGTGATTTGGTAGAATCGGTATAACGACCGGCACGGCGCAAGGGTAGAAAAGGAAAGCTCGAAGAGGAGAAGAGGAGCAGGAGTAGGAGTAGGAGGAGGAGGAGGAGTCATAGGGCAATTCAGCAAAGTTTGGCGCCGGCCGCGCATACAAACGGCTGATCTCGTACTCGCTCGCTCTTCTCTCCAAGACAAGATGTAAATCAATGGTGAAGGAGAAAGAGAGAGAGAGAGGAGGCGAACTATCTCTCGTCCTTTTTTGCGCCCTCCGAATTTTCTCCTTTAGACCCACCAGAGTCTTTCTCTCGTTCTTCCTCTCTTGGCTTTTGTCTGCGTAGAGGTGAGATCCAGTGTCGTTGGGTGGGAGCTTTGTTTGCGCTGAGAGAGGTTCAGCTGGAATGAGAGGGAGAGATACGGATAATAAGAGGTCGGTTTGGTGATTGGGTTAAAAATATATTGTTAGGAAAATGTAACGAATTGTCTAAAGTTGCTCAAGTATTTAACGTTACGCTTAACGTATTATACGATATTGACTCACTGTAAATTTACTTTTCGTTATGCATCGATCCACCTGTTGCAAATTTGCTTACGTTTAGTTTTTTTCGTTCTTTTTTACATTCAACCTCGATCTTTTTCCACAGCTCTATTAGTAGAACAAAATGATTACTTAAAATTACCTTAAATACTTTCTACGACTAAAAAAGAATTCCCCAAACACAGGAACCATTCCTTCACTCTGTTTCCTTTAAAACCTTTTAAAACCGTCCCCTCATTTCTTACGCGACACCTAAATACGAAACCTCTCCCCACATATATATACGCGTGTACGAGATCGCGTGAGCGTCTCCCCTGTTCGT
>JAYJLV010000001.1:20547059-20559809 GCA_036873485.1 Torymus texanus | reverse complement strand
GCGCCGCCTACCCAAGACATCGTCCGTGACGCGACTGGGGCACGTGTATAGTACGTTTGGTAGATGATGTCGGGAATGTGTTGGAAGGGAGTGATTTTCGTCTTATAGGAGGGAGTGTAAAGTTTGGGATTTTATTGTTATTGTGATTGGTTGGAGGAATATAATAAAGTTGTGCTTGTTAAATATTTCCTCTAAGGTTCTGAACTCCGAAACTATATATTCAATAGTTCGTTATTTTACTACGTCAGTTAAAATATTTAAAGCACTGATTTAAAAATGAAAAACGTCTGTAAAGATATTTTCCAAGTCAGCATGGGTACGTTAGAAGAGTTTTTTCTCATATAAAGAGTTTACTCAGAAATGATGCTGATTCCCTCATATTTTAAGAACCAAAATTTTCTCAGTCACTGCTGACTTTCACAAAAATTTTTGCACAATATGTTAGTGTTCATTCGCTCGTTAAAGGAAACTCAAGATTGTAAAGAAAGATAAAATGCTAATTTTTCTAATTCGAACTTTTTACATTTTTTGTAATAGCATTCAGCGAAGTAAGCAAAACTCTGTAAGCTTTTTTATCATTCTCAAATAAAAATTAACCTTCTATATAAACACAGATTTATAAAAATTTATACTCTAAAGCAAATCCACATAGCTACCCAATCCATCCTTTCACAATAAACGAAAATTAATAAATCTTCCTGTGCCTCATAAACACATCCAATCACAAACCACAATTGCAAAAACTCTCCCAATAAAGCCCATCAATTTTCTAATTCCTTTAGTCCGACCCGCAGTGCATCTTCAACGCGAAATAAATATTAATTCCAGCTCGTCGTGTAATCTCTCTCACTTGCGCCCTCGCGACAAACGGTTCGCGCGGCAGTTTGTTAAGGTCGTGGTGCTGCTCGCCCGAGAAGATTTATCGCGCTTGCGCGCAACATTTGAGAGTCACTGCTCCCCAGCAATATACCTTAATGTCAGCCACTCTTTTTTTCTTCCTTCCTCCCTGATTATTTCCCCTCGCTTGCCTATTTTTTCCTCGCCAGTGGAGTATACACACATACATAGGCGTCTCTTTTAATCGGGTGCCATTCTTTTACATTTTTCGGCGATGCTTTCGCTTTGATTTTTTTATTACGATGAAGTTTATTTTTTCGAATTTTATATGTTAGTAGCTTAATGTTATACGTATATAAATTGCTAAATACTATCGGAAATATAACAAAAATTTGATAATCCAACTTTTCGGAAAGTTAAATGCAAATAAGCTAATATATTTTTATTTTAATGAAAAAGCAATAAAAATAAATGTTAAACTATTCAATCTAAAGAAACAAAAACAGAAAATCCATTCGAATATATATACACCCATGCGCGCACACACACATACACTTACCTCATCCCTCCCGACTTTATCTCCATGTAAATTCCTCCATCTTCGTTACTCTTTCATACACGATTCTCACCCACCTCCCTCGTTTTTCTCTCTTCCATTCACCTCTTCGCCCTCGTACCACGCAGTTCTCTGTACCTACCCTCCGCTGTAGAGGACGGGGTACACAAAATGATATCATTGGGTTATAAATTCCAAGCGGAGACACACCGATCGCCTCCCCCGCGCTCTTTTTCGCTAGAGGGATGCCCGTGCATATATATAGCCTTGCCAGCCACGAGACCGAATAAACAGAATATTCAGATAATTTTCCGTGCGTCGCTATGCGGTCCCGACGTTTCGTTCTCTAAGCCCTCTCCTATATACGCGTTCGCGTTGAAGTGTTCGCGTATATGATGTATATATACGTGTACGCGTTGTTTTCTGTGTGTACTCTCGTGAAACGAAATCTTTGTCTTTATTTTCACGAGTTTTTACTGTAATTTATTGCTGAGAAAAATTGTGTTGTTGAAACTGGTTTATTTAAAAGTTACATAAACTATTTTTTAAATATATGTGATAATTTTTTTATCACTTATATAATTTATCTTTTATCGCAAAACTCTATATTATGTATTTGGTATACACCGACACGGATTTTCATTTAATTTGATAAGATATCACAACGTTCCACTTTAAACACATAAAAATGTTATAATTAAGATGACGCTTATATCGCAGGTCTCTATCCACCCCTGCAGATGGCCACGCCATGCATAAAGGCGATATCACCGAGCGAGGGTTGGACGTCCGGGGGGTCGACGGTGATCATCATCGGCGATAACTTCTTCGACGGCCTTCAGGTCGTCTTCGGCAGCATGCTAGTTTGGAGTGAGGTGAGAGCGCATCCGTTATACCATTATATATATACCCACACTTTTTTTTTTCACGCGCACTATCTCACGCTAATTTAGATCGTCAGAGCGAGATATCAATCCGCTTATATTTATATATATGAGTTTTTTTAACGGAAGTGCGAAAAATAACTGGTTATGTCCTTTTACAGCTGATAACGCCACACGCAATCAGGGTACAAACGCCGCCGCGACAAATCCCCGGCGTCGTCGAAGTTATACTGTCCTACAAGGGCAAGCAATTCTGTAAGGGAGCACCTGGTCGGTTCGTCTATGTCTGTGAGTATTCTGGTCAATTTTATATTTATTTTTATAAACCAATAAGATTGAAATGGAACCGTATAACTTCAATATTATTTCCACACTAGATTGTACTAACAAACCAACAACCCTTTCAGCACTGAGCGAACCGACGATCGCGTATGGGTTTGAGAGGCTGCAAAAGCTCATACCGCGACATCCTGGTGATCCGGATAAACTTCCTAAGGAAATAATTTTAAAGAGAGCGGCTGATCTAGCGGAGGCACTATACAGCATGCCAAGGACGTCAAACGCTTCAGCGGGTGCGTTAACGTCAGCACCGCGTAGTCCAGGTTCGAGTCATGCGACCAGTCAGCCACCAACTTCAAGTTCTGCCACGGCCTTTAATTCGTACACCGGCCAGTTGGCAGTTACCGTACAGGAGAATGGTTCGTCATCAAAATGGACGGACGGTGAGTACTACTTTTTTTGTATACCTATTACAATACATTTTTTCTTAATGCTTTTTTATGTGAGCTTAATATTTTAGTAATGAAATACAATATTTTATCGATGTCTTTTATACCACAAAGCTTGTTTATATTTTCAAAATGAACTTTAACATAAAAATTTGTTTACGGTGTGCACCCTCTACTTTTGCTATAGACTAAATTTGAATTTCAGTATAAAACTTAATGAACTAAAGAATTGTCTAATATCGCATCTTGACGCTTGGGTAAAATGTAAATCTGCATTCAGAGTATACCATAGGCCTACCTTACCGACTCCTCTATTTCGTCCTGTAAAAAAAATAAATACAGTGAATTATCCAAAACAAAGAGTGCACTCCTCTAAGTTTTTTAATAAGCAAACGATATGCCGAAATCAGAGCTCAAAATAATTAGTAGGTTTTTAGTAAAGTTTGAACAAAATAATGACATCATTCTCAAAATTTGTTCAAATTTTACCAAAAAAATACTAATTATTTTGAGCTCTGGTTTCGATATATCGTTTGCGTATTAAAAAACTTAGAGGAGTACACTCTTCGTTTTGGATAATTCACTGTATTTCCTTTTTTTACAGGACGAAATAGTGGAGTCGGTAAGGTAGGACTATGGTACCCCCTTCAGTGATGAAGAACAATCATGTATGATGCGAACAATCGATAAAACAGAACACACACGTTAAAAATTACCACTATCGCCTATTTAACAATTCCTATCGATTTTTAGACGGTGCCTCGGTGACGACGGGCGCGAGCAGCACGACGAACGGCAGCACACCCGGCGCCGGAACGAATAACGGTGGTGGTGGTGGCAATGGTAGCAATAGCGGCGGCGGTGGCAGTAATGCTGCAGCCGACGCTTACCGACAGAGTAGCAGTGCTAGTCCCCGGGGTGTTGTGTCAAGCGGCAACGGTGGTAACGGTGGCGGCTACTGCGGCAGTTCCGCGAGCACACCCCACAGTCACAGTACCAGCGGCAGCTATTCCGTCGCCAATCCTTATGCCGGAAGCCCGACTTTATACACCTCCCGTAAGTATAATTGAAGTTTTTTTTTTACTTTGTATGCTTGAGTTAATGTTTTTTTTCATATTTATGGTTAAATATTATTTGTTAATTTTTTATAATTTTCACAAGCTTCTTGCGCTTGCTGGGCTGTTAATTGTTCGTGCAAGAGGTGTTTTTATTGTTTATTGTTTCACAAGATAACATTTGTACTGTGTAATGTTAATAAATTGAAAATAATTCAAGTTTAATAGTAAATACAATAGACAATTTTAATACTCTTCTTCCTTATTTACAAAACTATTTTCACCAACTAAACAGTATTAAATACAAGCCTACATTATTCAGCTAATGTTATAAAAATACAGATTTTATAAAATATATTACATACTTGTAGTTAGTAAAACTAAAAACACACTGCAATTCTATGATTACTAGAAACGGAATTAATAGTATTTCTAAGAATCATTGAATTTACCGCATGTCAACCAATCAGCTTTCCATCCTCTCACGCTGGCCGTCACTTATGATTTTTCTTGTGGATTCTTTTTTCGTTTTAGCGCACGAACAGTACGGAATTTTCTATTCGTCCGGGGACAGCAGTGCTTTCGCCCCTGTAGTCCGACCACCGACCACCTCAGTCCCACCGCACTGGTCCACACAGCACCACCTCGCTACGGCAGCCCAGTAAAAAAAATACAAAAAAAAAACAAAAAAATAAATCGCCCACAACACCAATACCTTTTCTAGCACAAACGTTATAATGCCTTGCGAATATAAGAAACAATGACCAGTTATAGCTCAAAGCGCCAGTCACTCATGTGTATGTACTTTATGTTTTTATTTTTTACAATACTTACCTGCATGCTCACTTCTTTATCAAATATGTTGCCTGAGGCTTTTTTCGCTCAATCTAAATTGGCTGTTTAAAAATTAAATTTATCTTTGCAAGTTAGTTATGTTTATTACAATTAACTTTTACCGACTGAGTAAAACATTATATTAAAAAGAAACCTGATTGTTCCTTACAAATGAACCGTAACCTCAAAACAATAACTCAGTCGGTAAAACAGGCAATCCCTTTTCTTTTTTTTATACCCTACCCAGTAACGAATCGTCAGCGACCTACTAACTAAAGTAAACCAACAACAGTGGGCATGTTACAGGGCTAGGTGACGTCGTGGGCTCGCCGTTCAATATGAACCCATTCATGCTCCCGACCTGCAGCCAGGGATACAACTCTGCGACCGGTGGCAGCAGCAGTCCTCTACTCTCTTCCTCGAGCGGCAAATAGTGTTACGGGCCGTAAGCCCCGTTGTGCGGTAACGTCGAGATGGATGGAAGAGGAGTTTGCCGGTGCTACAACGTCACAAGAGCCATGTTTCAGGCTGGCGATCAGCTGAGATTGTATACGCATTGAGGAAAAACGCAAGATTATTGTATGAGATGGATAACAAACGAAAGAGATATATTATCAACTTTCTACTAAAAATCAATTTTGTTGTTTGTATTTTTAAATGATTGTACGTTAAATGGTGTTCAAAACGTTTTTTCTTTTGTCACTGTGGTGTGACAAAAAATAAGACAAAAATTACGTCAATTTTTAAGTATTGTTATTATTATTATTTAGGAGAAACAAACACATGAATATAATTTTCGATACTTTTATGTGCAAATTACGAAAAAATTCTCAGAAGTTATGTGAGAGGTATCAAGTTGATAATAATAACGTATGAATATTTTCTTTCGTTTGTTGTTAAGAAATCGTACGTAGTACGTTCCGAAAAAAATTTCATACTTGTATGAATATAATGAGTGAGCGAAAGTCGTGCATATCACACAAAACCTGTTATAGAATTTTATTAATATAAGAAAAATCAGCGGTTTAATTGTAAAAGTGACACCAGTGCAAATCTGATGGTATATATATAGAAAAAAAAACGTTCAGGGCGTGTATTTATACGAGGGAATCCGTTACGTGGATTCTTATGTAGCGTACAGTTAAGAAATTTATACATATCTATATCGGGGAAAAGTGCAGCGTAAATTTTCATCGAACTTTTTTCATCCTACTGTGGCAAATATTGTACATAACGACGAATAGATAAATTATCTTGATTATCGTAATATTGTTACGTCTGCATAATAAGAGGCTTCATTCTACCTATTTATTGTACAACACTTTCGGAGAAACAGGGATAACTAAAAAAGAATTTCGTAATATGAAAAAGCCGTCTTTTTCCAATTGTAATAATGCTATTTCGCGAGATGCATACTTCTTTTCATATAAGCAAGATGAAAGTAAATTTTGTAGAAAAAAAAAACGAATTGTAAAAATAGGAAACGCAGTTTGAAGCCTTTTCATTATATCAATTTTCTTTACTCCGAACTCTCTCTATGAGCGTATAAACTTTAAATTACTCGTCTTTTCATCTACCGAAGAAAAGTACACGCGTTTTGTTTGAATCCAGGAGCAGCGCGGAGACTCGCCATGACAACGACAACGACTTCTCGAATATAACGGAAAGCGTTGAATCTTTCATAAAGAGACGGTCGTCGTCGTCGTCGTCGTCGTTGCAGTCGTCGTAGGCGAGCTTTATGACAAAGCGTAAGATGCCACTAGACGGACATATCGCTTATCAATGAGTAACAGAGGAGAGACAGACACATACACTTCCAGTATAACAATCGTATACTTCGTTCGTGAAAGAGAAATGGATTTTTTCGACGGCGCATAAATAGAAAAAAAAACCCACATACAGCCACGAACTCCCCTTTTCACCTCTTTGCCTCGTATGGAAAGTTATAAAGTGCATCCGAAACACTAATCGATAATCTCGTAGTAAGTTAAACGTAATTAGTGCGTGCCGCGTGCGTTATATATACATATTATATATATACAAAGAGAGAAAGAAAGAAAAAAAAAAATTGTAACGTGTACATTATTTTGTAAATATTGTTGCGATGTACAAAAAAACAAAAGTGAAGAGAGAAAGAGAGTGAGCGAGGACAAGGCCACAGATATTATACGAAGCATCTATTTGTAAGTTGCCTGCGCGAGTCCTCTCACCTTATCAAGCGAGAGAAGAGGTTTAGAAACGAATGTAGAATAATCGTTAATTATCTATACATAGATGTACATAACCTTAGAGCATACCTAGGCTTATAAACTCTCCCGTGGCGGTACTTTGCGCGCTTTACAGTGCTTCTCTCACTTGCAACAAAGGTGTATGCAACATACCCTATACATCTCTGAATTTTCGACGAATTTACAGACGAAAGTTGGGCGACGGATTTCGAATTCTCATCACACACGCGCGATGGGCATTGTAAAGTGGCGCAAAGTCCCGCGGTGTCGTGTATAATAAATAAATGAATAAAAAGAAAATGAAAAGAGCGTATAATTACGTTGGATTGTTTGATAAATTGGTCCAAACACATCGTCTTATACAGAACTTATGAAAGTATACGAGAGAGAGAGAGAGAGAGACAGAGAGCGAGGAACAAGGAAACTCAGAATTCTATAATAAGTGAAAAGTGAAAATGCGTTGATTCCCAGATTTGTATACTCCACTACATATACGTTCTCTCGCGTTTATATTATATTTATATAATTTTTCTTTTCTCTCACTCTCAGCGCCTGCGTAGCTCATATAGGATGCGACGCCGAAAGTCGCTCGAGCCTGTTTACCGCTATATATCCATAGACGACTATAACACAAACATTTAACACACGACAAACGAATTGTATAATTGTTTCTATACGCGTGTTCTTTATAGATAGAAAGAGCGAGAGTGCTTCGTTGAGTTTTTTTTATAATATTTAAGTTTCATTGTCTTCTTGTAAGTCTTTTTGGTTTTGTCATCGATCTACGCACAAAACAGGCATAATGTATAAGTCCATTTTCGAACACAGGAAGTATTTAAAAAAAAAAAAGAAAGAAGGAAAACGAATCTTGTTGATGTATATTAATATAAATGAAAATTTTTTGGGAATTAAACATTTTGAATTCATCCAAATTGTTATTCTTATTATTCCATACCACTTGCAACTATATATCCCTATTTTTATTGTTAAACTGTCAAAGTGAAATTATTATTAGAAAATCTTGAGTTCTGATTTAAGCCTTCTGATATTCTACATTGCGTACAAGTAGCTCAACAAATAACGCGATAAATTAGACTTTTTTTATGTTTTGTACATGCGAATTTTAGTATATTTATTTCTTTTACCTAAAAGTCAACTAATATTTTTACATATATGTTCTTTCCAAAATTCTTAGATACTACTATATCAAAATAAATAAAAGTAATTCTATATTACATCAAATAGAACAGTGATCATTCCAAATCCATTCGAAATTCGCATTCGAATCCTTACCAATCTACCATATCTCAGCCCGCCACCATCCTCATATAATCCCCCACGCGAGTCCCAAACAATCGCCTAATCGATTTGTAAAAAGTACAAACACGCCTTATACAATGCGCACACTCCGCTCCCACATT
Source organism: Torymus texanus (assembly GCA_036873485.1). Taxonomy (NCBI): domain Eukaryota; kingdom Metazoa; phylum Arthropoda; class Insecta; order Hymenoptera; family Torymidae; genus Torymus; species Torymus texanus. The sequence continues at coordinate 20,551,266 of JAYJLV010000001.1, read as the reverse complement.
GTCCTCTCTCCAATATTATATACCTACCAATGAAAAACGAATAGCGAAACAGGATACGACGTACACCGACGTCGAGGACCACTTCAGAGCGATTAGTTCACATGGTGTCTCGTTACTATTGTGAGGGCTGTTTGCGTTATTAGATTTGGATTGCCCGCCACGTGGCTTCGTATATAGGTACGCACGTGTCGTGACGCGTGCGCGTATATAGGTTTTTTTTTTCTTCCCGTCGGTGGGCGCGCAGGGTTTTTATCGAGCGAGCGTTCGGTCGGTTGGTTGTGCGCGCCCCTCGGTGAGAAAACACCGGTAGTATTAATTTGTAATTACGCTTGGGTACATGAAAATATTAGCTATCGGGGTGTAGTGGGAAGGGCTGTTGTTGCATTATGCGAATAAGATATATGTAAATTTCTTTGGCTGAAATGGGAGGTGGAATTGCGCGGTTTAGGGGAGAATAGTTTATGGTAATCGTATTTTTGTGTTGTATAGCGTTTTCAAATAACGTATTTCTCAATTTCAAAATTTACTGAGGGATACTATAGTATTATGAAAAAAATAGAATGTTAATTTTATTAATAGAATATGTTAAACATATTTATCATATTCTTTATATTATTTTATTGTTTAATAAATAAGTAATAAGTTAAAGTATCCATTTTTATTGTTTCAAATTTACAGTTAGTTAAAATTTTTATTTTACAGTATCAAATGAAAATAGTTATAAAGAATGGGAATGGGTATTAGACTAAAAAAATAGAATACATTATCATCTGTCTATTAGTATCAAATTTAAGCTTTGTGAGATATCAGACGTCGGCGTTTCTTTTATGTAAGTACATTTGCGAGAAAGCCACTTCGAATTTTTCCATGCTCAGCCCCTCGCGCGGGAACTTCGAACCCCCATTAGCCGCTAATCCGCCGCGACCAATCTGCTTACTTTTTTTTTCTTTTTACGAGGGTATACCCACGTTGCAAGACTTGCTTTTACATGACCCTATGGTTTACCGGTCATACGAGATTACGAGTCTTTTAAAGTAAGAGCCGCGCTAACGTCGTAGATGGGAAACAAAAATGTTATATACTTTTGATATGTAAATTGAAAGAGAATGAGTACGTCAGTGACGTTTCATTGTAATTTCAGGCTTTGTACATTTGCATGCTGAATTGCGGTGGCCGGTAATGAAATTAATTTGATGCTCAATGGTATTGGGTTTCGATGAATAATTTTAAAATAGAAAGAAAAAAAATGATTGCAAACTGTTTTAAACATGAGAGTAGAGTGTCAATGGCCTTCGGTACATGAATTTCAAAGTAGAATTACTTAAGCTGTAGCCATCCATGTTAATCAAAAATATAATATTATTTTTCAGTATTAAAATGTGCTGACGAAGAACTATAAATTTAAATTTTTTGTCAGTATATCTTTCATTACCAATAATTATTCTCTATTTCACGTAATATTTATGACAATATTTTCATTAATGTGGTATTAGAAAACCAACCACAATTCAGCCTTTATACTAAATAACTTCTTTAAAAAAAAAACTCCATACGCTATATTACATATTACTAACCAAGCCGGTAATATCGGAAGCAGCCTCATCTCAATCCCACCCTCGACCTTATTCAAAGATTATTACCCATACGTTGCTATCGGTCCGAGAGCATCAAACCAGACACGCGGGTCACCCCCTTTCTCATTTCCAGCCGTCAGCCATCCAAAAAGGAACATCGGCAAAACGCAACCCCCGCCGCTACTGTCGTCACTGCCGCCACTTGGATTGGCACGTCGAAAAGAGCGAAAGATGAGCCACTCCGTGGTGTTTTCCCCTCGTCGGCAACGATGCAACGGTGGCAGTGGCAGATTGATAAGATCTGCTGGATTTTGGTTAGCTATTGTGCGCTTGCGCGCATTACCATCTGCTGATTGCCGGTGATCTGTATGCGGAGATATTATATTACGAAAGAGAAGGATATATAGAGAGAAAGAGCGCGTGCCGTTTTTGGGGAGGTTCGCCTTTGTCCGGGGTGTGTGGGTAGGAACTCGGTCGAGTGAGTTGTAAATGTTGTGACGGCGGGTTAGAAATGGGCGGACGTGTATTAGTGGTTTCGAAAAATCTGTAGTTAATTTTTTTTTTTTTTTTTTGTTGACAATGTTGGATTGCTTATAAATCAACATGTTCTTTGGCTTTATTTAAATAATGTGGCAATAGAAGAAAAAATTAGGGAAAGTTATTGTATATTAAAAAAAGTTTCGTTTTAAATTCTTAATAAGTTGGCTGGTGCTACTTTCATAGTTCTTTTATAATGCCAATTTTCGTTATCTATAATTGAGATTAGATAAATATGTTATATAATATGTAGCACCGAATGATAAAATGAAATAATATCAAATAAAATAAGCTAGTGTCGAAAATTATCAAGCAAATAGATGATAGGACAGCATTAATCTTCACATAGAATAGCAAAATTAATGTCATGATTATGTAAATATTATAAATAATTTTTAATTTTTAAAATTGTGTTTTGATTATAAACTAAAAATTATGCTACATAGCCTTACTAATTGTAAGTTGCAGTGCATGCATTGTAGTCCAGAGTCAGTAATGTATGTTATAGCGATTGCGTCAACTGACAAAAAAATATTAACATTTAATGACAATAACAGGTATACTTTTTCTTAATGTTCATACAGAACTATGCATTTTTAATTTTTTTAGCCGCATATTTGCAATTCATTGTGTTTTAATTACTAGTTGTCCATTAGAATTTAAAAACGATTTTTCAAAAATGTATCTAATACGCATCTACTATTGCTACATTTTTTTCTATCTTAAACATATACTGTACGTTATTAATTTTCCATAAACACCGCCATTATGGATAACAACTTAGTTGTTCTATAAAACTGGTTCCTTTCTAAGAAATAAAAAAAAAATTCAAAATAATTCCAAATTCAGCAATTGGTTTTGACCTCATACCCACGAGCGAATTTAAAAACTTTCGAAATTAAAAAAATCTGCCAGGTGTGGGATTCGAACCCACGCTCCCAAGAGGGAACAGGAGCTTAAATCCCGCGCCTTAGACCGCTCGGCCAACCTGGCTCCTCGAGTTGCAAGGGAAAATTCGCACATATAAAGGGATCGTGCACCCCTTGTATCTATTGATCATTACTATCTCACTCTCGAAACATATATATAGTAGTGATTCAGATTCAAATCTTATGTATGTGCTGTAAATAGAAATCTGCCTGATAGTTTATATCAGCAACGGCCTTTCAATGTAAATTTGGGATAAATTTTTCTATTATTTAACTAATTATTTTTTATTTATATGATGCAAGTATTGATTTTTTTACTCATTTTAGAAAATATAGAAACTATATATGCTAAAGTATATAGATTGGTCAAATTTGTAATAAATTAAAAAAGATATGCATAAATACTAAATAATAATATAAAAAATTTAGTTAAAAATGTGTATTTTTAAAAATAAAGAAATTGCTCAATACAAATTATATTCGAAATAAGTAAATACGTACAGTAAACGTACGTGAATAAAGATAATATTAAAAACAAATATTTGCATTTTAATGGGTGATTAAATTCAACATACGAAAAAAGAATATTTATTCATCTTGCGGTTTTTTACTAGTGCCATCTACAATGAGTTTAAAAAACACTCATATATTTCCCCGTGAGTGGTCGATAAGGTAGAAAAATCAGTTGGGACGATAACTTACCCATAGCTATGATCCAGTGCATGAAGTTCAGAATTTTCTGTGTTAGCTTCTTATATTTACCGCGCTATAGTGTACACTTGAGAAGTACGAAAAAAAATACAGATTGTTCAAAATGATTTTTGTAAATAAAATATTATTTCATGTTTTAATCGGTATTTTTTACAAAATTTGTATTAACGAATATTATAAGTATTTTTTCTAAACTGAGTGCGCCAAATTCGATTTTCTATTGTCTGGTTAGCGTATGTAAAGTGTAGCTTTCCCGCATTTTCAACTCACAGTATGCAAAGTGTTACTTTGTGAACTTGTATCATAATGTACTAGTTCCATCACAAATTATTATATAATAAATATTCAACAAAACATAAGAAAGTACACTGAACTAATAAATATTGTTAATATAAAACTTTCTACGAAAGTATAAATTAAGGCAAGTATAGACGTTTTTTCTGTATAATCTACTAT
>JAYJLV010000001.1:20512069-20546959 GCA_036873485.1 Torymus texanus | reverse complement strand
ATATTCACTAATGTTTCGGTGGAGCAATTTTAACTAATCTTTAGTGGTTTTTTCACTAATTCAACTTTAGAGAGTGTACAAGAGAGAAAAGGTGCTGGTAGTGGTGGTGGTGGTGCATATACAGAGGCAATAAAGAAACACACAAGAGTCAGTTTTTTTTAGCAGTGTATGAGCGTGTATTTGACAGTGTTCTTTTTTTCATCTTCTCTCTCTCTCTCTCTCTCTCTCATTCGTTCACTCTCTCACTCAATCTTACGGCGGCGGCACACAGACACAGTAGACGTTCAAGAACTTCGCACACATTGTTGTTGCTGTTGTTGTTGTTATTACTGTTGTTGTTGTATTGTTTGCGACTTGGCGTTTATTTACTTTATTTATTTACGATTTTTTTTTTTTATAACTTTTTTGGGGAATGTTAACTTTTATTGCTAGCTCTGCGCGACCGGGCGAGCCGTGCTCGTTTCTTTCTCCCTTTCTTCGTCTTTTCTCATCCCTCCGACGTTTGCGTTCTTTATTGCTTCACAGATCGGCCTCGATCACCGAATACATATATATATATATATATTATTTGCATATGTATATAGATATATATGCGTGTGGGTATATATTCGAGCAACGCTCCTCGCGTTGTATGCGACGAGTCGTATTATATGTATTCCTTTTCTCGTTATAAAATAATGTATAATACTGCAAAGTGTATTTTCATTTCTTACTCGCTCTTACTTTCTTTCTCTCTCAATTGTCTGCCCGACTTTCTATCTCTCGAATTCGCGACTCCTCACTGCTAAACTTTTATCAAAGAGCTTATAATACAACTTAAAACGGTAAAACTAGGATCAGTCGTGTGCGCAGCATGCGTATATAATATATGTATACGGCTAACTGCATGCCGCGAGGATTTCTTAAATTTTTGTTTTTCTCTTTTTTTTTCTCTCTTCTCACCTCTCGATTATACGTATATACTCGAACATATCTAAAGCCTAACGCACGTATAATTAATTAATTAATCTTACAGACACCACGTATACGCGTAAAGTAAAATGTACAACACGTGTGTATATATATATATATATATATATATATAATCATCATCAATAAATTAGCGTTAGTCGGTAAATAAATAATACACATCGCTCGAGTTCGTCCGATTCTTTCTCGAAAGGTTTGAAGGAAAAGCGTGACGGCCGATCGGATCCTATCGCACTTGTCGTACTCCAACTACCGCGCCTCAATTATTATTTATTATTTTTTTTTTTTTTATTATTATACTCATGTATAACGCTATACGACAATGTTTCTGTGACCGACAAATGCAAACGGATCCGAGCTCACTCATTTCTACAAACCGCTAATTTTCATCTCGTGTATAAAAAATCAGAGAGTATGCTGTATAGTCTGTATGTGTGTATGTATGTATGTATGTATGTACGTGATCAAAGCGTATCTGAATATTGTCAAAACACGCTTGTTCGTATTTTCGGCTTTTCCGAAATGTGTATGGGACTCGCCGTGCGGATATTCGTCGCCCACCCTCTCGACAATTAGTCACGCCGTATGTGCACGATCAGAGCACGCCCGGGTACATGGACACATCGATTTTTTTTTTTTTTTTCGTTTAGTGGGTAACGGATTATGTATGCCTCTATATTACAGCGCGAATAATGTAGGTGTATCTCACATACTCTCGCTCTCTCTTTCATAACATTCTTGTATCATTCTTTTTTTGTGTTTTTTTTTATTATTATTTATGTTTGTATTTTGTGTTTCATCATGCGTTACTTTTATTAATTGTCGTTACAATCGTCGTGTCGTCGTCGCACCGGTTCCCGTTATATCATCATAACTGTCTCATTCTCATTCAGCAGCATCCTTATATCATACCTTCATCATCATTAGTATTATTATTATCATCATCAGCATCATCGAGTGTCTCTAACAAGTCAGTATTAAATATCTTACAATACACATCATCTTTTCATATATATTTATTTATATATAATATTTATATTTTACCTTTTTTGTTTCTTATTATTCTTTTTTTTTCTTATTAACTTAACTATCTATCTAGGGTAGTCAGATTCATCATCTCTTTCTCTTATCTAGTTATCTTTCGTTCGCAATTCATCAATTACCAACGTGTATCATCTTTCTCTTATCGATTTCCCCGTCTCTTTCACTCATTGCTCCTCAGTACTCCTCCTCTTTCGAAATTTATTTATTTATTTTTTTCATGTTTCTCTCTTTGTTTCTCGGTCGCAAGAATTAGTAGATGGCGAATGTAAAAAAAAAAGGAATTCGTGACGTTCGACTCGCAGCCAAGTCATTCGTCAATCGAGTTGTTCACTCGTTTTTGAAGTGTTTCTTTTTTTTCGTCTTTTGCTTCTCCCCCACATCGTCGTCCCCCTCCACCCGCATCATCAGTTCGTAATATGTATAAATTCCAATGCTTGCAATATACGAAGGTGACAAGAGATATTAAGGTATACGAAACGAGTTCATCCTCTTTTTTATTTGTTTTCTTGTTAAAGTTTCTTTAATTTGTACACTTTTTTTCTTTTGAATATTTGTAAAAATACAAGTCTCATTTGGTTATACATTCTTCTCTCTTCTCTCGCTCTCTCAATCTTTCGCTCTCTCTCTCTCTCTTTCTTTCTCTCACTCTTTCTCTCTCGCTCTCTCAACAATCTCTCTTTTCGAATATATATGTGTCTCGACGCGCTCTCGACTTCGATGACTTGCCTCCGAGCTTGCCGATGAGTTCGCGATATTTTGGCGCTCGACGAAAACACATTTCCGCCCGTCTCTGAGCTGTCTGCCTCTCTTTTTTACTCGTCTCGCGAGGCGCCACCTTTCCGTCTCTCCTTCTCTTCTTTTCTTTAGCAACTGCCCCAGCTACCTCTTCCCCCCTCCCTTTTCCTCCTCCTCTATCTCTTCCTCATCTGTCTCGCCGCATCGACGAGCCGGAAATTTTTGTGTCGAAGCGCACTGACAAGAGATTATGCTTAATACACATACAAAAAACGAGTAGATTAACTTTTAGAGGTGGCGTTACAATACCGTATTACAATACAATTACATTACAAGTTATATTAGTAGTTTTCTGTTATTAAATTATAAGCGTCGTTCTTACGTTTCTTTAACTTCTTCGTAACATCTCTTCCTTTCTGCTTCAATGTTCAGCTGGATATTAGTATATATTTTAGGTTTTTTTTTAATATCGCATGATATTGCAGTTGCGTGTTATTCATCAGGTTCATTCTAAACGTCATCATGTTCCTCTCGATGTCTTATCTTAAAAATCTGTATCCGTTCAATATACATATATATAGGTATAGAGAAAAGAAAGTCTACGCGTTAAATTGTCAAAATACGTTATTTTACCATTCAAAAAATATACTTCAATTAGCAAGTATCGAAGTCATCTAGCTTATAGAACTTAGGATGCATGTGTATGGACATTGTTTCATAGAAATATCAGGACTTTTCGGCACGCATCGATAGGAACACGAGTTTCGATTCTGCCTTCCTCTCTCGCAACATCAATTGTTCCGATAAGATTCACTACACATTTCATTCATTTTTCTCATATGTTTCGTAAATTCTTCATCAACGACAATTCTTTTTCTTTTGCTTTATATTCATCAAACAACTTATCGCACTCCCGGGGCTTTCTGCGCGCAGTCTCTGGCTGTGTCGTCATCTCACGTCGCATCTCACGAAAAACGAGCGCTAAAAGAGAGATATATAGATAGTTGCCGTCTTAAATAGTTTGAGTATTATCAGATATATTGTAGGTGGAGGATGAAAGCGTGGTAACAGATTTGTATTTGGAAAAAATTTGCAAGTTCTAGGTTCTTGAACCTGGCGTATCTAGGTTCAGGATGCTCAAAAAGGTTCTAGGATAAGTTAACAAAAGCAATGCATGTAATAAGATCAATTTTTTAACTTTTAATATGTAAGTAGACGTGTTATTTTTGTAATGACCATTTATTTAAAAATTCAACGGGATCTGTCAAGTTAATGTACCTAGTAATTTGAATATTATAAGCAGATGGCATTACCATAAACTTTGTGTGAGCAATGGACATATCCAGTTAAACATATCAGTTAAACATTGGCCACAAAATAAAAAATTTCATTAGAATGTTTCAAAGAAGTTGCAGGTTGAATGAAAAAGAATGTAACGCAAGTTTGAGACTGTTGACGAAAATTTCGTTCACCAATTCAATTTCCCATGTTTATTTTGGTGTCTGACTCTCTGATATAATAATAGCTAACTAGGGAACTGGAAGATAAAACAACTAGGATTCACACAGTTTTTTAAGCTATAAGGTTTGTTTCGTTTATTTTTATAAAAAATTTTTTTTCAACGACCGTCCTAAGGAATCGGCTTGGACTCTGACATTGTGATCTTTCGTCGTTTTCGTACTTTATTTTATTTTTCTTCATATAGTTTTATTTTTTTTAAATTGTGCGCGTAGGCCACCGGCTTGCATATAACGGAAGCGTCGTGTGGTTCAAATAAAAAAATTAATTTAATATAAAAATAAAAAAGATTCAATATGCATACACTCGAAGCACGAACAAGATTTTCTCAATACACATATCTCTCTCTAAAACTTTAAAGTAGAAAATTTTGATTAGCATTGTTACTCATTATTACTTTTTTTTATTCGTTAACAATCAGACTTCAAGACTTGTTTCTTTGTTTTTTTTTTGCTACTACGATCTAGTGTAAATACATTAGTCGAATGTTTCTCGTTTTGCTCGTTTTAAAAAATCTCTCTACACGGCATGTGTGCCTTCTCTCAATCGTGCTTTGAATGCTCTATATATAATATGTCAATGAAAAAGAGTCGCGTATTACTATAGTTTTAAACATAACAATAATGTACAATGAGAACCGACTGACGTCTATATATATACTGACTGTTGTGGGAGAGAGAAAGAAATAATAAAAGGACAGAGAGCAGTACATTAAGATTTGTTTTTTTCTTTCTTCACTTCTTATTTTCTCTTTTTTTTTATCTTCATCGTACGTACAAGGATAAAGGAAGGATGTCTCTTGGGTAAAGTCTCGGCTTTCGTAGTACCTAAACGTGATTTCAATAAATAAGCTACCTAGGGAGCGATTCTTCATGTATAATAATTTTCTTCCATCATAATCATCGTCATAATCATCATCATCATCATCGTCGTCGTCGTCTTTTTGTCGCATCGTCTTACTCTTTATTTCTCTCGAGAAAGGGGTAAGCGCTCCTTTAGGCGGTGACCTTGCGAGATTAAGAAACCCACGATGAAGTTGTGTGCATGTCTCTAGCGCGCACGCGTACGTTGTACGGATTCCCATTGGTCTGTCTCTCTCTTTCTTTCTTTCTTTCTTTTTTATTCTCCGACGAAAAACGCGTTGTTCTCTCTCTCTCTCTCTTTTTTTTTAAGGCAATTCGATCGCGGAGGGTCAGGCTGCGCGCGATGGCCAATGAAAATCCGTAAAAGGGATGCGCGCGCACCTGAAACCCCGCGAGAAAAGCCGGATAGAAACTCTTTCTTTCTCTCTCTTTTCCTCTCCCCTGTCTCAAACGACACGTTGTGTGACTTTACGATTCGAGAAATCTTTGTTAATCAAGTCGGTCATCGTGGTGCGTTTCTTAGATCTAGCGAGTCACCGCCACGTTATATCGTGTACCTAACCTAGTAATACAGTCTGCGATTAGCGTCCTAAGGATTAAGTTCATTTTATCGGTAATGTAATATATTACACGCACTCGCACGCGTCTATCGGCACGTTTAATACATGCGCACACAAAAAAACGACACTCGCATACACATTCAGTTTTGCGTTAAACATTATGTTCGAACGGACGCGGGCACCCCTCATTCGATAGATGGGCATACGAGCGACATCTGTGATTCTAATGTCATGAATGAATTGAAGCCATCACTGAGATATACTTTTAAGACGATTAATGAAATATTGCTCTGACAGCACCGCAATTGAAACCGAGATTCGATCGTGCTGTCCAAATCCTCAAAATTCTTATATAAAAAATTACTTATGATTCATTAGTTTGATTATTCTTCTCATTATCTTAGCAGCCCGATTGCTGAAGTCATGCAAGATTCAGTGTTTAGGTCGACTCACAAGTGACTTGAGCAGCACGAGCAAACCGCCCACTTTTGTTTCTCAGTGATTCCACCTCGTATATCGCTATAGTCGCTCGTCGTTCCGCGACTCGAATGAAGAGCTCGCGCTGTATACCGATCGCATTGTCGCATATATACGCAATAATATAGTCCCAAAAAAAATTGTCGGCAGCATATATCAGGCACACGCATACAAACAACTGGACGACACTCATACTCTACAACTTTTTTTAGGCGGCGTAATAGCACAGCGAGCGAGTTTATCCACATCTTTTTTTTTTCTCAACTTTTTTTATACTTTTGCGCGGCGCGTGAGCCCTACTACTTGTGAGCGGGAAACAAAAATTATTAGTACACAGTGCAGCGCTTTTCGCGCACGCTCGCACGCGCGTATCGGCGTTTTTTTCTTCTGTTTATACTTTTACTTTGCTTGTATATCGATTGCTGATCGCGCAGCTCTTTATTGGGGTGCAAGCGCACAATCGTAGCGTGGAATCCTTTCGAGGTCTCGCAAGCATACTCAGAGAAACAACCTTCGCGATGAATGACGTTTTTTTTTTTCAATGTTTTTTTTTCTTTTTTCGTTAAACTTGTATTGAAGATGATAAAAAGTAAAGAAAAATATAGATATTTATACTTACGAATGTTACGGTCATGAAGCTTGATGCGCAAAAAAAATGTGCGTCTCAATACTCATGACTGCGTGTGTTGGGAGCGTAGTAGCGTCCCAACGGCAAGTATCATAATTAAGGCTAAGGGAGTAAACTAAATTTTTTAGTCAGGTACATTTAAGATGAAGATCAATTAAAAATTATATTTAAAAATACGTAAAAAAGATTTAAATGATATGGTACAGGCCTTGCATCTCTGAGTATTTGCAAGTTTATTTGGTGTTTTGTTCACTTTCGCGATTACAATATTATCATCGTCGACGGGATTTTCTTTTTTTTTCCGGAAAAAATGAGGCAAGTACAGTGTAAATGTGTGGGCGGGGTATCGGGAGTTTCTCGAAAAACTGCGTGTAATAATCACTTATTTACAATACTTCGTATTCAATTATTATGGATAAATGTAAGGCTCTCCTCGTATTTACAATTATATAATTATAAACAGAATAGTTTAATGGTCGTCTACACGCTAAACATAAGTAGTAGAGTATTTTAAGTTACATAAATACATTGCATATAAGTAATACGACTTTTCCTCGATGGGGCGCACGTGTGTTGGGTTCTCTACCGTTGAGAACACGCGTTTGAACCTTATTGCTGTCTCGAGGTGTACAACTCGTAATTATATTATAATTAATTAATAATAAAGACTCCGTTCCAATCAATCGCGACGCTTCCTATCTTTCTCTCACATCCCTTCAAATGGAAATGAAAAAACGGCATATATATGCGTTGATATATACCTCGTACATGTGTGTTGTGACTCGTGTGTAATGTGTGTGGACAAACGACACTTACGACGATGCCAAATACGAAATATCATAAATAAATGGTTACAATAAATATATATAGCGCGCGCTTTCTCTCGTTGGAACACATATAATAATTATACAAAAGAAATACTCAGCAGCAGTGTTTGTGTGTTTATCGTATATATGTGTGTCCTTTGTGTTTCGAATTTAAAAACGAACGGAATGAAGTCGTGGAAGTGCGCGGACCCGAGCAGAAATTCAAGATCGGCTACAATATAATGTCCGTTGGTCCATTTACTGGCCGTTATTACAATTCAATCAGCGTGTTCAGCACTGAGTTTCATTCCCCCCCCCCGTTCCCCAAAATGATAACGAGTATTCATCAATCTTGGTGTTTGTAGTTTTTTGTTATTTTTACTTCTTTATTTAAGACAACATCGATGAAAGATTTATTTATGAAAATATTTGACTACTGCAGCCAGTATATGAAACCTTATTGTCAAGAATATTCGTTTCTTATGCTGCGTACACCAGCCAAATTGTGGCCACACTCGGAAAAATCATTCGCGTCCTCGTCAATCCTCGGCACTCAGAGGATGGCAATGCAAATAAATAGTTATTTTATTTTGATTTAATAGGACATTCGTATATATTTATATAATTACGGTGTAAATTCTTTCGAGAGGATTCTTCATCATCCCCTGCGTCTATAACCATCGAACCGCGAGGACTATTTTTCCGGCTGTACCCACTATCCATTAATGGCTGATTCATGTTTCTGTCTAAATATTTCATACGATTGTCACATCCACAAAATGCTAGAACCGCGAGAAGAAGGAACGCGTCGTCGACGTTTATAAATATTCCTTCAAAAGCACGTGTTCGTTCTCCTTCGGTCAAGTTTCACTGGTCATATACAATATAATATAGTCATCTAAGTAAGCGATATATCACCAAGTTGATGAACACATGACGAAAGGCAAAAACACGCGCGCGCGTTTGGGATAGAGCACACACACACACACACATACACACAAACATACACGCGCACACACATAGACGCACACCCAGGCGCATATTCTCTCTCGATTTGAAAAATTGGTGTTGACTCGCGCGGAGGAGCTTCTACATTGTATACAATTATTATTATATCCCCCGCGCGTCGTTTTTTTTTTTATTTTTATTACTTCTTTGTTTCTTTATAATGGGCTAATACCTATTATAGATCGAACACACACACGCACACACGCGCGTAAAACACGACAACGGAAGTTCGCCTACTACTTCCCCGCTCTCGAATTCTGCTCGGGAGGATGCCGGCGACGACACAATCTGCCGGTGGGGTAATACATAGTGCGCGCGACGCTGCTCATCGTCATCATCATCATCGTCATCCTCGTCGTCGTCGTCGTCGTCGTCGTCGTCCTCATCGATCATCATCATCATCATCATTATCATCATCATCATCCTCGTCATCATCATCATCATCATCATCTTCGTCGTCAACTTCGTATTCATCGTGGAGAGTCTCGTGGGTCTCACGTGTGAGGCAGTCTTGATCGACGAGCTCGCGGGCTCAATACTTGCTCGCCTCGACGAGGAGGCTACTACTGCTGCTGCTACTACTGCTACTACCTCCATGATGTCGTCTCCTCGTCGACATCGGGTTCCACTGGCCGTTCGCGTGCCGGTGGCGATGGCGCAGTTGTTGCTGCTGGGGCTGATGGGGTGCGAGCTTGGCGAGGCTCGGGCTCTCCGACACCAGCTGATTCTTCGAGGCGCGCAAACCGCTGACGTAGAGCTTTCGCTGCGAGTTGCGCAGCTCCGTTGATGAGGATGACGATGAGGGTCGCAGTCGATGCTGCTGCTGATGCTGCTGCTGGGGCTTCATGCCACCTTTGTTCGAGGAGACGATGCTGTTGTGATGCTCCACCACGGCGTATGGGTTGAGCTTGAGGAAGTTGTAGCACTCCTCGCGGCCGCGCTGCGACGTCATCGGCTTGCCCTTCTTGTTGAAGCCGATGTAGCGCTTCGGGTCCGCTACTGAGCGGTACCTCAGGTACCTGCCGTTGTAGATCTCGTAGAACTGGCAGCGCTCCTTCATGGTAGGATCGTCGCGCTTTTTCTTCGGCTGCAGGCAGAAAGCAAAGGAGGCATAGATGCCGGTGAGGTTTGGCTAAATTAGAGGCTACTTGATTATTATAAAGTTAAGGTGTCAGTTATGATGAAAATTTAGTATTTCAATAAACTTTAATAAACGATTCGCTAGCTAAATGATTCATATGTCCTATCAGCTAATATAAAGTGCAATAATTGGAATTGTTGAAAGAACAAATTTAGTGAACTAATTGAATAATCAAAAATATTACAAGATGTGCATGAGAACTGAAGGTCAAGTTATATTTAGACGCATATTAAAGAAAGAATTTCGATGTTTGATTTCAATGTTTGTCAAGAAATTTAACAACGTCATCGTAAAATGATGCTTACCAAGCCTATGATTTTCCACCGTTTGTTGAAGCAAATGTACCGTTGGCTCTTCTCCGCGAAGATGTACAGCTTCATACTAAAATCTTCAGACTGTGTTGTTATTTTTTCTGAAATTATAAAAAAAAGAAAATGTTTAATAAACATTATATATTTGCATTGATTCGAGTCAATCGGAACAGCACCAAATAAATCCTCCAAAAATCTTTCGCATTAGTTTTATTTTTTGGAGTCACCGATTTAACAATGAAGTCCAACTAAAAAGCTATCTTCCCAACTACTTTCCTTGCTAAATTCTACGATTCGCCTACGCACAATCCAGACCATTATTACGCTCTCACTTATAGGACTCCTCACCTATACACAGCAAGTCTTCCAGCTTCGAGGAAACTATACATGCGCACTGGTGAGAAAGAAAGAGAGAGAGAGAGAGAGAGAGAGAGCTCCTACCTGTTTCCGAGAAGAGACGCGCGCAGACACAGCCTCCGACGGGTTTTTACGGCCCCACGCACACACAGATATACGTCGCCTCTCGCGCACGTCTCGCGTCGCGCCTTTGAGATCGGCGGGTGCTAATGAATGGGACACGCGGAGACGACGGCTTGTGTGTACTTTGCCACTTAGCGTGCGCACTGCGAGTAAGAGAGAGAGAGAGAGAACCGAGAGTACAGCCCAAGAGAGAAAGATTGATTCTGTAGGGAGAGCTAAACGTATTGTCGGGTGGTTTTCTTCTTTTTGTGGACACGTGAGCACACAGGTGTTACAAAATTTTGCCAAACAGTGGAATGTAGTTTTTGCGGATTTCGAGGAAGATATTGAGGTTTATGGCTTTTTATAATGTCATTTTCAAGAAGTTGAATCAAGAAATCTCCTTACTCACATAATAATATATGAAATACCTTTATGTTAAAGTTCCTTAAACATTTGATACCCACACTCAAAAACTAACAACTCCATATCAAGCAAAAACGGTTAATAGCTTTATTCAGCCTCGGCACCATTACCATCACCACCGGAACATTCCTCTCCTTAATTAGTAAACGTCCCAGCTTTAACCTTTCATTAACTTTATTATCCCCGACGCCAGTCTCGTTTTAGAGCCGAAGGGTTCGACAACCGCGCGCGTGAAGACGCCAGCGAGTCTCTCTCTCTCTCTTTCTCTTTCTTACTCTTTCTCTGTTTGTAAATCTACATGAAGGTTCTCTTTCAAAGGGAGTGAAAATACGGCGATAAAAGTCGAAAAATCTTTAATTCATGGCCTTCCGCGAGAGAGTGAGAGAGAGAGAGAGAGAGAGAGAATGGAAAAATTCGGAAAGAAAGTGCGCGGAGGGTCAACGTGATATCAAAAGTCGAGAAAAGAGAGAAACGTGATGTATAAAAAGAGGGGGAAGCAGTCAGCAGGGTGGCCCATTTGCTCCCTCTCTTCGTCTCACTCTCTCGTTAAATTCAAGTGGTTCCTCCTACGAGCGCGCGTCGAAATCGGTCGAATGTCCCCCGAAATGTCTTGTAAAACCGGCTCCCTCTCTCTCTCTCTCTTTCTTTCTCTTTCGTTCGAAGAGGGACATCAAAAAGTTCACCCAGGGGGGGAAAAATAAACATTGTCGACGACGAGCAGCAGCGAAGGACTTAATCTAGCTCTCGCTGGCTCCTTTTTCCCCATATTAATATAGATGTTCCGCGTGAGTTATGTTATGACCGTTGCGCCGCGCCGCCGTGAGAATCTTCCTCTCTTCCTCTCTTATATACCTGATTTCTTTCTCTCGGATACCGCGCGAGTTATCTGATTCTTAATAAATACGAAAACAAATGTATGCCGCCGCGTTATGCAAATATTCACGCGTGTGCTCTTTCCCTCCGCCTTTGACGAGATTTCGCACGAAATTCGGCCGCACGATCGGATGCACTTGATGTTTGTGAGTGGACTAGCGCGTGGCTATAATCGCCTTGGAATTTATGCACGCGTTACGTAAATTATTTTACGACGACTGCGATGATTTCTGAATTTGGAAATGAAGCGAAACATTGTATGGACCCAAGTAGTTTTCTATTTTCGAGGTGCGTCGTAAATTTCCGTCGAACTCATCGGACCCGCGCTGCGTCACGGAATTCTTAATTAATAACATGCGAATTCGGTTATAATGGCGCCAATTATGTGTGAAACTTATGTCTTCATTCTGCCTAGGAATCGTCAGTATTACAGTGAAATTTGTAATAATCAGATAAATGCATAAATTTTGATGCGTATATACAAATTGAGCTACGCTAACACGAATATCTTCGCGTTCTCACATACTATATATATATACGCACCGATCGCAACTCTATCTACAAGCACTTTACTAATTATCCATTGAATCATAAATAAAGAACGACGAGAGGCTGCGAATAAGCTTTTACCAAGGCGAAAAGAAACGACGACAGCAGCCACAGGGCAGCTCGAATACTTCTCACACTGCAAAACGAATCGAGTGAACTCACGTCTATGGGAACCATCCGATAATTACACGCATAGAAGTATGAGCGCACCCGCACTCGCAAGTGAGCGATATAATTAACCGTGCGAGTATATATATATATACGTATATGGATTCTGATGCGCGCCCGCACACACACACACACGGTGTTTAACGGGACTCGAGAGTTCCTTCGGTGTATGCGCATACGCGTTTTCTCCCTTTTGCGTCGCGTTCGCGCTCCGTTAATGGCAGCTCCCATTAATAACTAATTGAATTTATCGCCCCGAGAGCGAACGATGCGAGCGTCGATTGCGATCGCGAAAAAGCGCGGTAGAAAGAGAGAGAGAGAGAGAGAGAGAGATTAATTGATTGACTTAGCGTTTATTGAGCTACGGACTATTTTTGACCGTGTAACGCGATATGCCAGCATATGAGTTGGATGTTTGTGTGTGTGTGTGTTGAAAAAGGAGGGAGTGGAGCGCAGCGATATATAAAGACATAATGATGCTATGGAAATGAAGATTCTTGCTCTATGCATAATTTAAAGCTTGATTATTTCGTGAATAATATATAATATAAATTAAAAATTTATAATTCAAGATAACATTGTTGTTTCCTTATTTTTTCCCTTACAAATATATCAACAATTTTGTATTCACTTCTACTTAAATATTGCTTATTATTCAGTAAAAACGTATAAACAACAAAATTGTCAATACAACCTACAAATGCTCCATACAAACCAGATCCAAATCACCACCACTTAAGCTCACACGATCATCCCATATAGCCGCTACCGATCGCTTCCAATCCCTTCCGCGCGGCTGCCGCTTGACGGAAAAGCCCGGCGAGGATCAAAGGCCCGCGCGCATTACTCTTTCCCCCTCTCTCTCTTTCTCTCCTTAACCCCCCTCCCACCCTCCTCTTACGGGGAAAAGTGACTCAGGCACTTGATTTATCGGCGATTGATTGGACGCGGGAGCGACGACCGTCGGCTACTCGCGAGTGCGTCTTGAGAAAATACAGTCGCGAGAATGACACGGCGCTGATTATCTAATTAGTCGAGCGTTTTGTGGGCTTGACCGGTTAATTTTCCGGATTCTCGTTTTTTTTTTAAACTGGGATGATGTTTGGATGTTACGAATTGCGTAAGTGAGAGTTATTAGTGAAGGGTAGTGTGATGGGTTAGGGGGAATTAGGACTTTTTATGAGGTTTCATTAGTTTTTTTTCGGAGCTATGGTGTAGGCTATAAGAAGTTGGATTTTTTTTTAAAGATTGATTCGGATTAACGATTACGATGTTGTGTGTAATTATGACAAGGAAAATATCGTCATTACGACGTATAACATATAAAACAGATCGGTTTATAAAAATCTTTATTCTTATGATTGAGTTATTAGAAAATACAAATTCGCAACGGACTAAGAAACCACAGTTTCCATCAGAATTGATTCTAAGCAAGTGAGATTTTTCCCTCGCTTAGGCGACAAGAGCTCGTGTCACCTGGGGACCCCTTGATCGTCAAAAGCGCCGCCGCTCTCACCTCCACCTCTTCCCACCTTCTTCTCCTCTCGGCAGGCCATCCTATAAGACGCCCCCTGTAATTGGCCACTTACGCTCGCTCTTTCCCTCTCTCTCTCTCTCTCTCTCTCTCTCTCTCTCGCGCGCGCGCGCACGAGACAACGATATTATTCCTCTCCCTTCTACGAACGGCTATCATTACCATCTCCTCCCCCCTCCTCCTCCTCACCGCCGAATATTCGATTAGCCAGGGCGTGAAATCGATCCGCGCAAAAGTAATATACGAGTCGAGAGAGAGAGAGTGAGAGAGAGTGAGAGAGAGGGCGCGGTTATTATCGGGGGTAATCTCACCGGGCGGCACTCTGCTTTTGATTAAAATTGCCTTTTAATTCATTTGGCAGCCTCTAATCTGGCGGCGGCAAGCGCAGCAACGGCTGCTCCCTGAGCTTTTGTGCGCGTGCGTCCTGCGTGTTGTTTATTCCTTACGGGAGAGTGAGTGAGAGAGGAAGACGGAAGGAACGAGCGTCTTAGATGCGAGCGACGATAAGTGCGAGATATTAATCGCGAGAGAGATGCGGTTTTTTTTTTGCACGTGGGATTTTAGAGAGATGAGAGGGAGGAGAAGAAAGGTTATGGACTGGAAAATCGGGAAAGGAATGTGGTGATGGAATGTTTGAGGGAGGACAATCGTTTGGAAGATTATTATCGGTATTATGAAAACATTGTTTGCGCGCACGGTAATTTGAAGACTGAAATTTAACTGGTGGCCAGTTGCAGTTCAAAAAGTAATTTAAACCATGTTAATATAGTAATTTTTCAAAAAATTCTTTAAAATATAACTACGTTACTCGTGACCATGAACAAAATAAAAATATTAAATCCTCATTTGATTACCATGTAAACCCTAACCCATCGATCCCACAAAATTTTTTTATCATTCTCCCCTATAACCTTGCTTTTTACGATTCCCCGAAAAAAGCGAGCATCTCTTACATATAGATACGTAAAAAAAGTCAAGGACTCAAACAGTTTCAACAAAAAAATCCACCCATGTAATATATACGAAAGTATTCGCACGCGCATATACTCATGAATATAAATTCCGGCAAGGGATAATGGAATTTTCAGGGGGCTTTTCCCAAACGCTATAGACGCCAGTTTAGCCGGTTTAAGAGCACGAGTGCTACCTACTACCGCGTCGTTTGTAGAAAGTTACGCAGTTGAGTAACCGCGCGTTTATATGGAAGGTTATGCGATATCGCGGCCAGCGCGGTTTATAGGCTTTGATGCTATAAAAATGACGGATTACGGTGTTGATGTCGATTCATTTAAGATGAAATATATTTAAATTATAAATCGTCGATACTCATAACAGTTTTAAATTCACTTTGTAATATAAAATAAAATTTTGAATGATATATTATGATAGATTGTTTATTAAATTACTTCATTCTGAGAAATATTTTTACTTAACTAAATAGATACGTCCAACTAAACATAATCCTTTCATCCTTATTCAAATGGCAATTCATTCTGAAAAATCATTGCGTTCCACATACCCCACTTTAATCTCCCTAAACCCCCTTTAAAACAGAACCAAAAACCTCCATTTTCCTTACCACCAATACCATTCAAATCGCGCGTTTTCCCTCCTCCCCTATTATCAGCGGCTTGTTTTCCCCGCGAAAACTCCATCTCTATTAACGTCTCTCGGCTTGCGTTTGCTTCTTCCCTAAAGTTTCTCTCTCACTCTCCGCTATACCATCGTTGTCGTAGTCATCGTCGTCGTCGTCGTCGCGTCGTCGCCGAGACCGGAAGCGCGCCCAGCAAAGTTCGATAATGGTAACTGGAGCGCGCGCGACGATATCGTATACTGTTATGGCTCGCGCGCGTTTATATGCGCGAGGCGGTCTTCTTGCACGACTGGATAGAGAGAGAGATCTTGCGAGATTGAGGCGAGAGAGAGAAAGAAGAAGAGTGGGAGTATCTGCGAATCGATTTTTGATAGGGGGTGGAGAGTAATTAAGATAGAGCTGGAAGAACGGGGTCGTGGGTGGAATACATTTGAATTTGTACGCGATGCGAGGCTGGTCGAATAGTTCGTGTGAATTTTATAGGTTTTGGATTTCCGTTGCGGGTTGTATAGTGTGCCTTTTCTAGTCTTGGTGAATTGGAATATTTTGTTGAATGATCGACTTTTGAATAGTGGACAAAGCTACTATTGTCAAACAACTAGAAATTGACCAGCAAATTAAACCAATAACACTCAAATTCATAATTTTCATTTTCATCTTGATCTGTACCAATAAAAATCTTCCCAAGTGCATCCACACAGCAAACTAGGTTAAAACCATACTACCTCGCCCCATTCGCACGCTTTACCAAGCCAATAAGATAAGTGCATATCCACTGCACACAAACGTTCACGCGCATCCTCATCTCGTTGAATGGAGAAAACGAGAATAAGCATTAATAACCGGGCGATCGTACAAAAGTCGGCGCGAGTGAAAGAAAGCCACACGGACAGGAACAGAACGAGAGAAGTGAGAGGGCGAGAAAGGAGGCTGATCTTGTTATATGGATACGCGCAGTGACCCTATCATTAGCACCTAAACGAAGGCAACTCGCTCTCTTTCGCTTCGACTTGGTTTTGCTTCTATTGCTCGTACTGCAGCGACGTTGGGTCTCTTTTGAGCTTGATTTTTCTCGTTTTTTGGTTCGGTCTATATCTTTATATGCTGCGGTTGACGTCCTTGGTTGTTAGTAATGAATGTGTATGGTAGTTAAAAGTTTATATACTATTCAGAAAAATAAACTACCGAACAAACAATTTCAAAAAGGAAAAAATCAGCTTGCAATCTTTAATTTTCTCCAACCCCGCGTGTTCGCTCATCACACAACCTTCCGCAGAAGCGTATACAGAGGATCATACGGCCACAATACGCGCGCATCACTATAGAGATCAAAGGTGCGACAGCTGTGTGACGTCTGGTTTACCCGGTTGAAAGCGCGGTCGCTAATCACAGACCAGCCTATAACGCACCAGATAATTAAATCCGAGAGAGAGAGAGAGAGAGAGACGACGAGGTGTCGACGCTCGAAGATTGAAGTGGGAGGCACGCACGCGCTGCGACTGAGTAGTGGAATCTGAGACGAGGGGAAATTGTTTCGCGATGCAAGTGTAAAGCAGATTGAAGCTGGTTATTGAAAAGTGGCTTGAGTTTCAGTAAGTGCTGGTGGAATGTGTGGTTTGATAGTTTTAGATTAAATTTTTTTTTTCGTTAAATTAATACTGAACGTTTTGTAAAATATTTAATATCAAGTGAGTTTAACTTAAATTAAACCATCAGGTGATGTTTAAAAAATATAAATATGCATTTTAATATAATTTATCTCACATTTTAATAGTACCTTTAACAATGAATCGACGTCAATGATCTACATTCGCGATAAAAATGTTACCTCTACATCCCCAACATTCAGCATAACAACAACCCATTGCAAGAACCACCAAATGAAAAATCGAATCAGCACGAGCTTCGACAGCCCGTGCGAACCGTTCTTCAACGTGCACACGCGCGAACAGGTTGCAGAAAAAGCGATTAGAGCCTCGTATATATACATATATATATATACGCGTTTGCGTTCCAGGGATTCTCACCGCAGGGGGCAATACGCGCGCCGGCGCTTATCGATTTGCGCACGCGAAAATTCGCGGAACCTCTCTCTCTCTCGGTTGTTATTAATGTCTCTGCGGCGCCTTTTGTTTCGACACGAAACGACCGTTTGTCATGATTCGGCTACATGAGAGGCTGACTTGTGCATTTTTTGGTAGTGGAGAGGGATGAACCCGTGTTGTGTGACATAATTGAACTTTTTCGTTAAGAATCGATCGTATATAATTACGGTTCTGTTGTTTAGGAACGATTAGCAGTAAAAATATATAACTAGAATTATCCAATCCAACCAACTATACTCATATAATCGAATTATAACTGTTTAAATACCGCAGAAATCACCGCGCGCGTGTCTATATATATACATACACGCGGCTCTATTCTCAGCGCAAACGATCGGGCATATATAAGCACGTTCATAAATAGCTAAATAACCACGTTAATGAGGCTCCCGAGTAATTTACTCACCTCCTCCTATTTTTTCTTCGCGACTTTACGCGCACAGGACCGTAAATGCAAAGTATCTCCCTCCCTTCTCCTCCCTATACGCGACTTCCGTGTTTTCTCGCGTTATTTTCGAGGCCGTGCGGGTACATGCACATACATGCACGCATTCGCTGCGAGCTTTTTACGATCGCATTTCTATGCTAATTCGGGGGAGGGGCGTCTTCGAGAGAAGCGCAACACGCGCGTATATATATATATGTATATACATACACACACACACACCTTATATTTTTCACGCGCGCGCGTGGCTTCTGTTGATTTTACGGCTGCGTTCGTTTGCTGCGCGCCCGACGCGAGGCTTTACAGTTAATTGCCCGATCGATCTGTCCGCGAGTGAAGTGCGTTAAAAGCTTGCTGAGTTATTTGAGTTTTTGTCTGAGACAAAGAGGAGAGGGAGTCGCAGAAAAAAACTTTTTTTTTGCTAAGTGTCCAAGTATGTTAGTATACGCTCTATGAATAGCTTTACAATTATATAATTTCATCAAAGATTTATAATATTATTAACAAATATGAACCTTTGATAAAGTAAATTAACAGATTTAATCTTATCATATACATAAAAACTTCAAATTCATAGCATTCTCATCTAGAACCCACTTACGCCCATGCTCGATAATTCTCCTCCGGAATGTCCTAACGTTGCATCAAATCAATTAAATTGAGTATAGGTATCCCACGTGTGTTACGTGCGCATACACGCATACGCACATATATATATATATATATATATGTATACAAAGCGGCGCGCACGAAGAGCCGTAAATTAAGCGTGCGCATATCGAGCGTCGACAGACACGAAACACGACTATCTCTCTTTCTCTCCTCTCTCGCGACAAAATGTCTTCTCCCTCCCCCTCGTCGTGCATGGATTTTCGTTAATTGATTGCGCCGCGAGTATATATATTTCCGAGAAAAGAAATCGAAGAGCGATTAGAATATTCATTAGTCGGGCCGCCTCATCCGCATACGTATAGACACGCGAGCTACACAGAGGGAAAGAGAGAGAGAGAGAGAGAGATGAGAAAAGAGCGCTGAGAATTTCTGATTTCCGGAGGATCAAAGAGTGAATTATGACTATCTTAATTAGCGTCGTCTATATAGGTATATATAGACCTGGTCGTACGACGGCGAAACACGATAATTGAATTTCGAGACGTGAAAGACAAATATGCAGGTCTTCTCGGAAGGTGCGCTGTTGTTGCTGCTGCTGCTGCTGTTGCTGCTGCACACACAACGACGATTCGTCCTCTCTTCCATACGATCAATAGGCAATATTTATGCAAATAAGCGAGCTGCGCGCGCGCGCGTGCCGATTTATCACGGTAGGATCGGTAATGCGAAGCCGAAGCGAGCTTGTGGGTAATTAATTTGGTGCTGTTCGCCGTTCTCATGTATATATATATATATATATATATATATCGTATAGTTCTTCCAGATAATATCGATATAAAGCCGTTTGTCAGTCTGCATTCGCGCAGCCAATTTCAGCCGACTAATAATAGCCGAGTTATATATATCTGGAAGTTGTATACGTGTATACATAGGGAAGGGAAAGTATATGTATATATGTATATAATTTGGTACTTACGATAGGGTGCATTCTCATCGTTGCGCACTGTGGATCTGACTGTGCGTCCCTCCACGGTAACATTGCCTCTGCTGCAAGTCGAGTATAGACTCACGGAGCGCACCGTTGACGGCACCGCCCCGCACATCACCACCTATACGATTAAAAAAAAAAACATGGATATTTTTAGATATATATTTAATAATTACATATTGTAATGCGGCGGCATCGAATTTGATAAATACATCACATAAATTCAGTCGTTGCGAATTCGTACGTAAAATGTCTGTATAATTTAGCTATACAACAACTTTTTGCACTTTCACTTTCATCATTCCTGAATTTTCCTTCTAATAAAGATATCAATTTTATAAAATAAAAAACAATCTCACTTAAAATTTTAATGCTTAAATATAATAAATAAATTCATAATCACTGTAACAGGAAATAAGTTCCACCATGAAAACGACTCTAACACCCGAGAAACCCACCTTAACTCTCAAATCCCACCCCAACTAGAGCATCTCACAATCCTTGCACAAGCTCGCAAGTCCGCCCTGTTTTCCTCTCCCGAAAAGCGCATCCAACTCGGCGCCGGCCGGATCGATGTGATATCGCCGCTCTCTCTTTCTCTCTCTCTCTCTCTTTCCCCGCAAACTTTTCGGCTCCTCGGGTTCGACGACCCCTTTCTCTCTACTCTCTCTCTCTCTCTCTCACGCGCGCTTTTACGGTCGATCCAGAGAGCCCGTATGTATAAATCTAGCCGTGGAAAGTATATATACGTATATTATAAGTATTATGCCGTGGCGACGGCGATGCGCCGCCGGTTTTCTGAAATCGGCGCGTAGAAAAATTCGATATTTATGTATTGGTAAGCGAACGCGCGAGCTTTTGATGGCGAGAGTCAGAGTAGGGGATTATAGAGGTTCGAGAGTATAAGAGAGAGAGAGAAAGGGAGAGATTTTATGGGGATTCTTGGGGGTGCTCGGGTGACGCTCGACGATGTTGGTGGTATATAAGACGATGGAACGAGTCGAGTGTATACGGTGTGTTGCCGGATTACGCTTTGATCGAGTGGATATAAGAGTATTTTTATAGAAATTCATAGATCATTTTATATTTTATTATTAATTGTTATGATGTTATATTGGTTAATTGCAAATATTTATAACTAATTATCCGTGTTTGCAAAATATTTTGAGATTGAATACATTTATAGGATAAATATAGAATATGCATCGAAAAAAATTACTTTTACTTTTAAATTCAACCCAGAAACTTATTTTTACCCCGCATTATCTTCAAATCTAATCCGAATGTCATTAAAATTCCAGGCCACTAAGACAAATCAATTTCCAGGCAAACCTCCGCGCATACCCGTGAGATCGCCTATCGCAAAATATCCGTCGATTCCCCTCATAAACTTGACCAGCACCGTGCGAAACACGATCGTCGTATGAGTACGACTGTGCGTCAAAACTGTTGTCCCTATATAGTTGAGACATCATCGTTCGCAATAAGACAGCAAGAACCAAAATAAATTTATTCGCTCTTCCACGCGCCCCGTTATATATTACATATGTATATTATATACCCCTTACACAACCTATAACCGCTCGCGGCTCCTTTCTTCGCACGTATAACGGCGCACAATTATAAATTAAGATCCGGCGGATTTATTGCGCTTGCTGCTCCATTAATCGCCAGCGCGAAATTTGTATTTCAAATTGCTCGCCGATTTTCCCCGTAGGGCCTGTCGCGAAAATGTACAAACGATCGTCGTTTATGTATGTAGTGCGTGTGGCGCTGTTGTGGAGAGGAGTACATGCGTTTTTAATAGTGCTGTGTCCAACGGGTAATTGATTTGTTTGTTATGTTTTTCTTTTTATTATTTGTTCGACGATTTGTCATTTTTAATGGTTGTATCGTGCTTTTTAACGGATTAATTAAAAATTAATTTATGATTTTTTAAAAGAATTATTAACATTTTTATCGAGACACTTTCATTTTTTGTAGACATTTATATATTTTAAAGAACCAATGAAACCTGTATAAATAACCGGCATAATTACACAGCCATAAATCACGCGAAAATAATTAATTAAACCTACGGATCGGTGACATTTTTCACGGTTAAATTAGAGTAGTATATTTCAATCAACCCCTCCACCAAAATAAAGACAAAACCAAACACATGTTATCTCGCTCGTGAGATAAGACACGCCGACAAAGGACAATTTATGTGATTAAAAAATAACCTCTCTCTCTCTTTCTCTGCTAAAAAATGTGTGCATCGAATTTATCTGGACTATTAAATCGGAACAGGTTCGACACTTATATATTGATTAAATCATCTCGTCGCTCTCAAGCCGTTTCTCCAGTCTCCTCTTCTTCCGTAGACTGTGTAATTTCGCACGTGCTGCGTCGTCGTGTCGCTCGTCCTTCGGCGCGAGACTGGAATTCCTGATCGGCGCGCGATATCGACATTTTTTCGGATACCACGCGCGACTGAGACTTCCGAAAAAAGGTCGGATGGAGGTTCCATATGGTATTTCGCGCAATTTGTCTCTATTTTCTGGATGTTTTGCATTTTCCAGTTATTGAGGCGCGCTTGGAATTTCATTTGGCGCGGTAAGAGGTCAATAAAGACATATCGTTATTTCGAATTGAGTTTTTGAGTCTAAAATGAGAAATACATGTGGTCTGACATTTATAAAGACGTTATATTAAGTATTATATGAGTAAATTTTATTTTTTGAGAAATAAATCAAACTTTAAATGAAAAATAAAGTTAAAAAGAATCATCAAAGTAAAGATTCGAGAAAAAGAAAAAAATCCTAAAAAATTAAGATATCCAAGCCGATATAATCGCCTCCCTCGATCGTTCGCATATTGAAATCGAGAGCAGCCCAAACACACATACCCAAACGACGCGTATTCAAATGAAGCCAGCACACACGCATATACATATCCTTGGGGGGTACCCGACACGATAAATAATTAAACACACACACACACACACAGGTCCACGCGCGTGCCGGTACGCGATAAATTTCGGGGACACACACATTCTCTCTAAGCCTCGATTATCACTAAATAACGAGCCAATGCGATTAAATTCACATATCGACGGCGGCAGAGGGAAAAGAAGGCGACTGGATCTCTTGTGCGATTTGTCATACTTTGCGGCCAGATGTGTATTATGTCGTTACGCTGTGTAATGATTGCGGGGCGCTGGAAACACCACGCGGAATTATTATTTCTTTTTTTTTTGCGAGGACCGATATTATCTCGTTATTTATGATTATAAAGTGTAAATATTGCGGTTATGAAAGCAGATTGCAAGCTTAAGTTTATTCGTTACGGCTGTCTGGGTGTAAATAAAATATGATGAAAATTCATTAAATCCGGGAAGTTATTTCAATTGCGTTGAAATGTTCTACACTTCGTAGTATTTTATTCTTTCAATCTATACTTCTAAAATAAAAGAGAAACTAAACTATTATTATAACAAATCCACATAATACGTGGATCACCTAAACTTAAACTTTCCCACGAAATTACAAAGAAACGTCTTGAGGCAACAGAAAATTTATCGAATCTCGGGCCGCATTACGTGTACACCTACATAGATATCCAACACATAAACGCGGATATCTCGAGGGCAGACACTTGTTAAACCACGCGTGTGAGTGCAATACGCACCGCAAAATGCTCGCGTACGTCGCGTGCGCGCGCGCGCGGCGTCCTCGATACCTAATCTGCGTACGTATATTAATTTTATGGAGTGAGGTTTCGCACTCCATAAATTAACCCTTCGGCTAATTCGCCGATCGCAAAGTGAATGTTGTTCGCGGAGCTAAAAATTTATATATATATACAAACCGAGACTTTGGTTAGATTATTTATGCGATTATGTTGGTAAGGGCAGTAGAGTATAACGAGGCTAGCTTGTAAATTTCATGTATTTATGGTATATAGTTTTCAGTATGCTGTAATTATCGCAATATATATACGTTATATATATATAAATATTTCGGTAAAAAAATTACTTTATCGTTTAGCGCGTGAAAAATATAGAGCAAGTATTTCGCAGCGAGTTATCACCAAAACACAAATACATTAAGGAAACTTAGCGAAAGTGAAAGTGCAAAAAATGTCACAAGTGCTGTACTCGAGCTCAAACAAACGACGTCTCGAGTAACGCCGATGATGCGTCAGAACGGCTCAAGGCTTTATGTATATACGTATATATAAGTATATAATATATGTGTTTACTCACCATCAGGAGGCACAAAATCTTCGCTAAGACGGCAAGCTGTGGTAACCTGAAACAAGCCAAAGGCGACGGTTGCATTAAAATCTCATCGATCAGTATATATATACACACACATATATGTGAGTGCGAGCGTTTAAAATAATTTGCGCTCGTGTGAATTAGCATCGTGTGATAAATTTAGCAAGTTGAGTATCTATAAGTACATTCCTGGGAATTTATCGATTTCGACGCTTAACGAAGGCTAACCACGCGAGTGCCTTATTTGTTTAAGGATGTATAAGGCGTACATGTGTATGTGTAAATGTACTTGGAGTCCTGGGAAAATATTTAGTAGATATTTCACGAGAGTGGAAGTGTAAAGTGTAGTGTGATATGTCTTTGAGGATTGTGATATTATCTTAATCAATTACGAGTGTATATTGCATGCATTGAAAATAAAAAGCCATACTGTTTTGGTGAGATTCAATATAGCTTTAAGTATGTACATGTTCGATCTTAATGATCATGGATATCCATATATCCAATTTCACTTGCTTTTTGTTTATTTTAGTCGCACTCCATTTATAATCATTAACAAAAAAGTAAACCATGATTCGCTAATAATCGCTATAAAAAAATCCAATTCTGCATAATTAAAGCAGCAAAAATCCCAAGACAAGTTTTCCTCCCAACTTTCCAGCTCCCATATAACTCGTAACCTCAATTCTCCCATATCTCAAACCTCGAAACACCCCAGCGGGCACAAAACAAACAAACAAACACATACACGCATACACTCACCAATCGAACTACTTACTATTCACTCGCTGGCAGTTCACGCAAAGTCCAGAAACTCTCGCTGTTCGGTATTGCATTATATACGTACGCGCTGCCTATATGGATATACAGTTTCCCGTTTGTGCGGTCGCTCATTATTATTATTATCATTACGTAACGCAATGCGCGCGGTTTATGTTACCAGCGCGTAACATAACGGGCCGATGATTCACTGAGTGGCGATCGTCAATTTCGCGCGATTAATTGCCCGCGGATAATACCCTGAAAATTCAAATGATTGTGTATGTGATAGAGAGGGAGAGAGGGAACATATTTGTGCGTACATAGTGCGTATGATGCGGATGACAACTTGTTGATTTAGAAAGGATTGTTTCGTACGAGTGGTTTGGAATTGATTGCGGTTTCAGAGGAGTATGCGTATATATATGTACGTGCGTTGTTAATTAAATGATCGTGAGAACGTCGAAACGATTGTTCGTAACCGGGTAAATTTATTTTGAAGCTTATATAGGATTCATTATTTATTGTGGCAGGCATCGAATATTAGATTGACTACATTTTATTCAACCGCATTAGTACGTAATTACTCATTGTTAAAAAAAAACCACCAACTGCATATAACCGAATCGACCCAATTCCCAAAACTCTCCAGCGATCCTCTACATATCTCTTTGGCTCTCTCTCTCTCTCCCAATAAATCACCAGAAGACCGGCGGCCCTTTCAACGAAATACGGAAGGGAACTTACCTACCTCTACACTCTTCGAGTAAAGCCGCGTAAGATCGGCCGTTCACTCGTGTATAGCACGCATTCATCATCTCGCTCTCTCCCTCCTTCTCTCACTCGCTTGCTCGTGCACTATATACTCAAAGAGAAAAAGGAGAGTATATATAGCGGCACGCATCGGATCGCAATACTCGCGATCTCAGGTTACCGAGAGGTTTAATTGCTGCCGCTGCTGCTGCTGCTCTACTCTCTTTCTCCATGCGAGGTGTACTGTTGCAGGAGAGAGAGAGAGAGGGAGTTGGATTGGATATATGTATGTGTATGTACGCGGGCTTTGATTTTCATTTGTTTTCGAGCGCTGTGATTAGTGTTTGGTACGCGTGAGGTAAGAAGGGCGAAGAGGAATGTCGAAGCGTCAGGAGAGTCGGTAGTGAGGTAGGTCAGAAGCGAGAACGAGGTTATTCACTTCCTACGTGGTTATAAAAAGTACTTTAAAAGTTTGTCCTTCAAAAATATTGAACGACTCGACCAATAACTGGAAAACCATAAATTATTCATCTTTAAATATACCCTGCAACAACTAAAATATTAAGTAAATAATTCACAATCAGCACTAACCATTGACCCTCCCTCCACAAACCAGTATACATTCATTCCAAAGCCACTATACTTCTTCCTAAATTCACCTCATTCACAAAATTTCTAGAAAACCCCTCACTCCATCAACCCCCAATAACCCCTCCTCCCTTACCATCCCTCCCTATTATTACCGTTCGCTTACATTCGTATAGCAAGTCAACTCCTCCTGCTTCTGCTCTACGCGTGTACAAGCTGCGGCATCATTCAATTCTCCGTTCGTTCCTTTAAACACGGTATGCCGCTCACTCACTCACTCACTCTCTCGGCGTATAGTAGGAGGAGGAGGAAAAGGAGGTGGGCTCGCACACGCACGCGCGCGCGCGCCAAGCATTATGTACGCCTTCTCTCGGTAGCTCGCACACTCCCACCCCAGGTGTGCTGGTACGTATGTACTGTGGATTATTTACAAGGTATACGCGTACGTGCGTACGTGTGGGTTCTATTTGTTTATTGATTTGTGCGTTTGCGAGTGTTTTAGAGAGGTATAGGTTACTTTAAAGGAAGGAGTGTGTGGATTTATTTTAGAGAGCTGACCGTTGGTTTATTGGACATTGTGTGCTTGTGCGCTGGCGATTGTTATTATGTTGTGAGTTACAATTCGGGTGGTAGCGTAACGATGTGAATGTGGAGAATTCATTTTTATGATTGACTAGGTTACGTATAGAGTTAAACAAGTTTGAAATAGTGTTGAAAATCGATGGAGTTGATCTAAATAATCGTTAATTAATTATAGTACTTGACCATTTGATTTTTTTTTTTTTAATTGTTTGAATTTGTAAAATCACATATTTCTTTTTTCTTATATACAGTAGGATTTTCTTCATGTATACAAGGAATTTGTCAGCTATGTCTCGAACAAAGTTATAACTCATCTCAACCAATTATAGATCGCTTCTACAAGATACAGTTGCGCTATAATGAATATAAAATATTCCAAAGTTCATTCAAAGCAAAACTGAGAAATCAAAACATACGACACGCACAGTATTACGCGATCCAACGTTCCTTGATCCCAATACGCAATAAAGCAAAATACACCACACACACGTGACAAGCCTAACCGCGCGCGCACTTACACCTAGAGAATATATCCATTTAGCAAAAACGCCGGCGCAACTAATACGACAATCCAGGTTCCCATTGTCTACCGCTCTAAATATAGAATTCCCGGGAGAGACATATACTGTAGTAGTGGCGACTGCAGCTGGAAAGTCGTCCTCAGTGCGACCGTGAACGGGACGAATTTATCACACTCCGTGCGAGTTTATTAATTGTTTATTACATAAAGAAACTGGTTATTAATGGCTATACGCGCGCGTACGCAGCGTAAGTCTGAAATAATAACGTAATAAGCCGCGAGACTCGCGTATAGCGACGCTCGAGAACAATAAGTGCGAGTGATTTACGGGCCGGAACGAAATGCGCGAGTATATGTATGAGTATATGCGAGCAGGACGCGCAAGAGAGATGCGCGATGCTGTCCGCGAGTAGTACGAGTAGTGAGCAATCGGACGGACATCGGTTCATTAGTGGCTGCGGTGATTATAGTGTGTGATTGTTTTATCGCATGGTTGGTAACTCGCGTGGTTCTAAGGTCGTAAGTTTTTGAAAATTCGAAATCGAGTTGAATGTATAGTGGATAATTTTTCAGTAAAAGTTCTCCGATTCGTTTCTTATTTACAATACATACTCAAGCTTTTCTACTAAATTATTATAAGTTATGAAAATGTTTTTAACAATTAATCGCTGAAATTGATACCATTAAAACTCTATTTCGTTAAAATAAATGGTCAAACAAATTCAATTCAGAACAGCAAGAATATCCCTTTAATCCGCGGCCAAAGTGAAAAACGAACTTTTCACATGCGCTGCTGGAGTAATTGTTAATAAACCGCGAGCGGCTAAGTGAAAAAGGGAAAGTTTATACGCGATTACACGCGTCACTACCGTCGGGCTTGATTAAGCGCGACGCGCTTACGCGTGCGATTGAAAATTGAATCCGGTATTTCCGGTATTCGCAGCGCGGGAGAAATAAACGTGCGACGTATATCACACACCGCGTTGTGAATAAAAGGAGGAGTAGACGATGCAAGCGCGTATATATACATGTACCTCAAGGTCGAAAGTGATGTTATTTTTGAATTTCGCGCCGCACGCGGTAGTATATGTATATTAAAAGTTTTATTTATAATAAATGAATTACAAGTGCGCTGCGTATATACATGTACTTTCATTTGTATTACGCACATACGTGTGTATTATATATGAACTCTGGTAATTCTTTATATTTCCAAGTATAGTATATAAATATTTGCACGCGCATAAAGTTTGCTTTACTATATATATATATGAATTCAGTTAGATCATTGCGGTCTAACAACTGATAATAATTCTTCATATATTCATGCGCGATAACCGCAACAGTTCAGTGACATTTCCACGAACTTTTCGCAAACAACCGTCCATATAAGACTTTTTCCTCAATTATCAATTATATAGAAACTAAACTCACCCTCTACGAGCGTCCGCCAGTATCATAACTGCGAGTCCGTCGCGGCATCCCAGCTCCTGAGCATAATTCCCGTGGGGGCGTATAACCACGCGTTTCGGGGCTCAAAAGAACACCGACTGACTCACTTGCTCCCAAAATTTATGGCACCAGTTGCCGCGTAATTGTCCTGCTTATCAATCTGACGGTCTTATTTTTATGACGGCTTTTTGATCGCACTCACCGCTAGAGATGATGATACACACAAGTGTGAGCTCGTTATCAGGTTGCTGTGTCTCTGACTAAAGTCAATTAAAAAGTTCGCGCCTTTCTGTGATTCACGCAGACGCTCGCGACGTAACGGATTATGTCGTTGCGGTTATATATATAAATATAGATACACCCGCGGTGCAGTTGAGTCAGTGATGTTTTGATGTCGGCACTTTTCGGATTAGGCTCTATATATACCCTTCTTCTTTTTCCTCCTCCTACTATACTTGGCACTGTATATATAGGTATATACGTAATTATGTGTATACGTCTACGAATGGCAGATGACCGATGACTTTCGGTTTCCACTCAGAGTGCAGTCACAACACGTCTAATTACACGTTTAACACTGGGGTAGGAGGGAAATTAGGACTAATTTTTGGTATAACAACAATTCAACTCTTGTTACAACTTTGGCTACGTTCGGTCTACATAAAATAGAGCACTTGTCTCACTTGAAATAAATAAATAAATAAATAAAAATAAAATAAATTATGAAAAAGCCACTTTGCCACTTCTTCCTTCCGCACTTTCACCGCTTCACACTTCCTTCCTCTTGAGCACGCACTCACTCACATCTATATATATATATATATAGAGCTGAACGCCACGACGTCGGCCAGCCGAATGTCGGCATGTCCGAGTGACACCCCGACCGGAGGCGCTACGTTATAAACCGCCGCCGTCGCCGCCGCTGCCGCACGTGAGGGGGCCCCCGAGTGGAGGGGATGAAAAACTCGGCCGAGCAGCCGGCCGCTTTTTTTTTGGGAGACGCCTCCGACAACGACGGCAGCAGCGACGAAAGAGGATAATAGCGTATGTATATAAGTGTGAATTATAAGAGAGAGAGAGAGAGAAGAGTGTACGATGAGTGGACTACTAGAGGAGAGGAGTAAGTAAGTAGTAGCGCGAAAAGCCACTTGGGTGGTTCGGGGAAACAGAAAAGTGTCGACGAGTTGGTACACTTTCGGTATGTAAGTTTTTATGGGGAGGAGGGGTGGCGCCGATCGTGCAAGTAGTAGTAGTGGTATCGAAATTGGCGAGGCATGCGGGTTCATGGTTAAAAATAGGATAGAGAGTGGTTATATGGGTACGTTTAGATACTGCTGTAAGTTCGCGGTACTACGTATGAAGTGACATAAGATATATATGTGGTCGGAAGGAAAAAAATGCTTCGATGAGAAAAGAATGGTTTGCATGTTAAATTAGAAATTAATTTAAAAGGTTTTATGAGTTTCATTATAATTTTCACTTTATTCAAGCTTAATTAAACTTTATTGCATTCAAAAGCATTTGAAATAAATACCAATCAAAATACTTATAGGTAAAATATTTTCATTGCAGCCAATTGAAAGCCCCATACCCATCACTACCCTTAAACCATTTCCTCATTACTCCCATCAATACAATCCACTACGTATCCCCCATCTTCCAAACTTCCACCACACTGTATAAACTCCTGCGACCCCCATGTGCGCTACGCTCGCGCATAAATACGCATTACGGTCTCTTCGTTGTCAATTTGTTGAACGTTAGGGAGATTTACGCCCGCGGGTATCCATTGTCGCGTGATTTGTCGAATTCGGCTGCGTGCGCTCGTAAAAATGCGCGCCCGCTTTTCTCTCTCTCTCTTCCTCTCTCTTTCTCACCCTAAAACGGTATATAGGCGCCAGGTGACTTTTCACGCTGTCGGCAGCAGAAGCAGCGGCGACGACAAAGGTAGTAAATTCTGCGGTTATGAGGCTGACTCTGTGAATGGAGACGTTCGTCGTCTTTCAGGGTCGACTCGATTCGAACTGTATATGTGTATATATATGTATACACGGGATTTTTCAGAGACGAGACGCTGTGCGGTATGTTGGCTCAACTCGCTCTCACATACGTGCGTGCGTCCGTTTCCGCCAAAGGCGCGCGCCGCGGGTTTGTTTGGGGAATGTGGCTGTATATATATACGATGCCTTAGAATTTTTTGGCCTATTCTTCGGTCGTAAGATTTATAGCCAAGTGCAAATTCATATTTTTGAGTGATTTATATCGGGGTGAGTTTCAATGCACTGGTTTTTCATTGTTGTACACCATACGAAGCACATATATATGTAATACACACACAGAGCTCAACTGTGATAAAAATTTAAATTGAAACGGAACAACAACAGCAACTCGCGTAACTACCTTTCTTCACTACAAACAAAAAAGAATAAGTAAACATCAAATCCATACCTCTCTTTTAGCATAATTGCGTAACCCTGAACCCGAGAAATCATAATAACAACCGAACGCGCCGCGGCGTAATTAATCGCAGCTCATTATCATAAAGACCTCCTGAAATATCTCTACATTCACCGACGACACGCTCATATTATAAATAACGTTTCAATTTCATCATCGCCATTGGTGCGCGTTCGCCCTTTACAAATCACCAGCGATTTTTAATCCTAAGTCCCTCGTCTCGATTCGTCGGTGGCGAAACAGAGAGAGAAAGAGAGAGAGAGAGAGAGAGAGAGATATATATATTTTGCATGCGCCCGACGAATAAGGCGAGAGCGAACGCGTGCCGTTAGGATGTTTATGAGGATCGACGCATTAGTCACGCGTTGCACGCGCTACTCTCTCGACTGACGTTAATTTCGGCTGTCAGCGTGAGGGTTTCGCTGCGATGAGCGCGAAAGGTCGAAATTTGTATGCGGGTATTTGTGTGAAAATTGTCGGCGTCGAAGTGATGTTAATGTGTTGATTTTTTGGATATATTACGTATATGTACAGTTACAATTCTGTTTTTTATTCCTTATTTTCTCATAAAATAATCTAGGCTATATTTGAAATATTAAGAGTTTAGGTTATAACCGAATAAACAATAGATCTCAACACTTTCACTAACCCTAGCAAAAAAAAAACACTTAACAAAAACTGTCGGTACTAAACTATATATCAACCCCTTATCTTCACCGTAACTCTAATCTTACCCTCCCTCATACTACACATACATATACATTCACCTTCGACTCCGTCCCGTCTGGTCGTCCTCGCTGTGAGTATCGATTACCCGGCAGTGTATCGTCGTCGTCTATACTCGCACCGCGCGCGAGAGAGAAGAAGCCTAGTAAGAGTAGATTTTCGCGCGGACGCGTGCACGCGACGTATATGATGACGATGATCTTCAAGAGAACGACAGAGAAAGAGAGAGAGAGAGAGAGAAGGGAAAAAGTTGGCTTTGGACTTTTTGCGAGAACGAGTGCGTATAGCTGTAGGGTGGCGCACAAGAATATAGTGCAAGTGCACGTCAATGCTCGTTCACGCTCGATTGGTTTTGAAGAGAGCAAACTGTGTGTATGTGTGTACGAGTGTACGTGTGTTTGAATGGGTGAGAGGTTTTTTTGGTGGGTGCGGTGTGAAAGACGAGTCGCAAGGTCGTTTTTTTATGTAGTTTCAATATTTTCTGTAATGACAATACAGATACGTCATACGTAAGAAATGTATAGGTATATATAAGGTTTGCCTGATATAAATTGCACAATGTTGTGAGTAAAATAAAAAATTAAGAAACCAATAATAATAGCAACAAAAAGAATAATTAAAACAATGAATAAGTTAAGTAGAACATTCAATCATCCCTGTTACAAAACTACCTAATGCTCTAGATCCGCAACATCTCGCCGCCTCACGATCTAAAAATAAACACCACTATACGTATATCCCATCAAAAAAACTTGAAACTCCCTCTCTCTCAACAGACTCTGTAAGCATGCATTAAGTGTTGAATGGTCCATCGAGCGCTCGATAAAAAACGACGAAGAGCGAAGAAGCCGACGACGACGACGATACGGCGATAGGTACAGAGCCGAGTTTTTGTGCTTACTCGCACGCGTACAAACGAGCGATCGCGAGTCGTACACGGCGCCAAGCGCAAAAACTCGCGGGCGTCGTTACGCAGCTTAATTGTACGCGAGGAATGCGGCATGTGGCGTGATTTTTGCTGGATTTAATTGATGACTGTCGATTGTTTTTTGAGGGGTACTAATGTGTTAGATTATTTTGGTATTGTGGATAGATTGGTTTCGGTTTTAAACTAATAAATAACTCATATAAAAAATGCTCATTATTATATATATGTCACCACGAAATCCTATTACTTGAAACGATTCTCTCCCAAACCACCAAAAGATCCATCCGCCATATCAAATCCTCTCAACGTCTCTGCTCAACAATACAATATACATCCTCGACCTCAACGACCTCTCATCCTTATACGCACATATATAAAGCACAAAAGAACCTTGCCTTCTTTAAATCCCAGCCGCGAAGAAAGGGAAGATTGATAAACGTCGCAGCGGCGGAGGCAAAAAGCTGAGGGACGACAGCTGCCACACACTCGGTGACCGATTACGCGACAATAAACGCCGTCGGCCCTCCATCTATAGTAGGCCTCACTGACGTCGTAGTGTCTTGTGAGATAAGAATGTGAGAGGAACGAAGGGAGGATATGTGAGAATAGTAGTGGGTTATGTATGCTGTAAATCGATGGTGGTCTTCGCACCTATGGTGTATAAGCACTTCAGTTGAGATCAGCGAGTATTTGTTTATTAAGACATTGAAAGTATTATTCACTAGGTATTTTCAAGCCCTTAACGCTTACGGCTTAATAAATGAATAGGTTGATACTCCGAGTATGCCTTTGTGGACAGGTAAGTCCTTCAAAGCGTGACTTTTATGCAGGTCCTTCGAGTTACACCTATACTGAGTCTCTCTGTTGTTTTTTTCTTCCATCGACCGTCACGAAACGCGTTCTTCCCTTCGCGTACTCATAAATCTTACTTTTTCTCAAAAGCTACTTTCCTCCCATTGTCTCGTTATTTATTGCTTTCCTTATCTCATCTTATTTATTTACCACCTGCCACTCACTTTTTTCCTTAACGCTCTATACCCTCCAATATCCGATAATTTTCTTACGCATAATTTTTCCACTTAATGTTATACCAGCGAATATATCCAGAAACCGAAGCATATATCAAAATAAAAGAAATAAAAAAAAAACGTTTAAGAACCCCTCCAACATACCTTTTCTCTCAACCCTTTATCTTAATTCTAATAAATCGAGAGCCATTCGCTTCATTCCGTAAACACCTTTCTCCTCTCTTTTCCCTTCGTTCGTACCGCGCTTTCCCACACTCTTTATCTCCTCTTGTTTTCCTCGTTCCCGTGCGCACGCGCTTTTCACTCGCTGAGACGCGTCTTCGTGCACGCTCACTCGCCCCGCTTAATTGAGTTTTACGGAATTCGTTCCGTATATACGCGCGCGCGCGCGATAATGGAGAAGAGGACGACGACGACAACGCGCGAGATAACTTCGCCCACGACAGACAAAGTGAGGAATTTCAATCGGGCTGTGGAGTTGTTTTATCTGGAGGAGAGGAGAGAGAGAGAGAGAGCGAAGAGAAAAAAAAGTGAGGAAGAGGGAGGGAGAAAGAGTAAAGCGGCACTTAAAAAAGGCCCGTAAACGTAACGTAATAAGTGAGTTACGATCGCCGCGCGCTGTTGTTTCGGCCCGTAAATCTTAATTTTATTGTAATAAAGCGACGAAGATGTGGCCTGTATGTGATGCGGTTCGCCGTATACGTGTATTGTGAATTGAACTGATTTTTGATAATGATTATTGATGAAATGTATTTTCCATAAAAGTTTATAAAATTATATATAATGTTGGTCTTCGTAAACTATATACACCTTTTTATAACTTCTACATTTAATTAAACAACGAAATATTTTCGGATACAGCAACCGTTGTACCCAACCGCTCTATATATAATACGGTAGCCGCGTGCATTTTACCACGTCGTCAAACGCCAATACCCATATACCTACACTGAGAGACTCTTGAGCGCGCAGCGTTCCAAAATGTCCCTAGAGCAGCCCGCCAACGGAATTGTATTGCTG
>JAYJLV010000001.1:20479165-20511969 GCA_036873485.1 Torymus texanus | reverse complement strand
TATATATATATATATATATATATATACACTAGATGGTTTATATTTGTACAACATTACCTAACTGTGGTAAAACGACAAATGGTTTATCAGTAGTACACTGCGATGCGACACTCGATTTCGTCAGTAGTTGCGGAACGTCTGACACGTCACTGGAGTAACTACTTGTGGCGCGTACATACACCGCAGTCGCAGTCGCAAACATTGTCCCGTGGCGCAATGTTGTATTTTAACGTTTCCCGTCACATCGTATATATCGACGTTTCCGCTTACATGGCTAATTAACCATTCGTAAACCGATGAATAATAAACAGTCCCAAAATATCCTTCACGCGTATATATCCGATTCGCGGAACTTCCTTCACCAACACAAAGCTCTATGGAAAAACATATATATTCAGTTTCCGATTATCTCTCACGTGCAAAAAAATGAAAAGACAACTTGTTTTCGTAATAATCATCAGCTTATTACGAATTTTTTTTTTCTCTGAAAGCAGACAAAACCGTGACTTAGAAGTGCAAAAATTTATGGCCTTACGCGAACGGCTCGTATTATGCGTGTGTCGCACGCCGTTGACGTGTAAACAAGCACGCATGTAGATAGTGACGCTACTGCGCTTTTTTTTCTAATTAAGAGACAGACGCGTTATACGATGTCTTTATTATTTGCAACCTGCGTGTCGTCGTCGTCGTTTTCTTTGTCCAATAACTTTCGTTACGTAAACGCTTTATTAGGGGGATATATATATTTGCCTTACGATGATGCGTATACCTATATGTATGTACGAGTGAATATATATATTTGCGTGATAATTTAAAAGTAAGCGGAAAATTCATATTTGTCGTCCAAAGGCGACTGTGAATGTTTACAGTGATTTTTCTCGTGTACTTTTATTAGCGTTGCCTATATATACATATATATGTATCTATACGTGACGGGTGACTCATACGCAATGCCGCGCTCTCTAAACAATCAATGAACTGAAAAGTCGTCGTGAAATTACCATAAGTAATTGATATTCTATATCTAAAACGTTCGTTGGTTGAATTCGTAATGTGTACATTTTACATGTATTATACGACTGGCATCTCCATTATCGAGTCTGTTTATACTGTATTAACGAGATAAACTCGCACGCTTTACGATGAAAATCCTCGTGCTGCGAACGAGAGAGAGAGAGAGAAAGAGAGAGGAGAGAAAAAAAAAGACAAGCGAGAAAGAATTTATCATGTAAATATTATTTCATATATTTAATAACGCGCCGTAAAGGATACACCGCCGCCGCTGTAATACACTCGAGATAAGAGGAGACCATCCCACTGCGCGTAAATTCTTGCGGCGCGTACGCGATTGCACAATTAATACAGTGCTGCGCTAATTGCGATAGGCGAATATAATCTACTCTCGCCTCGTGCTTCTGCCGGCCGTAATCGTAATTAAAAGTACGAGCGCGTAATCCGCGTGTTTATATACGTCGCGTTCCTAATTCGCGATGCATCCACTCTCTCTCTCACGAGAGAATTAATTAAATGTACGCGCGAGAATGTAATTATTCGTTACGGGCGGTGGCAAAAGCACGCAGGAGGGCAGGTGAATTAGTATTCATATTTAACGATTACGTTGCGAGTGTCCGCGCGAGGTTTAACGCCGTAAAAAGCGTAGAAAATCGTGATACGGTCGTGTATTTTTTTCTATCGTCAAGGGATTACGGTCACGCGAGTCCAATTCGATTCTGGGTAATTGATAATTATCATAATTAATGGATCCTTATGGTACGTATTACGAATTTTTTTTTTTAGTAGTGATGGTACTGGGAATGTATTGGATTATACCAAGATGTAAGTTTTTGAAATATTTGTTCTCAGCCTATAATTACGATATGACAGCTTTCTGTATTCAATAAACAAAAAGTATGTAGGTAACCGCAGAAACTTGCATTCATAAACAACGAAATTTCAAGTATTATATAGACGCCTCGACCTTTTCATCGACTCAACAACCTAGAAATAATAATAAATTCGTAGAAAAAAACCACGAAAGCACAGTCCACTGCACTGCAAACACTCTCCACCTTATGCATACACACACACACACACATACACTTACACAGCACCAGAGCTTCCCTTATATACCACACAAATGGTAATCTCAAGTAATTATAATCCCTACTCCCACATGCAGCGCGTCTCTTTCTCTCGGCTGCACACAATATCTTGGCGAGTGCATCTCTCGTAAAACCTGGGGTGTGCACACGCGCGCGTGTCTCTCTCTCCTTCTCTCTCGTCCTTCGCCGCTTGCTCGCCACGAGAGGAGGAAGACATGATGAAGATGACGAGGAGAGAGAGAGAGGGACGCGAGCTCGTGCACGCGCGTGTCCTCTCTATAAATACATTACCTTGTTTGCGAAGCACTCGTACTCGTCACGCGCCGCGGGAATGCGGCTTTACGATCGTCGAATTCAGAGAAGCTTTTTGCCGGGCTTTTTTCTTCGAGAGAGAGTAAGAGCTGAAGAGAGAGAGAGAGAGGGAGGTAGACGCTCGCGCACGCGTTGTGTGTTTCGTTTACGACGTCGTTCGACGGGGGGATATCGTCGTCGTCGTCGTCGTCGTCGTGGTCATCGCGTACTGTTCCCACGCTTTTCATTGGGAAGAGCAGCCGGTGTGTGTGTGGTGCGCACGCGCACAGGCTTTTAGGAAAAGGTCGTAGTTTGTTTTGCACGACGCGATGACGATTGTCACCGGTGCGGAATGAAGATGTTACGAGGTATTAATTTCTTTGAGAAGACGTACAACTTGACATATTGATCGTCAGTCGGATTTTTTTTCAGCGATCTGTTAGGATTGTGCATGACAATTGCGATTAACAGGTTTATTGTGTCGATTGGTGTGTGTGTGTATATATATCGTAGCTTCCTGTACTTTGAA
Organism: Torymus texanus; assembly: GCA_036873485.1. Classification (NCBI taxonomy): domain Eukaryota; kingdom Metazoa; phylum Arthropoda; class Insecta; order Hymenoptera; family Torymidae; genus Torymus; species Torymus texanus. The sequence goes on along the minus strand of JAYJLV010000001.1, from coordinate 20,509,047 downwards.
CGTTGGCAGTAATAACTTAATTGAAAGATACCAATTGTCATCTGGTAAGTGTTCGAGTGGATTCTTAAGGAACGTTACGCACGTATATGATGACTTGCTCGATGTGTATATATAATGTTACATATATGATGTTTCAATACTACTTGTCATATATCAACTGTATAGTTTCACTTTTGATTGACATCGGTGAACTAGAAAATTAACATTTTCGTTTCAAAAAAGTTAATATATTTAGGAAAAAGAATAATTTATGTACGTTCTACAATAAATTGAAAAAAAAGTAATACGCGAAATAAGTTACAATATTGAGTAAAGACCACCGCGATGGAAAATTATCTGGAATCTATATACCGCCTATAAGTAACACACAATCGTGAATTTCCAAGATTATCACGTGATACTTTAGTATCGCCGGCGAATGGGTTTCCTATATTACGCGCATTCTACGCGCCGATAATTTTTCATTATAAACATTCAAATTAATTACCACACGAGCGTACGACCCGTTAATACCCCCTTACTTATATCGCGCTCTTAATGCAACCTTATCGGCCGATTCCCAGTACTGAGATAAACAAATTATCTCCAAAATCGGGTAACTTGCTTATATATATACACCAGTATATATATGTACACCTTTTATCGAATTTTTTTCTGCGCTAGCGATCGGAATGTCACAGGCACTTGCGTAACAATCAAGTAACACGGGCGTGCGAGAGACGAATTAAATTATCTTGGCTTCGAAAGAGCAATTGAGCGAATAATGATCGATATGTCGCTCTCCTTTTGATTATTTATGACCATCTGTTCGATATATATATATATATTTGCATTCGCCACGTGGCTAAGTTGTCGCATCGAAATTTTTTTTTTTAAATTTCGAGATATAATTGTTCGTCTGAATTAAATATATGTGTGTGTATATATAGATAAGTCATCGACGGCGGCGACTACATTGTTACCGAAGAGAATACACCTTTATTGACTAGAGCGAATTCCAGTCAATAAACTCGGCGCCGCTAGACCTTCGATAAAACAGCAGAAAGAAAGAGTGAGTGAGAGAGAGAGAGATGTGTTGTTGAACCTAGATTTTTCAATTGTTATCGAACTTTAACTTTATTATTTTAAGCACGGAATTTTTTATCGGCTTACCGAGGTATGCGAAGTAATCTATGAAAAATAATGTTCCGCACCGGTATTACTAACGTAACTTTGTACTGATATTTTAATCATTAAAGTTTTAAATATCTTTAATTATCTCAGTTTCGTTAATTAATCACCAATTTATTCAATGACTTGAGTAGTAATTTATCATTGATACATCGGTCTATCTAAACTATTTCATTAACTCATTTCGTCAATAGATCCTATAGATTATTAAAAACAATCACTCGGTGAACATTGATATCGCTATATTTTACACATTTGCAGTTAGGTAACATCACCAAATACACACACACACAAAATTACGCGCACTTGTCCACCTATGAATCCCGTAGCACCCACCGACTATACAAATATTGTACTTACGCGCCTCTATACTACATTCTCCAATTCCCATCGCACGGGATACTTTTTCCTCATTTGTCCAGTGGCGGCTAAAAATATAGCAAGAGGACACGACACCGCGGCACTATCAATGAGCCGCCGACGACGTTGTTACGAGCGTATATATATATTCACGAATAAGGATCGTCATTCCGCGCACGATAATATCTACGGTCAACAACGCGTATACGATTACGCGACGAAGGTTTTTCGTTTCCTGCGGATTACGCGAGCGCAATGAGTATGAGAAGAAAAAAAAAAAAAGAAGAAAATGAGAAGGAACGCCGGCGCCAAAAATATTTGCTCGTCACTGAGCTAATAGACGTGCGCGCGAAGTGTCAAGTTTGCTGCGTGCTTTTTGGTATGCGTACTTCGTGGCCTCGATTTTTCTTTTCTTTACGTCGTTGGGTAATTATATATGCGGCCTGAGAGATTGGTTTAACAATTAGTGAGATGAAGAAGTTCGCACACGCAATTTGTCAGTATAAGATTTATTAATATTTTATCAATGAATTGTGGTACAAGCGTAGGCTACAGTGAATCGATATATATAGTTACAGGTTACAATCGTAATAATATAGTTTTAATCGACCGAAATATCGACAGTAGTCACTTGGTTTACATAACGCGTATATACATGACAATATATACTAAGGCCTGGTAACAGTTCAATTTACAACCCCGATGACATAACCGTCGCGTCTGGAATGCTACCAACCAACAATAGCCGAAAAAAGTCAAACTCTGAATAGACCGGTAAACGATCAGTAAATACCTGTAACAGTTGCGCTTGCAATAAAGCGCACGCTGTGGTGCGACGTTAACGAGACGCGTTTGTTGTCAGACCTACTGCAAGCGACAGGTTAGACTTTCTATAAGCTTCCGTGCTATGCGATCGATTCGCACATATGGGGATAAAGAGAGAGAGAGAGAGAGAGAGACGTCCGTCGAGTTGGCGCCATTGTATACGCGGGACTCGATGCACACGGATAATCGAATCTCGCGATAAATGCGGTGAGAGCGAGTGAGTGTGCGGTAGTGCGTATATATAGTATATAGTGATCGTAGTATGGCTTTTGTCACGAATATATGTATATGCAACCTGTTACAAGATATTTATGTGAAGTACCTGCACCCGCGAGATTGAGAAGGTGAAAGCGTGGAAGGATTTTGAGCGGCTAATTGAGTACTCGATGGATTTTGAAAATGGGTAGAAGAAAAGGTTATGATGGTTTTGGATTGGAATTTTTGCTTTTAATTTTGGTCTATATGGTTTAGATAAGAATGTTCATTGAAGAATTGTAGTATATCGCTTTTTAAATCCATCGTAATTTAATGTATCAGATAAATATGTCAAACAGTATCTACGCACGTACTTCTGACAATAAAGCTATTTACGACAGCTTTTCAGCAGTGACTACCCGAGTAAACAACAAATCAAAGACACATTTTTGCTATTGAAGTTATACTTCCTGTTTGGCATTGTCGATTCTTATTACGGGCGGAACTGCATACGCGTCATTAAAATTTCCTCATATAACAGCTATTAATTAAAATTCGTCCAGACAACGTCTTAGTCATGGAAAATTCAATCACAAACTACTTAACGATTCTGAAGAAACCTAATCATCTCTGCACTATATGGCACCCAAGAAACTTCTCAATATCCCAATCCACAACCATAATGAGACAGCTATCCATGACGTTACCACCTTCGCGTTGGCACTCACATCTTTCCAATAAACACTCCCTCGAGGTGAGTCTCACCTCTTGGTCATTAGCATGCAAAGTATTCGCTCAACGAAGGTGAAGCCGAAGAAAAGAAAAAAAGCTTCACCGCTACGATTCACCTCATAATAGACGATGATCAGGTGGCCGATCCATCAGCTTTTCGAACCTTGGCCGTCGTCGCGCGAACGGCAGCGGCAGCATCGTGCCATTGTGTCATTAGTCAAACATGACCCAGTTATATAACAATTCGGGAAGAATGTATATATATATATATATATGTATATGTAAGCATACGGACAAGCTAACGTATGTTCCACTTTCGTATAGTTGTAAGACACGGGTGCAGTCGGGAAGAATTTGCATCAGCCTTGATCCACCCTGTACATGTATATATATATGTATGTACGTACACGTGTCGGAAGGCAATCAGGCTTTTGTATAGCCGTATAACGCATTCCACTGCTGAATTTATATCTGCGTCGTTCGTCTGGTTCATATATTATCGTGTCGAAATTTTTCGGTTCTTGTATATATTGTAAAATTTACATTCGTATATATATAGGAGAAATTGCGTGTATTTCTTTTTCTTTTTTAACTCACCAAAACAGTAGAATAACGGAAACGTATCTTACAAGCATTTTTGTAATAGAAAATTCATGCTTACCTGAAACAGAAAGAAAAAGCATATCATTAGTATATTATGATTTAAAATCTTTGAAACGATGAAACCAATTAATATTACATTCCCTAGGTGTCAATCACACTACCGTTCACCCTATACACAATTCAATCACTTCTCTTCTCAACGTACAGCAACTTCGTTCACGAGTTCTTGTACGCGTGTTACGCGCCGCGCGCTTATATCATTAAGGAGGCATTAACATTCCGCCCGCAGGGGAAGAACGAGACTTTTCACGGCCGTGCGTTGCGCAAAACTTGTTTCGCGAGTCCGTTAAGGCGCGCGATAATGGTGAGGAAAAGGAGATCGCTGCTTGCGAACACTTCGCAGCTGTTGCATTGTATTAACGCTCTTTTAGGTTATCAGGATGTTAACTTATATATACGTGTGGATTAGTCGATCTATCCAAGGACATAATAATCACACTTATCAAAAAAAAAAAAAAAAGAAAATCTGTTTCATCAAACTTCACGTTGCCTTCCTAGCAATTATAAATCCTTCTCTTCTCCAATCAATTAACCTTCTCCCGGTAATATTCCGCAAATCAGCCTGGCATAGGACAAAAAAATCACAGTATCTTTATCGGCTCGTTCTAACAACTTCATCTGCGTCTTCTTCGTCGACGTCATCGATACCTACGCGTTCGCGCGCCTCTCTCTAACCTCGCCAGTGATCAATTACGCGCACAGGTGTCGCATGCCGTGCAAAAAAGGTTCAATGATCGATCTTTCGTCGCTTTTCTCACGTATATATGTATACCTGCATGTATATATACGCAATATGATTTTCGAGCAAGTCTTTTTGTCATTGTTCAAGGCGCGATTAATTGACGGTAGCGTGCGTGAGATAAGTGTACGAGGGAATTTTTAAGTTGCTTCGCGGATTTTCTACCAGTCGAGGGAGATGTGACAAGGTGTTTTCGTTATCATTAATAATGGTAGGAATGCATATTAATCAATAATTTAATAAGGTTAACATTGCCGGTTGTCTTGTCGCTGCTGACGTCTTTTACCGCATGAAAAGATATATCTATCGAAATTTTTCTTCGACTTTCATATACTAAAACGTATATATAACGCACTTATCGATCTTAGTTATAATATTTGCCTTAAAGATTTAACTAGAAATAGAAGCAAAAAAGTCGTATAAAGCCTTTATAAGATTATTCTACATCCCCTTATCTTTGTGAAGAAATATCAGACCTATGAGAAGTCGTAAATCTATTAGAAATATATAAAACTTCGCTTACCAATAAAACACAAATTCCTACCGCCTTTTATCTTTATTAAATAAAATCATTCGCGAAATCACGTGAACGATAAACCGTATATATATACACCCAAAATACTTTTTTCTTAATCTCACGGCGATAAGATTATTTTTAAACTTCCAATTAATATTTATAAACAATCCTATATACACCCACGCACGCGATTTCCTTCCAACCGTTCGCTCACTGCGTCAGTTTGATCGAGCAGCTTACACAGCGGAGAAAAAAAGCGGGGCCACCTTCGCGAGCGAACGGCGAAAAGGGAGAGAGAGTGAGCGAGACGCGCATTAACATTCCGAGCGTAATTCTGCGCATAAATATCGGCGAGCGCGCGCGCACAATATCGGCTAATTACAATCGCTCGGCGTCGTCTACTGTATACCAGGAATGCCGTAAGAGGCGAGAGAGGCTCGTTTATTCCTGCGTTACAGCTGAGCGAGAGTCGATCTTTCTATTTTCGGAGGACCCTAGTCATGTTTGTTTCTTTTCGAATATTTTATACTAATATTGTTGCTTGTACTATTCGATTACGTGTTACGTTTGTATACGCATCTTTAGATATGTCCCTTATTTTAATTATGTTTCCTCTAACAAAACAGCATTGGCCTTTCACTTTTGCATTTAAAATTAATTACAAATCTGTCCTACTTTCCTTTTCCCAAAAATAACAAATTTGGCTATTCATCAAAACCAAATTCCAGAATAAAAATCGTGATTTCAGTCAAAGCATTACCACTCGTCCTCAAAATAGATCATACACCAGCCACCCACCCATCCCCTTAGCAACATTACCCGCGTCCAGCGTTCTTTCCCCCCTTAGAGGCACTTTTAAATCTCGTCGTTGACCCTTTTACGAGTGCAGCGTGCGCACGTTCATATATATATCCATCACGCTCTAGCTTTTCCACATCGGACCATTAGCTCGAAAATAGTCGCGCTCTCGCATACTCTCGCTATAAACGGTCATCCTCTCCCCCTCCTCCTCTCCTTCTTCTCTCAATGCATTATTTATGCACCCGATCGTCACGCGAGGGCCACATTTTTCGCTGGGACGATAAAAAAGCTCGAGCCATAACTGCGCGAAAAATCGGTAGCCACACGCGGCAGCAGCAGCAGCAACGGCAGCGTATATCTGACCCAGATCGACGGGCCGTAAACTGGCCGCTCGTATAACGTAAACAGGTATATGTGTACACGTGTGTGTATGTATGTATGTATGGGTGGAAGCGCCATGGGTGGAAATAAAGTAGTTGTAAAGTCGCGGCCGGCGTGGCGATTCCCGATTCCAACAACGACGACGACGATGACCTCTTTCATTTTTCATGCGCGTATAGAGGAGATTTTGATTTGTTGCCGTGGTATAGGTTTATGTTGGTCCTACTTTGCGATTGAAGCGTCAGCGGAGCGCTAATAAGGAAACAAAATAACTCATTCCTTGGGTTATATTCGTATAGTTATATACTGGTTTCTTTTTCTAAATATACACGAAGAATATAATATATCAATCACTGAATCATTACAATTCATCAACCTCACATCCATAATCACCAACCTATCAGTTCAGCTTCTAAACCAAAACCGCAATTGGCAGATTACTACTTCTACAACCTCAACCCCTCCCATATAACTCATCCTCAAATACCAGCCACTCGCGCTCAATCCGGTAGGCCAAGGTCTGATCCTCCTTAGCGTATACTTTCAAAGATGGACAAACGCAAGGCGAGCAAAAAAAAACGCGCTCTAATTGAAAATCAATTCTCGCGCTTGCGACGCATAAATACGCGTACGATGGCCGCTCTGTGATTACGTGCGGCTGTCTGATGTATCGGCGCGTGATTACCCGCGATTGAATAGTGAGCGCGTGTAATTGCACGTGCCAGAACGGCCAGAGTATGTTATTTGGGGAGCGACGATGATGAGAGGGAAGAGAGATAGAGAATGAAGTGGAGGGGTTGGGAGAAGAGTTATTACGGATTGGGCAATTGATTAGGTGAATTGGAGGTGTTTTAATAGGGTCAAGTTGCATTGGATGGTTGGTTGAAGGATTATTGGGAAACATTGTTTGACAAAAAGAAATTAACAATCTGTTTAATATTTCAATTATTCAGTTGAAGTTGAAAAAGTATATAAGATACTTATTCGTTATATAAAGATTGTTACGTAATCCAAACCCCAAACATCATCTCTCAACCGATCCATCCTCAAGTAAAAGAAGAAAAGTGTTGAAACCTCCCCAAACAAAAGAAGAAAAGCCACTCCTAATCATCCGTGTATAACCTCTCCACCGAATTTCCCAGCGCATATACTCTCCTCCCGCTCACGTATACTAACCACCCGAGTCAACATCACTCTCGAGAATCGTCGCAACACAGAAAAGACAGAAGAGAGAGAAAAAAGCTAAGATCCGCGTGAATTAGTCGAGAGAGTCAAGTATAGAGAAAGAGAGAGAGAGAAATGTTTGTTTGGCTTTCTCACGCGCGTGCGCGGGCTCACGGGAGGAGTACACCAGTCGAGCACCACTCGCTGGATTTTCGTCGAGTGGTCTTATGCGAGCGTAGCCGCCGCCGGCGCGTGTGCACTGGAAACTCCATTGTCTTTGCCGTACAACGGCAAGTATGACGGATTCAAGTGCGCGGTTGTCGAGTGAGCAGGAGAGAGAGAGAGAGAGAGAGTGGAGTTGTTTTACTGACGATTAAAATGTATTTAGCGGTACATATACCTATACAACGTTACGTGAACGTTGACTATATAGTCGCGGCTGTTACGTTTTTTATTATTACCAGCATTGCTCGTTAATTAACCGTGTATATATCCTCTATTTGCTTTCGACAAAAAAACATATCGCCTACCCAAATTACCGCTTTCATTACTCGGCCCCTATATATCTGTCCCCCAAAATTAGCTCTTCGATCGATACCCATCACTCACTCGTTCTCTATCTATCCACCTAACCACGGCTCTCCTACCAGCATGCATATACACGTTCTTTCTCCTTTATTCCTGAGCTCTTATCTTTGGAACATCGAAGTTCAATTCGCGGGGAAAAACAAAAGTCATGTATAACAGCACCGTACGGCTTGAAGACAAATCGTTCGGGTAAGCGACCACCGGAGACGATACGATTAGTCCCCCCCTAATTTTGGTAGAGCTTATGTGCTGTTCGCCGATTGATTGGTTACCGCTCGATGCCTATCGCAGAGCAGAAGCTCAAGGGGCTTTTAATTTTAATTAAAAGCGCATATTATAATACATACGCCTTTTCCGCGATTTCGTTGAACGATTGATGTCGGCCGGTGATTGTTGAATTCTCCGTATAACGAACAAAGAATCGAGATTTAGCATTTTGTCGATGGAATTGTATCGAATGTCAGAGTGTGTACAATTATTGCGTTAATCATACTGAGGAAGAAATTATAAACAATTTATAAGCTTCAGCGAGAGCTCGAATCTGTAATTATGTAACCTGAGTTATACTGACGACTTTTTTTTCCGCATTCTCGTTTTCCGGCACAACGCGTCGATCAATCATATCTCATTAATTTAATAATAAGAGAGTTGATCGCGTATATACGAGACTGGTTCGTCGTGTGTGCGTTAAATCAAACCCGTACTCGTGACTCTGCAATCTTTTGTCTCCAGAAATAAAAACTGCATAGCATTGGAAAATATATGCGATTTCCATTTATATTACTATACACTACACGCACCGGAACATTCCGCGAAAGCTCCGAAAAACAAAAACAAGTATATACGCACGATTAAACTTTCCAGCGCAAACACATTGGAATACATATATACGTAAACTAGAAAAATCGTCTCTATATACTAAACATTTCACGCTGCCTAACGCCCCATACGTAACCATAACCATCAGCTTCTATTACTCGCGCCCCGGTTCTGCATATCGAGGCGCATTCCTCAGCTCTCGCCTCTGACGTCATTGCGCAGTCCAGCGAAAAAAAAAAAATATACAACAGCATATAGGCTTAGTTGCAATGTGTACGCACCGTGCGGTCTAGCAGTTGCTGAATTATCTCAACGGTGAAGTGACGATATATATGAAACAATGGCAAAAAGCAGACGAGAAGATGATGTTTTTCCATCCGTCTGTCAATCATATATATATGTGATGCGATATAGAAGTGTACGATTGATTTCAAAACAGATGCGAGCGAGTGCGCATATGAATATTGATAATCGACACGCGTACTGCTTGCGAAAATTGATTGATAATCGGTAGAGAGAGAGAGCGAGAGAGAGAGAAGATGTAACGCGAGACGCGCTCGTAAAAAATGCATGATGATGATGCGGCAGTGGCTGAGGAAAATATCGTTATAAGTGGTTATAATACTGCCATTTTTATGGGTAATTGATTTTTATGTGGAAACTCAGATACTTGTGATTAACATTACAAAATAGGAACACTATTTTTCCATACATATATATATATTTAACCTTACAACATCGAACAGTTTCCGATCGACCCGAAACACCCTGAATATATATCTGTTCAAAATTCACTCTCCTTCCCTTGCAAAATAACCTATACAAGCTTCCATGCGGAAATCGATGGCCCATCGCCACTGCTAGCCGATAAATCAAAGATAAAACGCACGGGAGCGGATTTTACGCGGTCCGCGTTCACCTTTATATACGCTCGTAGTAGTCAACCTCCTTAGCCACGCGAGTCGTAAATAGAGAGAGAGAGAGAGAGAGAAAAAGAGAGAGAGAGAGAGCGAGGCACTTCTCGTCGCTTCGATCGATGAGGGAGGGAAGCTTCGCCGGTGCGACGAACCCGCGACGGCGCAAGTGACGTATAGACCGCGGGGCTACGGCTACTGCTATATACTATACAGTGTGTGCAGCAAGCGAACGCTTATAGTGCCATACATGCGTTCTGGTATTTTTATAAATATATACATACATACATACATACATACATACGAATCGTGGTGGAGACTTGTTTTCACGCGTTTCTGTGTTTGTAGGTTCGATTCTGTGTAACTGGTTAGTCATATAGATGCATGTAAAGTCGAGTGCGGTACTATATATATACGTAAACGAGAAGCTTTATATTTTTCGTATCACGTGAAGGTTTTGGGACGAAACATTCCTTTGAACGATGTATTAAACCACGCAACGATACCGGAAGAGGTAAAATAGCCAGAGCGCGTGTAGCAGCTATAGGGCGACTACGTCATGAATTGTTCAGAACGACGGGGTCGTCAGCTGCTCCGTCAGTCAATAATATAATATACATACATATCTCTCCGTTACCTCGCTATTACACGGAATGCCGCGTATGCGCGTGTTTGGTCTGCGTTTCGGAGTACGGCTTATATACTTTATATCATTTTTCGCGCGCTAAAGGCACAGCTTTTGATCTCTCTAAACGAGAGAGAGAGAGTGAGAGAGAGAGAGATACCATGACTTTGTCGGGGAACTATGCGTAAACTGTTTGTGGAATGGGATACGACGAGAGGTTGCAGATTATTAGCCTTTTGGTATATGACAGCTTTGCAAGATCAACATTGTATATAGAAAGAGTTGCTGGTGTGCTGAAAGTTTAAGAATATTCGGATTTTTATCGAGTTGAGAGTCAGATGACAATGAAGATCTATCAATTCTTGACAGTTTGTACAATGTCTTGATCTTTCGAAATGTTCGGTACCAATACGATTGTGTTACGTAATGAATTTACGTATAATATGCTCTGGAATATCAAGGTAGATCTATATAACCTTGTCGATCAACCACCTGCGAACGCGATTTTCCTACATTACTTAGCGACTGGCAACCTTCAGATAACTCCTACGAAGGCCACGCCGCAATTTTTGACAAGGGGATTTCCCCCCTACACGCTTATTGTTTTTTTTCTCTTCTATTGTTTGGATGTTTATCGCCTTATCACCGACAGAGGAGAGTAGTAACATATATATAACGTCACGATAACCACATCGGCACGCGGATTGCGAAACGACGACTTCTTTTTTTTTCTGCGATTCAACGGAAAAATCGTCGTGTTTTATCAATGAATTTCACGATGTTATAATGACGAAATCGCTAGTGAGTACATTGTATATAAGCGTAAGTGCATTTCAGTAGCGCAATAACGTGCAAACAGAGAGTGCTGCAACGTGCGTATACGGGGAATTATTCGTCTCTTCAGAAAAATGTATGTGTAACAGGAAAGGTTCTATTATAATACAAGTGGGTAATGGCAATGGTTGCGGCTTGAGATCTTTGTGATTCCCTATATCACACACACTCGAGTAGGAGGAGGAGAAGCGTATAGTAGTAGTCGATCTGTCACGTGAAGCCGGTCGTGATCCTCCTCGGTTGGTGTACAACTCGATTACACAAGCGACTATTCCCGGTATGAGACGCGCTTTATCGAAACTCTCTATGCCCTGCTTATACATATATATTTATGATTATTTCCGTAACGGACATCCGTTCCATAACCATCATATATACAATCCTCCTTCGTAAACACATATAGGAGAAATCGCGCGCGATATTATACTCGTCCATAAAGAGTTCGACGATCCTGACGATGCGAATCCTATACCCAAACATTCCGACTACTGACCCTACCCAACGTTTCTCTTTCTCTCTCTTTCTCTCTCTCGTTCTCTATCCTTTTATATATGTATATATACTATAACGTTGCGTCACACTCGGTCACCCGCGATGCATATATAGACTAGCGCGGCAGAGAAAGAGACAGCGACAATGCATCATCACTGCGAGGCGTGAGAGAGATAAGATTAGCAAAGCGCACACACCCGCGAGCTTCTCGCCTTACGCGCGTGTCTCGACAGTTTCTCCTCTTCTCTCTCACTCTTTCTTCTCTCTTCTCTTTTGCATCGAGTTTTTTCTATACTCGCGACATCGATATAGCCTGATTACGATCTGTATAAAGGCGGCGTCGCAAACGCGATGAAGAGTCGCCGTGGTATGCACACGTAGGCTTTATCGGCGGACAGAGACACTTTTTGCAAGTAGAAGTGTATTGTGCGCGTGTTTATAAATATTGCATCGAGCGAAAGGAAATTAACGATGACGAGTGCCGCGACGATGAAAGCACTTGGAAGAAAAAAAGAATGAAAGACTATTCTTTTTTTTTGTTTGATTGTGTTTAGCTGTGTGATGCTTTTAGAGGAATATAATAGCATCGATCAAAAGAATTGAATTGAATTATATGGGAGTTTGAATGGTGGTCAGTGATGAAGTTTAAGGTAAAGTGTTGGGTTAAGGTAAAGTCTTAGAGTTTCCGAAACTATTATAATGCCAGAAAACGTACGAATGTTTTGAATAACAATTCTTATACAATAAGTATAGAATACATTGTTTAACTGCTTTCTATATAAGTAGAAACCATTTGTCTTCCGAATCTTTTACTCTGTTGAAAGCAGAAAATTCCTCCAGTAACATAACCACGAACTAAATATGTTCCGACGCACAAAATTTTACAACAACCCAGCAGAACTCGACTTTTCAAAAGTACCTCGAAAACTGGAAAAAGCGGCGCTCAAAGAACGAGCAAGCGAGTAAAGTTGGAAAACAAAATGTTATCGGTTCCACGCGTTTGCAATCTCCCTCGCGTTTTCGATAAACATTTCATCTCTCCTTCTCTTTCTCTTTTGCTCGGCGAAAAATACATAGGAACCGGCGCGCTTCCTCCACTAGAAATGAAGATTTAACTCCGCGAAATTTCGGGGTGAATATACGATCGGCGTCACACCGCGAGACGACGCCGCCGTGAAAATATGTATTTTTCACGGTTCGCGTACATACGAGAGAGAGAGAGAGAGGAAATTCAAAATGGCGGTAGCGCGAAATGTAAAAGTTGTACCGGCGGTGACTTAAAAAGAGTGTCGTCGAACAAAACAGATATAAATTCTACGTGTGCACGCGTCTTGAAATTCGGAAAATCTTTCGTGCAGAGTAGTGGGGAGTAAGAGTTGTACGCTTCGTCGATAACTCGAGCGACGTAAACAAATTCGTGCGGGGGAGGAGGTTTCTGGGTCAGGAAAAAGAGTATACGGCTTCGTTTCCGAATGATCGGTCGGTATGAGCGCAGTGGCGGTTTGGCTTTTCTTTTAGCCCGCAGAAATCGTGAGCGACTGATGGGTCGCAGTACCAATGAAATATCAGGAAGAGAATGATAGGATCCATGTAATTAGTTACAAGATGCGAACCATATCCAAACGAAAAGATTTCTTCGTTACGCTGATTTCTTTCAAATATGTTTGGTTGAATTTCGAAGTCAAAAAGAACAACATCATATTTTAACATTTATAAGTATGTCCTAGCTGCTAAAAAAATTCCAAACCAGACAGATTTAAAAGACGATAGGAAAGATTCGAAAATCGATAAGCCAAGGGTTCTAAAACAAAAGGAAATACGGAAGCGTCAAGGTTGTGGGCAATCGTACAACTCGCGTAAAAATGCAGTATATAGGCAAAAAAGCTCGCTGGCCAAGCAACAGACTATCCCAGCGAGAGTAAAGAAAGCATTGTTCGTCCCCTTCCCGCACATATACCCGCACACGCCGTGCTCTCCCGGGTGTAACAATCCTCCATTATTGAGAGTCCTGTTTACAAATTGAACTCTCTCTCTCTCTCTCTATCTCTCTTTTACTCTCTTCCTTCGATCGCCCTCTCTCTCCCTCTCTCTTCCTAGTTTAGAGTATTGCCCCCACCCACCGCTAGGTGCAGCGGAGCAGTTTTCGTAAGTTTTCGGGCGCCGCCGTCGCCCCGAAACTTTATTCCGCTGACTCCTGCCCTCTTCCTCTCTCTCTCACTCTCTTCTTGTTTTGTCCGCACACGGGGCATCGAACCCGCTCTCGCGTAGCTACTGCTGCTGCTGCTGCTACTACTACTACTGCTGTCACGGCTCCGCCCGCTCGCGCTCGATGTAGCGAACGGGGTTTATGTGTGTAAATTCGGGGGAAAGGAGGGGAGACGGAGGAGTTATCGATGGGAGTTCGAGGTGGCTGCTGCTGCTGCTACTGCCTAGCCGGTCTGCTCTGGATTTTTCGGCTGCAAGAGGGAGAGAGAGAGCTTTAAGGATGCGAGCGAGCGGGTGCAGTCGAGCGAGATTTATGGCTGTTTTGTTTGTCGGAGATGCACGCGGGTGTAGGGGAGGTAAGAGAGACGGGGGAGATGTTGGTGGGAGGAAGGGGTTGATGCGAATTTCGAGGGCTGGTGCATGCTTAATAACGCGAGATGAGTTAATTTTTGGGAGATGCGGCGAGAGAGAAGCGAGCCGGATGATGGTTATGGCTTTTGGCCTCGTGATTTAAGGAGTCGCGCGAATGCTCGTTTACGTATATTATGTGTACTCGGTATGATGGGATATAATTTTAGATTTATGTTGAAGTTGCATTATACTAATTTTTAATGGTTAGTACGATTAAGTTTAAAATATCTATAGTATGAAAAGAATCTTTGAGTAATGACAATTTTTATTCTTTCAATAAAATCAAAAACCTTAATCCCAATCAACAAACGCATTTTATTGAATTTATATATCAACCTAGACTTTATCAGCAGAAATCGCAGCCGCTATCGTCGCACGGGAATTAAACTCAAATCAATCACAGGCTCGAAGAATCCCCGGAATAAAGTATCATGTGTCAATTCCACGCATTCTCTCTCTCTCTCTCTCTCTCTCTCTGTCTCTCTCCCTCACACGCACAATAAACAAAAAATGAAATCCACTTTCCTCGCGTCTCTCCCCGTGCGGGTCGGATCCAATTACTTATTCCGCGAGGAGGGCGACCGGCTTGATTGAGCCTTTTCATCGGGTGCCGAAGCGCGTGAAAATTTGGCTTTTGCCCCCCTTTTGTGGCACACGACAATTTGCTGCGATTGAAAGTCTTATTCGTAACATCAGTGAAGGCAGGAGTCTGCAATTAACCGACGAGTCGGCCGTAATTGCACGACAAAAGTGTTCATTACGCGTAATGCTGGGAGAGTGCGAAAAAGCTAACGAGTGCGGAATTTGCATTATAGTATTGTATAGGAAGTTCGAAGATATCAATCATCGCAGAGGTCTGTTGATTTTTTATTTATTTTTCTATTTATTTTCTTTTTTCTTTTTTTTTGTAAAGAGGTGGGAAGGTATATACGCTAATCGTTATTTTATCGTACATGTTCAAGTACTGATGTCGATACGGCGTGGAATTTCTTTTATTGCACTCTTCATCTGAACAGCATTTTTTGATCATTTATAAACGGTTGCTTTTATTTCCTTCTTGGAATAAACAATTCCTGTTCTCCGTATAATGACATTTCCTATTAGTAATCAGCTTAAACCAGAGGTCCATATATCATAAATAAACAAAAAAAAAATACATCGTGAATAATACATAACGACCACGAAGCACAATAAATAAAATCCAAAGCACTTTTACAATTGGAGATATATAAATGCTCCGGTAATTTTTACGATTATCAATGATTGATAATCCATTAAAAACGTAATATCTAATTTCTACGTAATTATGTTGTAACGAGATATATAGATACATACACCTTTTTTATCAACGAGTGGCGTGTATATAGTATCGAATCAGGAGACACCCGCCCGCCCAGAAGCAGCTGCAATTGGATAATTTTGAATCTGTATCTCCTACCGGTTGATAAATTTTCCTGCACACTATATACCGTTGCTTTACCGCGCGCACTTTTTTCCGCGATCTCGAAATTTTTTAACGTCCCGATGGCGTTATCGTAATTTTATCGCTTATATGCACGAGTGTCTGTAGATAAATAATGTCATTATCAAGAGAGCCTGAGAATGCTAAAAATATTGCTATTTCTTCAGAGTTGCGCTTATCGCTTATTTATTTTAATTAATATGCAGTTTACTTTTAGATTCAAACCCTTCGCATACTTTTTTTCCCTTCTATCGAATCGTATATATAAAACCCATTGATTTATCACCATGAACTTCGCGGTGATAAATTTATCATCCTCAAATTAACCATAAACCCAGCTAATAAACGTTACCGCAACATTGTCCCTCTGATTTACCTCATAGCAACTCCACCCTCATACGGGCTGAAGAATAAACATTCTCTCCCTCTTCCTTACGTGTACTTTTTCGGAAAATCCAGCGTCGGCAGCAGAATACACATAAATCCTGCGATCGAGCCACACCTCCGCACGTAAATTTTCACGATCGAAGGTTAAACGACGGCAACTCGATTAATAGATCTGCGGGCCTCTCATACCCTCATATATATGAGTATATACCTATACAGGCTGACGTCACATGCGAGTGAGATAAGCATCGATGCCGATCGATTGATAGTTCGATCGATCGACCGGTTGCTGCGGTCCATACGGGAATGCAAAATGAAGGTCGAGGCGAATGATCTCCGCGTGGTGTGTTTAGGACTAATGGGACGGTGAGGATAAGAGGAGAGCGAAATGTTAAATGTGGGGCTTTGAGATTTATGGTTTGGTTTTTTAATTATTGCATGGGTGTCAAGAGTTGAGAGCTTTATTATGCAAAACTCTGAATTTCGAAGTTATTTACATGGTTTTCGTATTATACAGCGAATAGTTTCCTGGTAAAGTCTTAAACACACTAAATATCTTAAATTTTTTACGTTTCATGGTGTAATTTACCTGTATATTATTAATTCTAAAACTTTGACAATTGTAAATTTTACAATTTATCAATCTAACCATTGATTCTTCAATTTTGCTAATTACTTCATTTCTAATAACACTACTAACAACCCCTGCACAATTATGTCCAAAAAAAGGGTTCCTCTGACACCACCTGAGAACCAAAATTCGAGCCAAGAGAACGAGACGAAGGAGTGAGAAAGAAGGGAAAACGCGCTGGTTGCTGGCTCGTTATTGTTCCGTTGGATTTACGAGAGAGCAGCTTTCTACAGTCGTCGCAGCGCACTCGGCGCCTATAAATTCATTCGCTGGTTTTGAGGATCTGTAAATCACTTAGCACCCTCTCTCTCTCTCTCTCTCTCTCTCTCTCTCTCTCTCTTTCTCAGACGACGCGATGCTCTCTTTAATTGGGATTTAGGATACCCAGACCGCGTGCTTCTTGTATGCTGCGGCCGCGTCATATAAGGACGAGAGGATAGGAGCCTGTGTCTCAGGGACTCTCGGATGATGTTTTCATTAGGACGAATGTTTTATTTTTGCACATACTACGCGGCTGTGTTATATAGGTATACCCTCGTGTATCTACCTGAGATATAGTTTGTTAATGTATACGCATCCTAGTGGCTGTAAACTGCTGTGAGATCGCTCTCTTAAGATATATATCGACGTGCCTATTGCAGCTGCGATAAAATTCGTGCATAGGATATAGCGACACACACACACACACACGCAGGCAGTCGTATATCAAAAATAATGGATCGTCTTCTGTGGATTCTACTGTTGCTGTTACTGCTGCTGCTGTTGCTACAGATGTTTCAGATTGCGAGAGAGAGTGCGGCGCATTGTCGCAGGGGTATCCGATGTAGACCTTAATCACTGGGTGCGCGTGGCGTGTAGTCTTGTCATGTATTTTCTTTTATTTTTTGTTAGATTAAATTACACGAGGATTTATCAGGGATGTAATCAGCTTATTAGCATAGATACAAGCTTATTAAGTTAGTACCTGGACTCACCGCGCCGCTAATGCAAAATTATTATCGTTGGGAAAAGGAAAAAAGCGTCTTTTTAATTTAGCCTTGCGCTAAAAATCACTGCTAGTATATATAGTGTATATATAACTGGAATGCGCGGCGGACATTAGCATTTGAGCTGTTCTTTTTTGGTGGGAGGACGACGCGTACTTTCACCTCATTATCTCCAGCGATCTAATCAATCAGTAAACACGTATACATGGTGGACAAGCCGTCAAGAGTGTATATTCCAAAAAAAAAAACAAAAAAATAATTAACTCAACGCGCAGATATAACGGCTATATATACAATGTTCTCATCCTCGATCATCAACTCGTAACCACCTTGTCTACAAACAACAAAAAAAGTAGAAGAGAAGACAGCAGCAAAAAAAAAAAATTCGAACGCACGCGGTCTCGTAATATCAATCGTAAACAAAACTCGCTTCTCGAAAGCGAGATGGCACGAGCCTCTATATATATAATTCGGTTATAATCCAAGTCCAGTCTCTCTCTCTTTCTGTCTCTCTTTCTCGAGTCAGTCAGTCACTCGGCTTGTCGCGGTCTATTACGCGCGCACGTATATATATAAGCGCATGCTCACATACACATACGAGCGCAGCTGATTGACTTTTTAATTGAACCGGCGTTTGCGCGCGCGCACTCGGCAATTATCCTCGCGTCTTTTCTTTTCTCCGTTTTCCCTCTCTCGCGTTATATACCACGCGGTATTTTTTGCGATTCGCGTCGCCGTGGTCTCTCGTAAAACGGGACGACTATTTTATTATGGGATGGTCGCGTTGTTTCTTTACGTTTTTTTTTCTTTTCTTTTTGTTTTTGGTCATGCGATCAAAACAGTCGTTACCCTGTGTGTTATGTAGTTTTTGCAATTTACGAGTGGGAAAACATTTTTTAAGAAAACAAAGCACGTCGATATGTTTATTGTTTCTCGATCAATATAATGGGGGAGTATTTTTACCAAGTAGGTATATATGTTTAAAGATTCGCGTTTATATATATACGTATGTATACATGCTTTAGTCGAGTATATATATCGGAGAAATTAATGCTCGGGAGGTAATATATATATATCGGATAAACAGAACCGCCATGCACACATACACACATACATGCCGACTGGCCTCGATTCGTCACGAACTTTATTTTCATTTGCTTAATTATTCTTTTATTTTAATTAAAAAGTTTTTCGAAGTATCATATCGCCGACACGTACATTAAGAAAATTTATTTCGAAAAGCATATTACTTGTGCTACCGATAAGTTAAACTTCTCTGGCGGTTATCTGAATAACTTATATAAAGCTTAATAGTATAATCATTTTGATTAATAAAATATGATTTTATAATAAATAGTGCTAATTCCGTATTTAGATAAAGTGATATCTCAAAGTCACGCAACATAAATACGGTAGATATGATATTGTACTCGTGCCTCTATATCATATCTGAATATCCTAGACCACCGCGTTAAAACTTTTCTCAATTCGTAGAAATTCTCAATACTTTATTAATTTCTCTATAACTTTGTGCGCACCATCGTGAAATGTTCTCAAAAAAATCACTCCTATACATTAAATATATCCGCACGCATATTTACGCTCGTAGCTATCTCTTTAATAATAAATGAATTATAGCATCTAATCGGCGCATAATTCACGGCTAATGCAGCCGCGTACCGGCTAAGTATACGTTATGCGTTTCTACGTGCGATTGACAGTTGGCAGTTTCTTGTTTTCACTGCACACTTATCCTACCGCGAATCTAACGACTCCACGGCGTATGTGGGTTTTACTAAGTAATGGAGATCCGATCGTTGTCGGCTTGATAGACTCGTGCCGCCTCATTGCACACGTATATATAGTGGCTACATGTTGGTTGAAAAAATTAGGATTTTTTAGCGCGTTATTTTTAGCGCGGTTTAACATTTTTGTGTAAAGTATACCGAGAATTGAATCTGAAAAATGAAAAAATTTAGTGTGGAAGGTTTTTACTGAGTTATATATATATATATGGAAAGATCATGTGGTGTCAAGTACATACGGTGTTTTTCGCATGTTTTGTTGTTTTTATTGACGGAAGCATTAGAATAATTGCCCCACGCTTGTATATAATTGTGAAAATAGCCGTTTTAATTCGAACGGTTTTTCCGTAGCGCTAGAAAACACATAGCATCCAAAGTTATCACGAATTATACAAGGTTATTAACATGTACAAAAAAAACGACGTATACTCATAAAAAGCATTGTCTTTAGTGTTTTATCATGTTTTTATAGAGCGATATAAGTTTCACCGTATATATATTTATAGATGTTTTAATAAAATAATTTATTTCGATAAAGGTTGTAGCATTTCTTTTTACGCTCTTTTTTTGCGCCTACTTCTCGATAGTCTCGAATCCGAGAAAACGTTATTTATCAAAGCTGTTCTTGATTTTACCTCGGGCTAGGAGACTTGGTGAGAACGATTTATTGCTCTATTCAATCATCGCTTGTTCGAAATCATGATGGATATCTCGTCGGCTAATAAATTTTTCGTCCAAAAAAAAAAAAAGCGTCGGCGGTTTATTGCACACACGGTTATAGCCCGATGTATTTTAATAGTTACAAAGAAAAGGAACGAGAACGCGCCATGATTACTGTTTCACACGCAAATTAATGACTTTATTGCCTGGTTTTTTTTATTATACTCTATACTACGGCCATGCTCACGGATGAATTTCTTACAAAACCGAATTAACACGGTACAATAAACGTGCGTATAGAAAAACGAAAAGATATACATTATCTAAACAAAACAAGAAAAAAAAAAAAACAAATCTTGCCTTCGACGAAGAAGAAGAAATAAGAAAAAAAACCTCGATACCACAATCATCAGGGGGCAATAAATAACAATAATCCACAAACACACGAAAACGACGGCACGGATGAAAACCTTGCGCTCATAGCGAAAATGGTTTACCGCGCAGCCCTTATCAGCCCATATATAATAAAGCCACACAGAGCTATTGACCTCTCCTCACGTTATCTCTATCCCTCTCTCTCTTTCTTTTTCTCTTCTTTCGATGATAATTCCAAGGCGCGTTTTTAGGTCAGTAAGTCACGCGAGAACGTACGAGAGACGCGTTTTCCTCGGAAATTCGAAAAACGTGAAATCGTTTGCACTTCGCGCATAATTTTTTTTTCTTTTTCCTCATGGCACGTGCAGTACCCGAAGAAGAGTCACGTGTGTCTTTCTGTTTTAACGACTCTCAACGTGCACGACAGCGGCGTGCCTTTGTTTTTTGTCGAAAGTTGCGGAATTTCTGCGGTCACCCGTCGTGTGTCTGTATGTTTGAGTCTCGCGTGCCTGTTAATTTCGTGCGCACACGGAAAAAAGGTGGATATATATACATATATATATATATATATATAAGCTAGCACGAAGATGAGCGTGTTTACCGATTTTTATCTATTGAGTCGGGCTCGTACGTATGTGTCCATAGAATAGTTTCGTTTCGTCGTTTTCCTTTCTTTTCTTTCTTTTAATTGAATAGAGGAAACGAAGTTTGACTGAGAGAAATTGGTGAGAGTGAAGTTGTAAATTTTGTATACAACAGATGCTAGTGTGTGTGTGTATATATATGTATACGTAAAAGTAATATTCGTCATAGCTTTCTTTTATAGGTGAATTATTTTAAGACCGACTGGTCGCGATGACAGGTTTATTATAATGAATCAATCAGTCAAAAAGTCATCCACAACTTATACCAACGTTTATTTTCTACACATCACACGCATAAGGAAAATTTCACTTTGTATATACCAAGCACACACTGCGATTACTATCGGCTACGTTAATTAGATTTTAAAATGAATTTCACTTGTTTGTGTAATCTTGATGCAACTAAACAAGAATGCGCGCATGCATATTATTACGATTACATTGACCGTCATAAACCTGTTTCTAAACCACACCATAATATTAATTATAATTTTACCCTTCACAAATAAAAAACAAAAAAAAGAAATTCTTTGTACATCGACATCGACCATTTTAAACGTTTGAACCACGGGGGCGGGAAAAGGCGAAACAGTACACTACTGGCGTGAAAAAAAAGTAAGCTATAGCGTACAGGGTGACAGTGGGAGGGTCGCAAGTCGCATATGGCCCGGCGACTTCTTGGACGTGGCCCAGGGGCGCGGCGACGTTAAAAGTGCAATGCGCGGTTAACGACCGTCACACAGCCTCTTGGCTCCAATCTCTCTCTCTCTCTCTCTCTCTCTCTTTCTCCCTTTTTCTCTTGCTGAAGGCACGGTTAATAAAGCCCGCGGCGATCTCGCGAATGGTTGTCTGTGTTAGATATAAGGCTGGGTTTGGGGGATGAATTTTCGGACTGATAGAATGCGCTTGTGTTTTTTGCTGGATTTTTAGTAAGATATTGAATTAAATATATTATTTAAAAATTTATTCTCTTAGATATATGTTCTTATCAAGAGAACAGATCTAATAAAGCAATAAATTATCATTTTACGAGAAAATATCATTTATCAACCGCAACACTGCTACATCTAAACCTTACCCTATTGTCAATGTCACCCGAAATCATTACACAACCCACCCATAAAACAACAACAATACCACTCTCTAACCCTTTTTCCGAGAACCGTCGGAACCCCTTGCACTACCACCTATCTTTTTTTCTCACCCTTTATATATGTACAAGAGAAGAAAGCACACACAGACAAATGTATATCGCTCTCGCGGTTTCTTTTCCGTCTCGCGCCGCGTCGACTTCCGCCTGTTTTCCCCCCGAAGCAATACTCACATACGTATATATACGAGGTTGCAACAATGAATGCTTGCGCCGTTTGGCGGAAACCGCGGATCCTTTATCACCGTAGCCGCCCTCTCATCCCTTTTTATGTTCCTCGCACGAGGTATTTTAATAATATCCTACGGTGTATATCCGTCCTAGACATTGTCGTCATCTCGTCGCATGAATTATGACACGTGCGGTTTTTTTTTTCAAGACGACGGGTGATGTGCGTGTGGGTATTTCAATTTCTGCTTGAATTACTTTATGGGAGAAGGAAGCTGGTGTTGTCTGTTGTGGATTATTATATGTTATTGCGATTTTTTATATCCGTAAAATGTACTAGAATATCGTTAATATATTTTTGAGCGCTAAGGTTATTGATAAATATCTACTCTTTCTGTAACTATTATACAGCATGAAAGTTTTTCAAAAAAAAATTTGGCAAACACGACCGCGAAAATTCAATTTTTTCACTACAACCTCGCAAGCTCCTTACTCGGCAGCACAATAATCCACCACACTTCAACTCGTAACTTTCAATTCCGCATTAACCACTAGACTATAAATCCGAAGTCTCACCGCAAACTTCCGACAGGAATAATTCGAGGCAGTGCCGCAAAACTGCCACACTTTTCAATTAGTCCCAACACGTGTCGCTTTTAAACGCCCGTTCGACTTCATTTACCGTCAAACTTCGCACGTTGCCTAATCGCGACTATAATCCAAGCACCTACAATGTAATCCATCATCACAGGCGACCCGAAATCGGACGTTTTTCCACTTACTCAACTGCTACTACATTTTTTTTTTAAAGAGAGAGGGAGATTACGAGTGTATATGGCAACTATACGGTATTAGGTAACGCGTCACACGGTCTGTAAATAAATGTGCATATGCGTGTATGTATATATATATATACATACACACACACAGCGTAGACTGAAATTCATACCGCGACTGCGCGCTAATTATTGTCCTGAGTAAGCGCATCGTGATTTTTAAGATTGTCTCGACGCACTGTCGTTTCAGCTGATTCGCGCAGGAATGACGAGCGTGATCGCTATATATACAATATAAAGAACTTCACAATATTTCATCAGAATCTAATGCATTTAAATCTTTTTTTCGCCTGCGAAACTATATATATAAGTATACACTCAACTAAAGCTACGAGTAATTAATAATTTTAATAGAATATATATACCCATAACAAAACACTGGCTTTATCTCAGATATAGTATTTGCGTATACCTACACGTACGCATGCTCACTCGTTCCCTTCGAGTACTTAACGCGCGCACGTACAGCCCGTAGCAAATGCGCGAGCACGCGAACACTCGTCGTGTATGTACGCGTATATACACGTACCCTGCACCTACTCTATGGTTTTTCACTCCCTTTTTCCACAGTTCGCTCCGTGAGCTTTAATTGAAATAACTTTTTTGCAGCTCTCAAGAGTATATATATTATTTGCATTCTTCATGCATTCTAAACTCCCTCTTCAATAACATCTTACCACTTTAAAGCCGAAAAGCTCTCAAAGTATATATATCCAGAAAATTGAGAGAAAATAAAAAAAATATATATATACACTTTGAGACTCGACAACGAAGTTTGCGAAGAAAGTAAAAGCATCTCTATATATGTCCAGTATCGTGTAGGTCTCGATTACACGGGAAAACGCGCGTATATATACGAGTCTTGACGCATAGCGCAATCTCAAATATTATTTTACGCTCTGGAATTCCTCTGCTGCAAGTACGTAGAAGAAGCTCACCGCCACCGTCTGAGAGCACGACTCGAGCACGTATACGTGTGCGCATGCACGCGGGGAGGGCGCGTGAAATAATGCGCAAGCATGCAATGGAACAAAAGTTGTACTCGCGCTTTATTAGCATATTTTGAAATTCAAGAATAATGGTATAGGGTATAGTTTTTTTATAATTTTCAATTGCAATGTTACATATATATATATATATAAAGTTTATAATACAATAAAGTTCTTCTTCAAGTCGAAAGAAAATGTACAAACGTATGTTTTCTCGTAATTACGTCACTAGATCCGCTCTCGTCGCTGTATACGATGTATACATATCGCTTTACACGCTTTATCAGAGCATAATGCAATTAATTAGAACACGCGAAAGCGTAATCGTATCGCTCTTCCGAAAAGTCTCGAGTAAGAATGCGATGACACGACCACGCGTTCGCGTATATATATATACTACCTATACGGTTTTCGGGATTGGATAACCGGATAATGCTTCATTGATACTCTGGTAATCTCGCTAAATTCCCGACGCGCGCGCGCGAGCCTCTCGTAATGGCGAAAGGAGCTTTCCGTTGACGTAATTTGCAAACCTATTACGCAGACGCTATGTAGATTCGTGTCGTGACTATCGAGAGGTTAATTAGTGGGAGTATATAGATATAGAGGAGTTGACGTTGATAATAGCAAATCTTTGAAATATATGTAATTTCGTAAACAGTATATATAGAAGAAAAAGGTTTGACTCTCTCGTGGTGACTCGTTCAGCGAACTATTCGAATTATTCATATTTTTACTATACTATGCGGAAAGTTAGTGTGTATGTGTATATATTCGTTGACAACTGCATAAACATCGTAAACAACAACGTGACGCAGACGCGCGTACGTACAGATATTGCTCATCCCTCACAAAAACAAACATTTAAATTTAAATGTCACATTCATATATATTTTTCGTTCTCGCACGCAAATACATATTGAACTCTCGTACAGTGACGCAGTGTGTGACACGCGAGTGAACGTGAATATATAAATATATACAAACAAGCCTAAAAACCACAGTATAGGCGCCATTTTCTCTAGAGAAAAAAAAGAAGTAGAATCGTCTAGCCACGCGCAAAGATTCAGGATTCCACCTTTCTAACATATAAGCCTCCCGCGAGACTTTCTGGATTAACAGCTCAAAACTTGTTGCGGTACGCGCGCGTTCGCGAAATCCGGAAGTCGCCGTCGAGTGAGCGAGTCTCAAGGTGAGCCCCTCTCTGTAATGCCGCCGCCGCCGCCGTCGTAGCGGAGATTTTCAGTCGGCGTTTTCCTCGTGGGGTATTTTTTGCTTCATTGTCGCTGGTCGGAAAATGGAGCGCGAACGCGTATAGATGTTATCGGCTATTCAATGTACGCGTAATTGCAAAGCTGCCGAGTGTATTAGAATATGTAAGGTTGTTTGTACGTTACAGATAGTATATCGTATATAAGTGCGTGAAGTAAGAATAGAAGTATAATCGTTTATTTTTTGCTCTTGGATTATTGCTTTGTAATTGTTACGCGATTCGAGCTGTAATTGATTTCTTTTCAATTAGATAACTATAAGAAGGTATATAGTCGATATAATTATACCATACCAATATATGTATACGTATATATCGGAGCGGCTAAATCATTGGTTGAAAACAATATTACGACTTTTACGATCGAAACGCCCTGTTAAACGTTACTTTTTATTTTGGATAAAGTAAATAAAACTGCTTTTATAGCTTTCCTCGAAAATAAGAAAAAAAATAAATAAAACTCGCTCACTTTTTTCCGCTTGCATCGCGACAATTTCCGTTTTTTTACGATAATCTTATGTTTCAATAAAACTCACTGCAACGCAGTATCTTTGAACATCAAAAATTTCCTCTTTCCCCACTACTACTACCACCCAAAGAATATCCAAGCGACAAAGGCTCATATACTGCACTTTGCACCACTGGCCCAAAAAAGCAGCTTCACACTCTCTCTCTCTCTCTCACCCGTATATGTATATACTCATGCGACACACATTGGCCATCCTCTCGCGCGTAACTTCATTTCCGCGAAGCGCTGCATACGGCTACCGTCACACGTAAAAGCCTTTGAACCTCCGGCTCCCCCACCCCTCATACATTAATCGAGAAGGTCCATTACCGTTATCACTATCTCCCTCTCTCTCTCGCTCTCTCATGGTGGTCGACACGCGCGAGTGGTGCATTTACTCGCGCGCGCGCGCATCACTTACCTATCGATAATTCGGCCAATTAAGCGACCCCGATAGGGCGCTAAGTGAGCCTGCAGCCACGCGTACGCGTGTATATATATATATATATATATATATATATACACACACACACACACACACATATATATATGTACGTGCTATCGCGCGAAGGATCGTTCCTCATTTGCTCGCCTCACGCGCACGCGCTCACGGCCCTTTTAAGTTAAGATATCGCGCGGAGGCAAAGAGAGAGAGAGAGAGATGGTGGATAACGTTTTTCTCATGACGAATATATAGGTATATATATATGTTGGTAAGGGGTGTTTATTCGAGATCCGATGTAGCGATTATTAATCGGTGCGGGAAAGCTACTGGGTTTGGGGAGCTACTGTAAGTCGTTTACGTTATCAAAGCGTGATTCTAGTTCGAAACAAGGTATTATATGAGGTTTCGTTTAGTTATTGCGCTGAAGTTATCGGGGAATGTTTATTCGTTGAAATAGTTAGGTGAAAGTATTTTGGCGTGCGAAACCAGGGAATGATAACGTCGATGTATATATACATTTTACGGAAAGCTAATCTAATAGTGGATTTCAGCGATAGTTAAGAGAGCCATACGAACATACAAATACGATAAAGGTGCCTCTCGGTATTAAAACCTTAAACGTTTTTTATCTCCTCTCGTTATGAATATATACCAGTAACGAGAATATTATTTATTGTACGAGAAAACAAGACCTGATATACGCAAATAACTCAATTTTTAAGCACTTAAGGTGCTCGTAAAAGCGCATAAAAAGATCCCGACGGCACAAAAACTCACGCAGCCTGCGCGCATATTTATTTAATTAAAGCAATCGACGTGCGCGGGATAAGACGCTGATTTTTTCTCTCCCTACTCACCTCTAAAAGCCCACCTTACCTCGTGTGTGCGTGCATAAACAACGGAACCACTGCGCATGCGCCGTAAAGGCCGCGCAGTGTGGATATATTAAAAAATGCTCGCAACCAATTACAGAATATCCTCGGCACGCGGTGAAACACAGAGTTGACAGTGAATTAACAGTAAATTCTGCCGACTCGAATAAGAAATATCCTTAACAAGACTCTCTTGCGCACGCGCCTGTATATCTCTCTCACCACGCGTACGCCGCGCAAAATTAGCTACCTGAAAGTAAAAAGGGACAGTCATCGTCGGCGAAAGAGAACCTTTATAATAGGCGCGAGTGGTAAAACAGTGGTATATGCAAATTCCTCCTACCGATCGAACTTTTACGGCGCCCTAAAATATGATTTTTCAATTCGCCGCGGAAATGGAATGCCGATTAATGCTCGTCCTGCTTTCAATAGCTGCAGCAGTAGTAGTAGTAGTAGTAGTAGCTGGGGAAAAGTCGCGTGGAAAGTCGTACTGTAAATTTCGAAGCGCGGAGTCGCTGACCGAAAAGAAGAAGTTCGCCTTTTTTAAAAGTTGTTCTTTCTCCGCGCCCGCATGAAATTTTTCGACCAATTATCTCCGCGCTGTGCGGATTTATTAGACGACTGCAGTTCGATCGACCTGGTATTTTTGGTTTTGCCAATTTGGGGACGATGGTTTTATTATTTGTTTGGTGGCTTTGTGTTTTGGAAAATTTTATCGCTCCGATAAAGTGAAACTGATTCTATCGATTCATCGGTGAATGTTATTTTTAATGTAGAATTCTTCCAAGATCCAAAATTTCAGACATATATAGAACAATATTTTTACGAGTCGATTGGTCGCGAAAAACATTATATAAATATTTTAAAAGCATAATATCACTTTAAAATCCAAATCGAAGAAAAACTCTGCATCTCCCGAAAATCTTATCGAAATCTATATTTCAGAATTTATCGTCAACCTAAAACTCGTTCCAACCCACGCGCAGCATGTAAAAGTAAACCCCAAGCGCACATCGACGTACAAAGTACCAGCGAAGGTTACGCGATAAGCCAAAATAAGTCCATTAACTCTTTCTCCTCTTCCCCCCTTCAAACAACTATACAACCAAAAAATAAAAAAAAATACGTCCAACCATAATTACCGATAATTACCGATCTATTTATAAATTCCCCTCTTCCTTCTTCTCAATATTATACATATACGCTCAAAAGCGCCGCCACCGCGCGTACGATTCTCGATGGAAGCCCTACGACGCGCCGATATCAATCCGTGACACAGAGCAGCGACGAGATAATGGTATTACGGCGACCTTGTTTTCTCTGATTGGATTGCCCTCGCGCGCCGGCAAGTCAGGTGTATATAAGTGTGTGCATATATATATATATGTGTGTCTGCTCGATACCGAAAAAGTGCACGTACACAGACGAGCGGCGCGCGTTCTTTATACAACGGATTTTCTCCGTGCGCACTGCTGCTGCGGAGATTTTTCGTTGCAACGATAGTGGGGAAATATTTTACAGATGGAGATGCAGATGATCTCGTAATTGTTTTAAAGGCATGGTTTAGGAAAATTGGGGTTCACAAATATTCACTATATATATACATAAAATTCTACAAAGTCAAAGTAATCCAATGAAAGACTACTTTATTAAAATTTCATCCCTATATACATTGAAATATTATCTACTTTTCTAGCACTCGCAAAGTGTTTCTCGTCCTACCATCAAACCCAATTCAGACCTTCAACGATCCTCAACTCATCGTGAAACCTAGTACATATAAAGACGCAGCGTGCGTTGTCGTCGTGGTCGTCACCGTCATCTTGTATGTCGCAACCTCAGCACCGCTAAAATCTTTCCTGTGTTCGCTTGTTGTTCATATTAGCACATGCTCCGCCGGGATTTACAATATTTGAGGACGAGAGAGAAGAAAAAAAAAACGCGTGCGCGCGTATATATGAAAGAGAGACCCTGTGTGCACACGGCGGCCCGATCCATTAGGGATGCGGCGCTCATGCGTCGGCAGCGCACAGTCATCGACAAAAGTTTAGTTGAAGTTTGAACATGTCGGTAGATTCAGAAAGAATGTATACTTGATGTGGAACGACGAATGGATTAAGTTATACGTGAAAATTTTGAACTTGAATGATGATTGTTCGATTTGTTGGGTTTATACATATTGTTTTTAGATAATTTGTCGTTGGAAATGTTATGTTATAGAATGTAAATTAGTTTACGTAATTCCAAAATTGGTTTTTC
>JAYJLV010000001.1:20430851-20479065 GCA_036873485.1 Torymus texanus | reverse complement strand
TCGACGAAAACGAGTGTATATATATAGTCTCCCGCTAAAATTATACCTTTGTTAATTTGGCATCTATCAAGCGTGTACGCCTATCCGTTTTATGGTTATGTTTTCTACTTAAAAGATAAACGTCTGCCGGAATGACAGGCAATTTTCCTGGAATTCTTATTAAAGAATTGTACAACGCAACACCTGTTTCAAATTTTTCACATATATATATATATACATTCCCTCTACCTCATCAGAGGTTCATTGATCGCGGGTATATAAACCGCTCGAAACCCTTTCAGCATCACGTGAAAACGCAAGTAAACAGCGTTTTATCACAAAATGACCCTTTCGACACAAACATACAGATAAGATTCTCTCTTTATACGTACAAAACGAGAACGCAAACACAATTCCGTATTATATATCGACGGGAATCTTTCGTTACTACAAGTTTTCCCCGTTTTCGCACTCTGTCTACAATAAAATTATCTAAGCCCTACATAGATACACATATTGCGGTCTTGAGTTTGACTATACACCTCAAAAATCCGGTTTTCTTTCAAAGCTCGTGCAAAGGTAAAAAAAAAAGGTGAACGAAGAACGTCATCCCTTTGGCAATTTATACATCGGGATAACGCTCGATTTACATGATTAGCTACTTATCCGCGCGTTCGCGCGGTGCAATTAAAAGAAACCCGCGGCAGAGGCGAACTTAATTAATGAAGGGAACACGAACGTGTGTGTGTGTGTGTGTGTGTGTGTGTGTGTGTGTGTGTATATATATATATATAGGGGCTTTGATGGATGGGGGAGAGCATGTAAAATCGCGGAATGCGAGCGTATGTTCGCTCTCGTTTAACCCACTTCAGATTGATTGCGCGTTGCACGAGCGTGTGAATCATTTATTTACGTCGACAGCGGCGCGTGCACTTTCTTGGGGGGGTAATTTTTTCGGTATTGAGTATGTGCGTAGTATAGTATAGATGTAAAATTTTGACTCATAATGCTAATGATTCATCTAATTATCTATTAGAAACTCGGGGATATAGTTTGGAATTGTGTTGTGCGCTTCTGATTTGAAAATTATTGAGATTAAAACACTCGCATATTTTATACGCAGATTCAATGTATACGTTAAAACTATAACATATTTATTTTGAGATAAAGTTTTTACGATCGCTCAGACAATAGAAAATCATTGTTTAATCTTTCGAAATCATCGATTAACGTACCATTCAACAAAAAAAAAGCCGTGAATATACACGCCTCCCGATTGAAAAACCGTGAGAAAAAATCCATCAAGAGTAAACAACGTATTCAGCAAAGAGAAAAAAAACTCATCGATGAAAGATCAAATCGACGATCATCGCGACAAAAAAACTCCATCTCCCATTTACAGCTATAGCTAATATACATATACACCTAGTATATGAAAATAGAGCGCACCTACTATATACACGTGTAATCTCACTCACGATCTCTCTCTCTCTCTCGCACCTACGCTCGCTTTTTTGTCGGTACGGCCGCGAAACGTAATGACGAGCGCGAAGTGAGTAAGTATACGAGCGAGGGAGCAAGAGAGAGAGAACACAGTAACCCAGTGAGAGCAGCTGCTGCAACGGCGAGTAAGTACGGAGGCGTGTAAATCATCTCTCGCGGGGTGTTCGAGCCCCCGGTGTGAGCGAGAAGGCCAGAGGAGATCGAATGTGCGGTGTGATATGTGAGACGAGGTGTTTACTCGCGTTTTTTGTACAATATAATAGGAGAGAAAAAAAGGTGGTGAGATTTTCGTAGAAAGTGTTGATAAATTTATATATATATATATGTAATTTGTTTGTATATATACTTGTTGTTGTGTTTTTCTAGATATTTCCACTTTTGAGTGGGTATATCGGGGTATCTCTACCGTGATGTCAGTTTCATAACTGTTATTCATAATATATTTATTCATAAATCCTGGTTATAAGTTCTAGAAGTCGATTAATCTTTAAAAAAATGTGACACGAGTCTATAATCTTATACAAAAACTTTATCAAAAAGAATTACGATAATTACATTAAAAATGAATGATTGATTGAAAAAATTGTATTATCTTATACAGTGGCTATATATGTATATAAATGACATGATAATGACGTGTTTGTAAAAATGTTGTTGATAAATTATATGAAGATAGATTTTCAATCAAGCCTATTGCACCTGCCTTTTCTGAAACACCGTATATTTCAAGAAACAACTGTGTACACAAAATTTAGCAGGTGAATAATCCAGATTTCGAAGATAAGGAGCGTCAATACAGTAGCGTATTTTCAACAGCCGTACGTAAAGGCAATCCGGTAAACGTCCATAAAAACACGATAAGAAAATAATATTTTATGAATTACGAGTCGACGCGAGGCATTAGACAAGCACTGTGCTGAGGAATTATTCATCAGGCGACATCCTCGAACATTGTAAATATGAAAAAATCGTGGCAAAAATACTTCTGTAAATTTGCATGAGATTACGATAAGAAATTGTTCATAAATTACGAATTGACGTAATGTTGAATGACTGTATGCATGCTAATGGGAGACGCGAAAAATTCTTAAACCGATGCACGATGAAACACTCGTATATAGTATATTCTATGCACAGCGAAAAGAAAAATTGACAAATTCTCAAGATGTGAAAATACATGCAATTATCACTTGATAAACCAAAAACAAATCAGAAGAATAGCCAGAAGCGTAAAGATGTTCAGACCGTGATCGTAATACTCATCGTCATGATCATCACGCTCGCTGCACGCATCAAATTGAGACGTTATACCACCTGATCAGCACGCAAGCTAAAAGGTTACCGCACCGAGATAAGAACAATAGCGCGATTTTCGCGATTCGGTGCGAAGATTTTCCAAATAGCAAATCTGCATGCCACGTGTACTCTCACGCCATATATTGCAAGGATTCCCCCGGCGAATTATGCGCAATCACGCGCAATTGTTCGGTAATCGCAATGCAACCGTAAAGATAAACACTTTTTTCGTGTGCCGCTACATCGTTAACGTACCTGTGTACTGATTTGTTTTGAATTGTAATTATATAGTTGGTTCGTCTCTTTTTTTTTCTACTTCAGATGGGCGTTAATTTGATTATATTATGATTATGCGATTGTAAAGTGAGGAATTTATGATTTTCAAAGATTTATGCACGCGCTCGCGAGCGTTTTATGAAAGTATAATGGGCGGTTGGCGCTTTTTTATGTGGATTCATAATTAAACTCGATCATTGTAGTGAGGATATTAAAATACTGGCATAGATTTAATGTATAAAGTATGAAAGTATAATTCCAAGGTATTATAACGCTATGAATAGACGAGGAATTTGAAATTCTATTTTAAATGGCGCTTTGAAGAAAAAAAAAGAGTAAGTACAGTGTAAATGTTTTCTAAAACCATTCCATAAATCCACTTGACACATGTCTTTTCATAATATTTGCATTTTCAACCAAATCAACTGCCGCTGAATTGAATTTGAATAATGATAAAGTTTAATCTACAATGACGTTAAATATAATTATCTCATATTTTTTCGTCTACCTAATTTTTTTTTCCAATTATCAATAAGGCTACACACGCACATTCATTCAATACTTTACTCCATTAACCGACAACACACAACTCACAGACCGAATGTGTAACAATAACCATCTAACAATATCCATAATATTTCCCAAAAAACCAAGCCGAAAACTTATGCAATACCGTAGCAACGAAACCAATTTCTAAAATTCGCGCTGTAAATTCCGCCGAAAAAGGTTCCTTTTACTACCCCATGCTTTTTATTGCACCTCTCGTGTGCAATTCTATTTCCACGCGTGCGCGGAGTAACAACCGTTTTCATTCCATTTCTACCCAGTTTTATTTTGATATATTCCCCGGCTACTCTCGCCTCTCTCCGTTTTTTCCGCGTTTGCGTATATGCACGTGCTTTATTAATCGCGCACGCGCGTGGAGGCGGCTTATCTTGGTAATCGGTAATCGGCGCGAAAGCCACGCGGCGGCTTGTAAACAATGAAATTCGTCGCGCCGTTTATTATGCGTGTGTGCAAGGGAGAAAGAGAGTGAGAGAGAGAGGGAGAGAGAGAGAGAGAACGATACCGTTGCACTTAAGTTAATTGGAAAAATTGCTGAATTTATCGGTCGCTTGTAATTTTTGAAGCGAGCAGAGTGAGAGAGAGCGTTTATGGGCTGCAGGAAGATTTTATTGGCAAAATTGATGCTGCGTCGCGCGAGTGAGTTTTGCTGGCGGGATGCACTTTTATTATTGTGAAAATATTTAGTTGTAAGAGAGAGAGAATTCAGTTGGCTTTTATGTGAATAGGGATTGCGTTTTACGGCATTTACAATAACTATGGTATGATGTCTAGTAGTGCAATAAATGTCAACACTTATTAATTAAATACGTACGTTTGTTAGATTTTTCTAAACTTTGCCAATCACAAAGTGAGATTATTATTTTAATATTTACATTAATATTAATTATCAGATATATAATTTGAAATTTAAATTCGTCGAGCGAATAAGTTACGCACGAATACCAGTGGCTTATCTTAACTATCAAGAAAAGTTTATGACGTTCCTTTACATACAAAGTTTTGAAAGTAATTTCGATTTCGTAAGTATATCCCGTTTAGTTTTTATAAATTCTTTACACGCAGATAAAAATATTTATTTTGGTTTTTTCAAGGTCCTTATACGAATACCTACCTTTCACTTTAAGATCAACTTAATATTTTTTCAAAAAATTTTACATAAAAAAAAAATAAACAACTTTAACTTAAAGATTGGTTTAAGAAAAATTTTTTAAAACATTGAACACATAAGAATTGATTGATCAACCACATACGAAAATACAATCTGGAACTCTAATTGTTACATACAACATCGCTATCACCTTGTTTATTATTTTTCCCTGTGCTACCGCCTTCATTTATCTTTCATAATATCCTCGTTAAACCCAAAAAGGCCACACACCACAGATAAAAACTCCTGCACAAAAAAAACCCAGAGTAAGAAAAAAAAAAATCCAGAGGCGCGTAATTGGTCCACCTCCATATCTGCCGCGCGCATCTCGTATATATATATACACTCATGTACACACATACACATGTATATATGCGCACGGCACGTATATATCGATGGAAAAATCAGTGCCGCGGACGGTAAGTGCGATAACAGCGATATTTTCGATTATCTCTCGTTCTCTCTCTTTTTTCTCTACCAAAGCCCGCAATTAAAATGCCTCAGTGGGCGCTCAATTAAGTCAGGGTGGTAGAAAAACGCGAATTTTGTCATCGATCAACGCCGTGGTTTTCTTCACGGTTAATTCGGTTAAGCGAGATAACGGCTACGTGGACACGTGTAATTATACGAAAAGCGTGCTTTTTTCAAGCCAATATGTGTGTGTAACGAAAATCAGTGAAGAGATAAGATGCGGTCGAGGTAAAGATTTTACTGGAGTTTGTAAAGAGATAGGGTTCACATCGTTTTTTACGAGAGTTAAGTGTGCTGCTGTGTTTAAAATTGTGTCAATGCAGTACACATACAATATTGCCAGTCATTAGTTAATAATTAAGCATTTATAATGACAGTGTAAAGTCGTCTGAAATTTTTACAGCCGCGTGTACATGTTTGTATGATTTAGATATGGTATGGATATATCGAAAAATCGTATTATCGATACTTCATTATGAAAGTTTTGTTATGAAAGATAAGTGAAGTGAAGTAGTAAATAAGCAAGTCTGTCTGAGTGGAAATTTTTTTTTCTCTCTTATTTTTAACGAATTTGGTCAAACTGCAAATACTAGGTCACGATCGCGTGATATTATTGTTCATTTATCGACCACTTGTATTTAAATCAGATTTCGGTGCAAATCGAGTACTTTGTCGATGATACACTTGTTAAACACATTTCTAGAACCACTGAACATTTTATAAAACATCGTTTTTTAATTGCATCTTTACATAAACATATTTTAATCTACCGTTAAAATAACTTGAAATTATTCACTTTCTCGGAACCAAAACATTGCAATTCCTAAATTCTCTCAATCAAAACGGACAAATAGCACGTTCAATGAAAACTTCATAAATACCCTCTCAATTATACGTTCGATCACGCTTGAACGCGCCTTCAAACTTTTCGAAAACTAATCTCCGATCGTCCGAAACTCTTCGGGTAATTGGATCGGCGATCGTCAGCGATCCACTTGCCATACACACAAGTTCAGCAAATTCAATCTCTCTTTCTCTCTCACTCCCTTCCTTCAACCGTTCAAGCAATCTGTCATCTGGTGTCAAAAGTTCAACGGCGTCGTCCTCGCAGTTACACTTATCGACGATATTATACTTTTTTTTACTCTCTCTCTCACTCTCCTTTCCTCTCCGCGTTATTATTCAATTTGGGTTATATACAAGATAAGTTAATGACCTTGACGAGAGAGACGCGTGAATCAGAGAACCGAGACAATCGATCTGTCGGCCGATTGATTATGCAAATCGAACGAGCGATTAGCGTGTGTGTATAGATGACGTGACGCAGATGCGAAAAATGCGCTATACGCGTGTACGAGAGGCGGGCGTGCTGTTGTTTACTTTCAGAGAACTTTGCGCTTTTTCTTATGATTATGGCCACGATTAGGTTGTTGTTGGCGATATCGAAGGTGAAAGTACGGTTTATTGGCCAATTATCGAGTTAATTAATTTTTTTCGACACACGTGTAAATGATTACTCAATCGTGTGCTCGCAATACTTTACTCGACACAGATTACAATGGCGGGTGGAACGCGGTCGCCTTACTTTTGTTGTCGCTTTACAGGTGACTACGCGACTATCGTAATAGTAAAATCTATTAATAATTTTTTTAGATTAACTTAACACTTTATTCTCTACTACTTTACTTTATGAATTATACGTTAATATTTCTATAACAAAAATTCCATACAATTTAACCCATTTTCACCAATTACCCCGCTATCATATTCCAAACCATCCGCACTTATTACACACCCAGAATAAGCGAAGCTTGCTCGCACAAAGACCCTAAATACACACGAACTGTAGCTGTAAAAAAGTCGAGCGCGTTGTACAAAAGTCGAATAAGAGAGAACGCGACGCGTAGTTGCACGCAGGGATTAAAGAAGTCAATAATCGATTTCTCTTGGCGACAAAGACGACGGCGACGACGACGACAACGTAGCTACTTTTTGCGCCCCGTTCTCAGGTAGACGCGCACGCGAGGGGTGCGCGTAAATCCGCGGACAAAGAGCTAGCACAATGCGCACGCGTGAATTATCACACGGCGAAAGAAGAGAGATGATAAATGGCGGAAAGCCGATGAGAGAAATTGTAGCGTTTTTTTTTTCTTCTTCTGCTTCTCTTTTATTATATTCGTTGCCGTATGTGCGAGATTTCGGTTATTGATTTTGAACAGTATGGGGTTGGAAGGTGGTATATTAATCATTATTGGAGGGGTTGGGGTATAGTATAATATACGCGCAAGTGAATTTTGTATGAAGCTGAGTATGAGTCATTTGAGGTTACAGCGGAAAATTTTGCTGAAAGGTGATAATTTTATTTCGGTGCGGATATTTTATTACCAAACGAGTAACTATACCATACATGTTTTTAATAATATTTATGTAAAACTACAATTATGATACCACTTCATATATACCCAAATAAATATATACTATATATATACATCTCACAATACATATATATATATATATACATCATCGTCGCCAGCCCGACCCCCAAAAACCTTGCAGTCTCGCTTTCAGCAGCCGAACCGTACGTATCAATACGCGCTCGGCGTATACATATACTCTCGCGCTCACAAAGAAGAACAAAAGACCGGGCAGCGGCAGGAGCACAAAAAAAAAACGAGACGAGCGCGCGGGATTAAGGCAATCGCGCGATAGGACAACAATGTCGACGCGCCTCTCTCCCCTAAGTACACATACATACCCTTTTTTTTTAAGCACAAGGGTCGTTGCATTATACGGGGTAGAAGTAGCCGCCGGACTGGGGCTGCAGGACGGAAAAGGGCCGGGAAAACGGCGTTTTTCGGTTCACGCGCGTATATATATATATATATATATATATATATATACATGTGGAGTGCAGTTTGTATGTGTGAGTGTTCGTAATAGGACTTTTTTTCGGTAGTGCGTATGCAAGCAGTTTGGACTGCGACTCATTAGCATCGGGTTATGGAGAGATCGAGGCTGAGAGGCGACGGATGGGGAAACGGTGGTGCGTACAAATTGGCTCTGTGGTGTTGTGAATGTGTTTATTGTAGATTTATTTTTGGATAATGAACAATTTTTAGTATTATTAACTATAATATTAAAACGGAGCATAAAAGTTATAATAAAATAAACTTTACAAGGTTTAACTGTATCTTCGAATCAATCATATATTTCATAATTCATAAGTTTTTCGAAACCACAAGAACCTTTCACAAGCCTGTAATATCTATACACCTTATTTTTTCGCGCATTTCTCGAAATTCCCGTCCGAACTCCAAAAGTTCCTTAACCCTCTCGCCCCATCATCGCAATTCATCAAACAATCCTCACTCTTTCTGTTCTGCTCCTCTTACTCTCTCTCTCTCTCTCTCTCTCTCTCTCTCTCTCTTTTTCACTCTCTCGCCACACCTCGTTTCGCGCACAATACCATCTTACTCTCTTGCCTCACGGGCGCACGCGAGCGGCGCCTCTCGAATTCGGCAAAAAGAAATCGTGCATGTGTATATGCTTCGGTTTCGGTGTGTGTATTTACGCGCGCGTGCAACGCAAAAAGAAAAAGACTGAGAGAGTGCGCGAGAAGGCGAAAGAAGAAAGGGGGAAGAATATGAGGCAGAAAACGAGAGCGGGAAGCCGCAGAGCGAGTGCGAAAGAGAACGAGTGAGAGAGAAAGAGAGAAAAGTGTACTACCGCAAGCGCACCAGGAGAAAACTTACTTGCTACGGAGTCGAGTGACCGAGAGAGCAACGTTGACTATTGCTCGCGACGTTGTTAGTGCGTGTACAGAGTGAGTGAAAAGTTGTTGCATATATAGAAATATCGTCGATAAGGTTGTATAGTAATTATACGTGGACGTGATTGTAGGATTCGGAGGAAATTTAACCGGAGTGGTTGGTGCACGGTACTGAAAGGTGTATGTGTATTTGTGTTTTTGTATGAAGATATGATTTTTAGTAATCAGCATGTCGATAAGTTGTGCAGTTTGTCGGAGAAACGATGATTCACTCAGTTTTTCAATTATATAACGCAACGTAAAGTATACTCGAGATACATTGTAAGCAGCTTTTTGTAAGAAAAATTTAATCTACTACACGTACAACAAATCGAAAAATGTTTACAAAACTATAAGAATTCCATAACACGATTACTATAACCACGTAACTCCAATCTCACTGTTCATTCTCACGCCAGAACCAGTACTATACATGTACAACCCAACCCCGTGTATTTCCCAGCCACCCCCTACACCGAAAAATGTCGATCCCCTGGTACACGAGCGCGTCCACCGCGCGCATGCCGCGCGAAATTCAAAAAGCCGCGGCGACGACGACAACGATTCTAGCTTATCTCTCGGCTACTGCCGCGTGTTCGCGCTCTTATCTTCGTGGCGTCCGATAGCGAATCGAGACCGTAACCTTACGGAAAAACAACACTAATTAAATGACCAAAGAATAGACGCCCGCAGAAGAAGTAACAATAATAAATAAAGTTAATTGTTATAATGTGTATATATAATATAGACACTCACGTGCTTAAAGTGAGACGCATCCAGGCGCGTTGCGTCAGCAGCGTCGACGCATTGCGTCGGGCTGGCCTTCCGAGCTGCTTTCAAAATCCTGCACTTCGCTACTACTATAATCTCTCACTCTCTTCTCTCCTTCTCCTTTTTTCTTTCTCCTCCCGCACACAATGCACTTGTTTTACCAAACGCGTATTACATATATATGCAACTTGTACAAACAACAACACCAGGTAAAATATATATATATAGAAAAAAAAGCACACACTATGATATATCCTCCTCCTCCTCCTTCTCCTCCGGCGACTTAGTCACAGCACACGGCGTTTCGCCCTGCGCACTTCACTTATATTTTCACTATCCTCTTAATCGTCGTGAATACAATTATCGGAAAGAATCATAACAACTTGTCGTCTTTCCGATTCTATTGGCAGCGGTAGCCGCAGCTCCGTGCGGTCCAGTCTCATTCTCTCTCCAACTCTCGTGGTGATGATGATGGTGGTGATGGTGTCTTCTCGTGGTGATTCTCTTCTTCTTCTCTCTCTCTATTACCGACATACACACACATATATAAGCGCGCACTCGGTGAGAGAGAGCGCGCGGGACACAAGAGATGCTACCTTGGAGGCGGCCGAGCGCGCACTGATTTTTAGGCGGCCGCCGCGCCGCTCTCTCACACTCTCTCGGTCTCTCTCTCTCTCTCTCGCTCTCTCACTGCGCTGTGGCGGTAGTAGGCTGCTGCTGTTGCTGCTGTTGCTGCTGCCGGTTGAGCGCCGCGCTCGAGCTGATACACGTCGGGGTAGCGGCGCCTAGACGACGCGCTGCCCTCCTGCTACGGCTGCTCCTCCGCTGCCGGCCTTCCACCCTCATCAATGACTCTATCCTCTTTGACTGTTTTCTTCTACCACCTCTCTCTCTTTCTCTCTTTCTCTTTTTCACCCTCTTTGCACTCTTCTCATAACAGCGCACCAACTTTTCTTTCTTTCCTTCCTTCCTTCCTTTCTCTATATATTTCTTATCCTTCTATTTGATATACAATTCATGTGTACGTATTATACAAACAATGTACTACGATACTGCAACACCTCGCACTCATCATTATAATCATCGTCGTCACACGTATGTATATATATGTATATATATATTACAGTGTTATAGTGATATACGCGCTATAACAGAAGATTGTGCGCGCGCGCGCGTGCGAGAAAGACGAAGGAGCGCGCGTGTTATACGTGCACCACACTCGTAGTTGTACTACTATACTACGGACGGCGCGGCGCAGGTAGAGCTGCGCGTATAAGCCGCCGTCGCCGTCGCCGCCGCTGCCGCCGTTCGATATAGGCGACGTCAGCCCCACGCTGCTGCTGCTGCTGCGGCCCGCAGGCAAGCAAGCAAGCAAGCAGGCCTGGTGGTGGTAGCAGTAAGAGAGAGAGAGAGAGAGAGAGAGCGCCAGGTAAGCCTCACGCGCGCGCGAGTTGCCTCCCCCCTCCATGCGCCACCCCACACGTACATGTATATACGTGAAGAGCGCGTTTCTTCTTTTCCTTCTCTCGCGTGTGCTCGAGAGTGAGAAAGAGTATATGTGTAGAGCTGGTAATAAGGTGGAGGGGGAATATAAGAGTATGTGTGTGCGAGATGGCTGAGAGAGGCTTCATGCGCGCGTGCATGTGTAGATTATTAACAAGAGGTGGAGTGAACGAGAGAGAGAGTTGTGCTGAGGGAGTTTTTTGAAAAACTTTTCACATGTGTATCTTTGTTATGGAGGTTTCGGAGCTTTCGGAGCAATGATGTTTAAATCCAATGTTATATACGTTTTACTACATGTTGTGTAGTACTACTATACTGATACTGTAATTAGATTAGCTCAAAAGTCGCAGTGAACGTATTATACTTATCTGTGCAAATTATTATTACGTTTTTGAAGCAGTGTATCAGTGGTTGTTCGATTACCAGTTTTCAAGAGTATCAACTCCAAGTATATAACACGAATCGAAATCCATTTCAAAGCGGTATATATATATATATATATATATAGTTATCTGTTATCGTATTACAACGTCGAGGGGAACTTTTAGGATAATGCAAGCTAGGATTTTAACGAAATTATAGGCCAATCGAACTGGCACGTTATCGCCGCGTTTATAATGCCTATGCGCGTCGATTTTATTATTAATAAAGAGATTATTGACCTTACCTCAATATTAAACGACCACGTGTATATATACGCGTGTTATATCAGTATCGGTAATTATCTAACATTAAGACAGCTCATGAAACGATATCTTTTCTTGATTTTGTCTCGCTTATGTCGTTACGTTTACTTAAAAAAAAAAATTACAGCGCCAATTAAAGAACAAAAATCAGGATTTAAATTCAAGATGTCACGCGATCACTCGTAATTTCAGCACTTTATTCTTCCAAATTTCGAGTTTTCTCGATTACGCCGAAAAAGAAAGTATAAAAATCCTGCTTAAATTGTGAGGAATTAATTGTTTCGCAAGTATATTGCATAGTCCAATAGTGAGTAATTGAAAAAAATTGACATGCAAAACAATGAAAATCGGTACCATTCAACTACCTTTTATATTATTTTTCCTAACCTTCTCACTAATCCTCACTCAACATTCTTCCCACATCCATCTTCAAAAACCTTATCACACCAAATCACGCACAGCAAGAATCCTCACTCTATCCTACTCCGT
The DNA here is from genome assembly GCA_036873485.1 of Torymus texanus. Classification (NCBI taxonomy): domain Eukaryota; kingdom Metazoa; phylum Arthropoda; class Insecta; order Hymenoptera; family Torymidae; genus Torymus; species Torymus texanus. The sequence continues at coordinate 20,466,569 of JAYJLV010000001.1, read as the reverse complement.
ACCCCCACCCACTACACTTCTCGCGTCAAAACAGATTCGCAATCGTAGCATTTGTTCGTCTCACTGCACAGCGTTTACGTATATACACACGTATACGCGTGCGTATATACACATACACGTTCGTGCAATTGCATGTGTATAGAGCCACCTGTGTATATCGAGCGCACGCGTACGCTGCTGCTGTAGCGAGTCGCTGTCTCCCCCACCGAGTCGAGAAAGCGGCACGCGCACGTCGCGCGTATATACGTGAGCGCGTGGGCGAGTCGTGGCGACGGTTTTTCGGTCTAAGTCGCTATGCGTGTGGCGAGATCGAGATTGTGGAAATGTATAGAGAAGAGGAAAATTAAGAATTTTTAGGTTGATTTGTAGATCAGTTGATCAGTTAATTATTAATAATTCAAGTACGGAGTACATAGCAAGTGTTATTTGAGTATTTGAAATTTGACAGTTATTTTATCAAAAAATCTTTATTTTAATCAATCAGGTTACGGTATTTTCCAAATACATTTATATTCGGATATTGGAATGTAAACAAATTAATAAAATTCCTTTACGTCTTGCCGCAATATTATTTATTATACAAAATGAGAAGAAAAAAGTAGATAATTGTTTCTAATTATAAACAGCATACTCGATCAATATGCCGTTATAAATTTCTTATTTTTCTTCAACTCTTATCTTCCCCAATTAATAAACAAACTTTTTAATTAACGCTGCGTTGTATATACACAAAGTGTAATGACAGTACACTTCTTAGAACTCGATAAACGTACATTTTTCTCGGTACTCCCTATCACTACACCCACGCAAAACATCAACGTCCCCCGCATACTCCAATCGTCATTCTAATCAACCTAAACGACGCACCACATCCTAATTATTCACCTACCCTAAACAACCCGACGAAATGTATACTCACTCACTCACTCACTCTCTCTCTCTCTCTTGTATACAGAGTCAACGCGTATCGGGACCCCACGAATTGCGTCTGGCGGTAGATAAGCCACGATGCCAGCAATCTAAAAGAGAGAGAGAGAGAGCAAGTGCCCGAGTCAACAACAGCGCGCGCGTGCCCGGCGATCCGCGAATAGAAGCGCGACGAGGAAAAACTTGATAACCCACTATGTGTATATATGTGACGCGCAAGCGTAATTATTTTAATGAATAAGCTAAAAATATGCAAGGTACCATGATTTTGTTTCAAAATATAAAATATATTGGTTTGGTTGCTGTTTGCGTAGTACTGGTGTTTCAAACTTATTCTCAGAGGTAAAATATATAATTGTAGATGTAAATATGGTAGGAAGTCAAGGTTCAATGAGGGAATTATTGAATTTTATAAGCATTCTATAAATAAACTTTGGAATTGAAAATTTTCGGTAATGAAAATCACCGTTGGTGGCCTTTTTAACTATTCAATGTCAGTACCGCATGTATACAGTATATTTATTGTATAGACAAATGTCACGTGTCATCCGCTTATTAAATCAAATCCCAATAAAAATTGAATAAAATTATTGTACACCCATGTATATCAGTATATCTCGAAGAATATTTTTCTCGATACTATCGCAATATAGTTGTCAAAAGTAGTTTTTCCTCTTTCCACGGCGTGAACATTCAACCACAGGAAGTGAAGAAAACTATTACAATAATTCTTTTCTCTCTTTATAAACAACTCACAATTATTTGACGACTGAACACGCACTAAACCCATCCTCTTGCCCGTAAAAATCACCATTCTAAAAAATAAACCCAAGAAGCGAGCACCGCACCCATGAGACTTTTTTCGAAAAAGAAAAATTCGGGACACCTCGAGGAATTCCAAAGCGCCGAAAAATCCATAGAGAGAAAACTCTCACAGGCGCCACGCAAAAATTCCTCGCCGAAAGTGATAGTGCATAATTATCAGCCGTTGTGTGTGTGTGTGTAGTAGTATATATCGTTACGCAAGCGATACACACGCGTGTATGCATTATGATGATGATTATTGTCGGCGCGCGCGCGAGATCGTGTTTATTTAATGCGCGCGGCGAAACTTGCACAACGCCCACGCAAGAGCCAAGTTCGGCGCCTGGCGTTTAGAGCAAGCGATTTGCCGTATGTATGCGGTTAGTTGTAAGTATACTCAAGGCAATGATAAGCAGTCGTGCTTGTCTTTTCGAAAAAATCATTCGATATCAGATCTTTTATTTGTCCGTGTTTTAATTATACGTTTTTATAATTAGAATAACTATAATTCTTTAGAAAATATACAATTTTATTTCAATTATCGATACTTTATGATGAATATATATATGTAGCCTTTTTTTATTTCCTTATACTTCCATAAAAAACCATGCGTCTCAATATTTAACGAGATTTCAATAAAATTAGCATCACTAAAGAAAAGCCTTTGTAAACGAGCGGCTTACCCAGTTTTATCGGAATAAAATGGAAAAATCAAAAGAATGAGTCCCCGTAATATAAATCAGCGATGAAGAGATCACCGACGGCTCGGAGACATTCTTCTTCTTCTTCCCTCTCGTGAAAGACAAAAATAGACACTCGAATCGGTAAGTATAATTCAACTGCCGCTTGCGCACGCGCGTAAGGTATATTACCTCGTGTATAAAGCATATTCAAATGTATGCTAATGTAAGCGTTAACAAAATATTTCTATGTAGACATATGGGCCATTTCATGGGAAAGCCAGTCGCAACGTGCGCGAGTGAGGCCGCGAGCTCGCTCGACGTTTTATCCGCCATTATTTTATCGATAGTATTTTTACTGTAAACTCGTGTGCACACACGCTAGCGAATAATTTTCGTCGTGAGTTAATAAAAAAAAAAACAAAAAAATGTTACGAGCAAGTTATCGTATCGTATTTTCGAACTTTGGTCTAATTATAGGATTAACAAGTTTCGCTTGTTAGTGTAGCGGTTCGCTAGTTAAGTTATAACCATTAACTATCTTTAATGGCCTGTATACTAGCTGCAGTTTAAATTTGTTCGAAATTCATTGACACCGTACAGCCATTATAACGTTGGGTATACTAATAACGCCGCGTGAACACCGGCGACGCATAAACTTAGCCTGAACGAGACGCGTCGCAACTCTTTTAAAATCGCCATCAATCCACTATATACTTGCGCAAAGCAAACACAAAACATTGAATAACGACCTTTCCCCCCATGCTGTGTGTTCTATATTTAATCACGTATTTGGATGTTTGCATTCCGCGCGGAAAACACACAACATGATAAAAATAGGCGCCGAGGTGGGGGAAAAAAGTGCAGCGATGAACAGAAATTGGAAAGTGTCGGATGAACGCTAGGGACGAGAAAATAAATAGGCGAGACTTGGAAATCGGTCGCATGACGCGTGTGTGAGACTTGGCGACGAGATGATCAATTATCAATCAATGCCTTCAGGCCTTTTATAGGCGCGTGAAAAAACGTTTTTTTTTTTTTTTTTGGTGGCGAGTTGTTCTTCGGCGACCGTTTTATTAGAGACAGAGAGATTGCGTTCGCCGTGTTGAGATAACTGTGTGAGTGATGTCATTACGAGAATGGTGGGAAAAAAAATGTGGATTTACGGCCGATTTGCTAGCGGGTTGTTTTTGGTTCCTGTTTTTTTCCCCCTATAACTTGTTTAAAGTAAAGTAGGTGTTGGCTATTATTATCGTGTAAAAAAAAGAACTCAAACTAAAAAAAAAACTAGCTGTAAAAGAATAATGCCATTACCATATTTCACAATGCAGCAATAACCTTAAAGACGAAAACACTTTATTTGTCCAGCGCGCATTCTCGGTCGTCTTGTTTAGGTTTCTTTCAAAAGAAAAATTACGGGCCATTTTCGTCACGTCGATTGGACATAGCGTCCCTTCGGAAACTCTCTTCTCTCTCTCTCTCTCTCTCTCTCTCGACGTATGACAAAAGGGCCGTTTAGTCATGGATACGCACGCAGTCGTTTCACGGTTGAGCTTCGGCAATTAGGTCCCGACACTTATGTCGTACTTTCGTCAAAAATTCGACGTTGCCTCGTTTTTTCATCGGAGACATGACAAATTTTTTTTTCACTGAACTTCCTTGGGTTGTAGTAAACCGGGAAAGGTGAAAAATGTCAGCAATTAATAAAGTACAAGGGATAACTGATCGAACACTGACAGGTGACAATTGCTCTATAATTATAAAAAGACCGTTAAATTTTTATTATCCATTTCAAGGTTCAACCTATGCTTGTTACCTCCCGATAAAGACGTTCCAGAAAAGCCGTAAACGGCGTTGTACAATAGCGTAGTTCAAAGAATCCATAATACTCACCTATTCTCTCACGTCAGCCTACTCCTCTATTTTACAACTTCATCTGGTGTCACCCATAGCTTAGAAAAAAAAAGCGACGATAAACCTCCATCCCCACATACACACACACACACACACTGGTCCACGCGTCATGCTTGCATCGTCGTTTCCTCTCTCTGTCTCTCCTTCCCACCGAGTACCCGAAAAAACCATTCGACCTGCTCCCAAAAGTCGTTATACTGGGATCGCGACTATGTATAGTCGAAACCCCAACTTATCAGTTTTTCCTCTTTCGGCCTCCCTCAGAGCATAGTTCCGCGAAGGCAACTTACCTTTACCACTAGAGCGATAAACGTACGCGTGTGTCACTGTGTGTGTCTATGTGTATTGTATACCGGCGCGCTTTTGAACCGTTGCGAAACGGTTATCTATCCGACCGGATCTACGAAGACTACCCAGGTTACGTGCTGTGCGCGACATGTTCCCCGACGGGTCACATAGACAACGATAAATCGCGATGAGGCCGGAGGTGAGTGGAAAAAAAGTATAAGAGAGTGAGGGTGGGAGAGAACGAGAGAACGGAAAATGCTATTAGCTGATTAATAGGGATTTTTCGGATGCTTTTCGCGCTGGCCTGCGTGACTTTTCCGTCCGGAGTTCTACGGATCTTTTCTTTTTTCTTCTTCTAAAAGTCCGGGTTGTTAGTAAACAGGTGACCGAGTGGATAGAAGAGACAGGTACCTGCGATCGATTGCCTCGAGTTTAGTGTGGTTATATGACTGGCTGAGGTATTTGTCGACTTTTTTTTTAAGGGGAAATATGGTTTATGAAGAAGCGTAAATCAATTGATACATTACAGATTATTGTTATATTTATTATATATAATTGTTCATTTTACAACTAGAATTTGCAATATATAATAACCAAAGAAGAAAAAACAATAATTTTTACACTACACTTTAATGGTTCAGTAGCACTCGACCCTTGGCTTCTCCTAATAATTGAAAATGTCCATATAATATTAACTTTCACTTATCCCCTCATAAACATCAATCACCTCCCCGGAACATCCCAAAAAGCTTACGAAAACACACCTTTCCCCCTCGTACAAATACTGCAATTTCATCGTCAGTCTCCAATTTCCAGGATGATTTCGCACCGACGCCCGCCACTTCTCTCCCCGTAGCAGCATACAGCCACTTGAGAAAAACAATAGCAGCCGCCACACCGTCGCGCCTTTTTTTCTCCTTTCTCTCTCTCTCTTTCTTTTCCCACTCGCTTATCGAAAACAGTTTATTCCTCGTACTTCTCTCTTGAGAGAAAAAAAAAAAATCGTTGGTCAGCGGAAGATCGAAACGTCGGCTTAATTATCCGGACGACAAGTGCATGCGTATAGAGAGAAACAGGCACCTGCACCTAACGCCAGGCGCATAAATCATAGCCGGTGCATGCTTTTGTTCTAAGCTATGCTGCTGCTGCTGTTGTTGGATGAGGTCTCTCTCTCTCTCTCTCTCTCTCGGTCTCTTGAAATTTACGAAGGGAAACTTTTTCAGGGAAAGTGCGGGGGCACCTAAGGAGCAGGTAGAACTCACGCTGCGGCAACGCAGAGTTTTATTGCCGAAAATTGGGTGCGAAAGTGCGACGGGTTTCGAGTGCTACAGATCATTGTTGGTTATGTGGCGCTGTAGGTGACCGAGGGATTTCAAGGACAATTGGAACTCGAGATGTAGGCAGGTCAATGATAATGGTAGTTTGAATGTAACTTAAGTGGTAGGTGTATATTTAAGTACAGGTTGGTTTGACAAATACTACGCGAATGGTATTTATTGGTAGTGCAACGTGATACTTTCGGTAGAAGCATCATAATATGGTAATTTTGCGTGTAACAGGATTCATCATCTTTGTACTAAGAACTCATTGAATCATTCAGTCGAGGAAGTGAGACATATTTTCTCTGTTCACGATAGACGTTGAATTCCTGAAATTACAAAATTAGTGAAAAAAACCTAGATTACCGAATCACTAATTGATAGCGTTATAATTTGGAGCATGAATGAAATAACGTCAAAATCATCGCATAGAATTTCTCATTTTCTTCCGGCATGAGTCAACTGATATGAACTCCTGTTTTACTCTCGCATATATATAATGTCTCATTCATTTGATTTATTTAGTGACGCATTTATATATACGTTTTTTTACAGCGTACTACATGCTTATGCAATTACGATGATAAAAATAAACGTAAATATTTTGAAACACCTATCCGATGAAATTTAATTTTCCAGAATTGTAACGATTAACAAACGAGCTGCATCAGAAGTTTGCCCAGTGCATACCTCTTTACTTATCTCAAATTAGATAAAAAGCGTTACTCTATATAAAATTTCCTCAAATTTCCTTATCAAAATTTCACGTTATACACCAATGCGTAACGCGCGCCTATAGTGAAACATAACTCCTAATCTAACCGAAATCGATTTGCCAGCAGCACGTGTGCACGCGTTTTGCTACAAAGAAGCTCCTGGAAGCAATGCGAGTAGGCACACACAACCGTGCAGCTTCAAGTCCTTTCTTCCCTCTTCCGAACGTAGCAGATTCGCCGCTACACTCTCGAATGACAAGGTCGGTATGTGCACGCGTTTGCGCTGTCTATATATGTATAGGGACAAAGAAGATACGCGGTAGCGACGTGTTACGTATTAGGGGAAGATGAATTTTTTATTATGAGATCATTTGTATTGGTTTATGATGTTTTGCTGAGAATTCGAGGTGGTAAAGTATGGGGGAATCGAGGTGGTCGTTTGTTAGAGGGTTGGAGGTATTGTTATGTCGTTTATGGGGTACATCCTGAGGTGTTGTTGAATTTTTGGAATGTTTGCTTTTAGAGAAGTGTATGGTGCGTGAAGCAAAAGTGTTGTTTATCATGGAATCTTCAAATTTTTACGGTTATAGTAAAAACTGTTTTTTTATAGCAAAATAGAACAGTGTATAGAAATTTATGTTGTATGTAACTATATTTAGTGATAATTAATAAAAATAAGGCAGGTATAATCTTGTATCAGTTTAAAGTATGACTGTTCTGCTTACGTCTGCAAATAAAATCAAACTGATTTCCTTCTTACCTCTTTTGCACGAGCCAGTTAAACAATTATATATTTTGTCTAGAGCTTCAGTTTACGTCGCCATTCTTATCGCCCATGTACGTAGCAAATCTTTTTATGCTTGTCGAATATTGAGCTTACACTATACAACGAAATATTTCAAAAATTTCTATTTTGCATAAAATTAAACTTTCTAATCTACTACTATACTGTAAAATGTCAAAAAATAATAATTTTCTACTGAAAACATTGAATACATATATGTTATGACGATACAATTATTATGCATAACATACACTTTACAAGTCAAGTTGACTATTATAATTCATAACAAAAATCACAAACACAATAACCCAATTATTCTTATAAACCTGCATATAAAATACAAAAAATAAACCACAATTACACGAGTAAAATATTAACAATTAAAACTTATTCGCAAACGAAACTAAGAAAAGCCACTGACAAATCTCTCCTGCAAACGCAGATAGCACCACCGCAGTCGCACACACATGTATACACCGGCAGTCATACTCGTCACGTGTACGTAGTCGTTCTCTCTCACTCGCGTGGTCCACGTCAGCTCTCTTTCTCTCTCTCTCTCTCCATCCCATAAGGTTTACAACCCGCGCGCTCGTAAGTCTACACGGGGGCAAGCCGACCGCATTTAATCAGTTTGCGGTCGTGCGCCCGGCACTATATACTATACGCTTATACTGCACCCTCACGCGCATATTGGACACGCGCGGCTCGCTTTATTATTTTTCTGCCCGCGAGTGGCTATTATCGCGGAAAAATTACCTCGGTGTATATATATATATATATATATATATATGTGTGTGTATATGTGCTGCAGCTATATATATACGTATACGAACTACGACCCGCGAGGCTTGGGATATTGTTGTCGCGAGGATTTATTTCGGCTTGTGTGTGTGTGTGTGTGTGTGTGTAATGAGATATTGTATAGTTCTTTTAAGTATGATTTGTTATGAAAGTATAACATTTTTGTGTAATTATGTTGTTTGAAAAATCACTAGCATTCTTTTTCATAAAATATAGCTTTTAATATAGTATCTAGGTTGATAATAATACTAATTTTATAAATACATGTTGGAGCCCGATTAATTATTTACTTAAAACTACTTCAATATATAAACTCGATTAAAAATAAAAACTAGAAAAAGAAAAAACTAAACAGTCTAATAATATATTCATTCCCATATCCACGAGAGCCGCATTCAAACCCTGTGACACACAAAGGCGCGCATTTCCAACTAATCGAAGCCAATTGTTCCTTTTAAAACACTCACTAAAATTACCATCATCTTTCTCCCCCTTTCCATATCCCTTTGACAACCCGTCCTTTACCCTCTCCCCTGACCCTCAATCCATTATTATTTCGTCTCCCCTCACCTACTCCCACGAGAGTAACTCAACACCCGCACGTGAGCACTATACACACGTGTCTATCTATTTCTCTTATTATGTCCTCTCTGTGTCGCCTAGTTTTTTTTCTTTTTTTTATGCTATTATAATTCGGCGGGGCCACGACGAGTGTGCGTCAATCGGCACACGAGGCCGGTATATATAAATATAAATATTACGATGCGGTCTGAGTTTTTTGCTTGATGTTTTCGCGCAGATGAGGAAGAGGAGTAGTGTGCACGCGTTATATTATACATACGTACGTGAGAGAGACAGAAAAAAACGTGGTTTACAGTTGTTCTCGCACGTGGGCGGTTCTGCACCGGGACGCGCGTGCGATGAGTAAGATAAGTAAGCGAAGCTGTGCGCGCGACGTTTTTTTTTTGTTGGGTTTCAGTTGATGTGTGAGCAGTACGCTTTTTTAGGTTATGAATATTGAATTTTATCATAATTTATGCGATGGATTGAATGTCCGAATAGCTACGTTGTGTTAATGATACTTTTTTTGGAAAGAGGTTATAGAAGTGAAGGATGTGTTGATGACATAGTTTTTTTCTTTATTATGTTTGTAATATGCACTTTTTGGGTCAAATTAAATCACCTATAAAACATAAAATTTGTAAGAACGACTAAAGTAAAATAAAATTTAAATACAATTGTTCTTAGTCACTTATAGAATTTAAATCGATTTTGATATCCTACGATTTTAATTCAATTATAGAAATTATTTTTTTTATAATTTTAATTCATACATATCCAATTACTTTTATCAACTAATTGAATAGAAGGACGTACTTCGTATATGGAAAAAACATCTTTACAAAAGAAAGTATAAATGATGTCTTACTTCAAAATCCGCAAACTGGGTGGCACGGAATCCAAAGATTTTATCAGATTCCCGTATTGGGAATAAAAAAAAATAAAAAAGAATAATATAAATTTTCAGGGCGATCAAGTCATCGAGCGGCAAAGCGTATCGATGCCTCCAGCAGAGAAACTTCCCATCCCGGTAATTTGACTAATTAATAAATTTTTTACAAAATTACCAAAATAAAGATATTTCTTCGGAGTTAGCCACCCAGAGTCTTGATAGCTTCTTCATCTTCCGAATCCAAAGGACCAACCGAGAATAAATTATATTATAAAAACGTATGCCTATTTTTATTTTAATAGCGACACCGTGAAAAAACGAGAGGATGAAGGAGGAAAGATGAGTAGCCCTCGGATTTCCGATCATAAAAAAATTTAGCATCTATTCCTAAAACGAGTTTTTCATTCTCCCTCTCTCGCCTTTAATAAATCGATTACAGATGATCTTGCCCTAATCTTCTCGACATATCTTGACGCAAAAAGTTGCAGCATCATAAATCGCTCGCGCCACCCATCCACTTATTTCGCATTACATATCAATTAGTCAAGTAGCGTCTGGCGACAGTCAATTAATTTGTATTGTCTTATCGATTATATCAATCGCGTATAACTCGCTTATTGTAAACTTTCCTCTGCGAAAACTGCTCTGCACACTTTTTATATCCGGCAAGAATACACGTTAGCATATAAATATTATCTTCGACAACTGCATCTATTATACACACGTGATTCCAAGAACATTTCCAAGCAATTAAAAATCGCTTCGATCACGTTAGCCCGCGGACAACGACAAATGTTTGTTGACATTAATTTAAGTAAGCTCGTATGCAAATGTCAAGAACCAACAGTCTGCGTATATAGGGTATATTGCTTGTATACGTTTCCCCATGAATATTTATATATAACGCGGCTACGCTCGTTCGCACTCGTAACTTGGATTTCTCACTTAATAAATCTAACCGCGCCGAACATAATATACGGAAAATCGAGTTTCCGCGGGGGACAGCCGAACTGAATAAATTATAACATTCATATAAGTATATAAATGCATGCTCGCACTCGTATAAGCCATTCATCGAAATTAACAGGCTCAATTTGACACCTGCAGTCCAAATAAAACTGCTACGATAGAATTTTCAGATCCCGCGATAGTATAAATTATCCGCTTCTTATACGAATCTTTCTCTTCCTCTCTCATTCAATTTCATTTTTAACATAAATATACGCAGAGAGAGAGCGAGAGAGAAAAACCCACACAGTCACGTATATACTGGGCCGTGTGCGCAACTTTACAACCGCATATACAATAAAATAATCCAGAAAAATGGAGCCGCCCAGCGGCGAAAGCAAATCCGCCGTAACTCAGGCGGCCCGGCCCCGTAATACGGCGCCAGATACAATCTGCCCAATAAAAGCTCTCTTTCTCTCTCTCTCTCTCTCTCTCTCTCTCTCTCTCTCTCTCTCTCTCTCTCTCTTTCTTTCTTTCGCCACAGAGAAAGAAAGAAAAAGTGAAAGAGAATAATTCTGCGGAGAGTAAAAAACGTTCGACCGAAGACCCGCAGACACACACACACATGTGTATATATAGGCGCAGTATGCGCGTGTCCGTGTAATAACGTTCTCGAAGTGGTTCTTTCCGCGTAACGACACGTCGAACGGACACACGCGAGCGAGAGAAGCGGAGGTTGTGCCGCCTCCGAAAGGATAATAGTACGTGTGTGGCCTCGCACGCTGCCAGAGGTGCTCATGTCAAAGGATGCCGGTGATGGGAAAAGAGAGAGAGAGAGAGAGAGAGAGAGAGAGAGACAGAAGAGGTTTGGTGAAACCATGTGGGTGCTACGGAAGAAGATTTAAATGATTGATTCATGTCGGATGGTGGTGGTTTAGTTATAATTCGGTAGTTTATCAAAAACAATCGAATTTCGCTTAATTGACATGTGTGGATGAGTATTAAGTGTTTTTAAGATAATGGAAAAAAATGATGTTTCATTGGAATATTCTGTTGATGTATTAGATTTAATGATGATAAGGTCGGTAGAATAACGTTAGTATATCGAATAAACTAAGTAGACATGATGATGATCAAAATGGAAAGAAACAATGATCATTAAGATCCCCTCTATCCTCCCCTCGCATCAGCACTTATTAACGAAAAAAAAAACAAAGATAACATTAAATCAACTTGAGGTGACGACTAAAAACAATTATTATTTCCCCAGCCTTGCCTATCATTACCAAGAAAACTCACCACAATACTCATATAGCATCGTCCCCGCGGCTTGTATGATTGATGATTTCCCTCGATTCGGAATACTCCTCGCACTTCCACACACGCGCTCCCGACTAATTACCCGCATCTTCATTTAACCGTGACAAATTAGTAATCGCATCGCATCATCCTAAATCGACGGAATGACACAACTACGTATATATACGCGCATGCATATACGCTCACCCACTTTACATGAAAAATGATTCAAGGAAATTAAACACTTTACGGTCTCTCTCTCTCTCTCTTTCTGCGCTCCTAATTGAATTAAAATTCAGCCTTGCAACGACGTTATGAGACCACAACAAAGGGAAAAGACGCGTGCGTAAAAAAAGAAAAAAGTCATCTAAGTTTAGCCCGAGCACTGACGCAAGTCGACGTATGACACACGGCGCGTGTATAAGCGAGAGAGAGATAGAGAGCGTTGTTATTACCTTTATAACACAGTTTGCACTCTGGGTTTGCCACTACGCTTCTCTGAGCTTTTCTGGAGAGTCAATGGGCCGGTCTGTGCTCACCAAGCACAGCATTCCCATTGACGTATGAGAGAAGCGAGGTTTGGGCGGAGGGTGAAAACGGTGTGGAGATAATATACTTTTCAGACAAGCGAGGTTGTGGGTGGGTATGAATGTATATGTGCGAAAGTATGCGGTTTGCGAAAGTGTTGGCATACTCAGGAAGACGGTTTTGCGTCCAAGTCACACGGGTAATTAGCAGCACGTGATTTTTTTCTTTAACTTTTTGTAGATGAGCTTGTAAAATGTTACAATGACTACGTTCGTTTTCAAGTTCTGATGTTATCATAGCTAATTATTAGAGATAAGCATATTGGATTCAGATTTTGTACGTAAATAATATAGAAGTAGTACAGTTTATAGAATTTTTAATTTATTAATAAGCTTATAAATTAAGTATATAGTTACTAGTTACTAAATAACAACTACTTCGACCTGTCCCCTCTCTTCCGTCAAACCACGCACCATACAACAACCTTTACTACACATTACCATCCCATATAACCTACACAGGGCGTGTCACGCATCCACCCACCGATTACATATAAAAACCTGCACATTTACGAACCCACCACAAAACGAAGAAATCAGCACTTAGCTAATTACCCCCGTGAAAGGTTTACACCGCCACACCCCCGCGAGCTCTCGCAAACACTTGCACTATATACAACACGCGTCTGTCTGGTGTTTACAAACGGCGCATCGATTATATATTACCCATAGCGTGTCTCGCTCATAATAGTGACAGACGTGCGCGCTGCGTCAATGGAGATGATACGCATACACGCGCTTACGTATAGTACGCGAGAGAGAGTGAGAGAGAGAGAGAATTAGAACGCACGTCGCTCGATTACGCAAATGGGACGCACAGTAGCGATAAATGCGCGTAAGAGAGGGTGCGTTAACTAGCGCGTTATATATATATATGCGTGTGTAAAGGAAACGAATTAGGTGAGAGGCTAGGATAGACGTAAGGGAAGGATATGCGGCCTCGTTTCTTGTTGTGCTGTTGCTACCGCTTGTTATGTAAGTCGCGGGTGGAGAGGTTGGAGTTTAAGTGTGGTTTAAGTGAAGTAGCACACGCATGCATGTATTAGAGTCAGAATTATTATCGCCGTCTTAAATCAAGCGGATGAAGCGTGTCCTGATTTGGATTTCTTCTCGCTATATATATCGTATATTCAAAAGTGTATTTTCTATAACACCTCGTTCTAAGAATAGTTATGATCATTTTCATCATGTATAACTACCGCAGAATCGTGGATTTTATTATTACTGTGTAAAAAAGTAAACACAGATTATAAAAACACACGTGTTATGACTTTTTTCCGTGTCACCACAGTCCTGATACACGTTCATTATTTATACTATAAAATAATCTGCCTATACAATAACCTGCAAAAGCATGTCTGTTTTGATTAAAAACGCACGTTTCGCATGCTCAAATCTCAAAACAACTTCGAGAATCCACGTAATTACACCTGACAATTTAAACATCTATACGAGAGAGAACGAGAAAAAGGAATCCGTCGCGACGACGACGAGTGTGAGGGAGAGAGAGATAATTTTCAGCAGCGGCGCTAACTGACATCGTTCGTCATCGACAAGGTTCCAAGAGCCGATAGTCACGTCTAGGCATGTATAGTATGGAAACTCGCGTACGTGTGTGACAGCCTGCCACGTGATCGACGGTTGCACTAGCGAAGACTGATGCCGATGATGTGACCGAAGCGACACCGCAATCCGATGAATTTGCGAGATTTAAGGGATTGGGATCAAGGTGGCGTTAAAGGGCGTTGGGAAGTGATTGGGAGGTTGTGTATAGGGATGGTTTAAGTTTGCTTTTTTAATGGATCAAATGTGGAATATAATATAGAATAATCATATTTTTTGTGTAATTAAGTAATTTAGAGACATTAATCAAACGATAAGGTTACAAATATAGATAACACCAATATAATCAAAACAGTCGGATAATTTAACGAAATCCCATAAATACGAAATTTACAATGTCAACACTATAATAAAATCCTGCGAAGCCTCGCTTATATATACATTAATCTCAGCTTTCCGAACTCAATAAAACCGATATTCTTGTGCTTTCAACAGGACCGTATACCTCGAGATTAAAACCCCATTAAACACAGCGAAGTAACGCGGTTTTAAGAAAGTTTCCAACACGACTTCCTCGCAAAAGATCAGAGCGCGAGCGAATCCGCGACTTTTACGATCCTCTCTCTCTTTCTCTCTTACTGGCAAAGGATAAAAGTCACCGAACGGACGCGTGCGGGGGGCGATTTCGCAGGCGTGAAATCACGATTATCCAACGTTAATTTACGGTCTCGGCCGATGATTGACAGTCGCGGCGGATTTCGACGAACGATCGTGAGGTCTTAATACGCCTCGTAAATATAATATATACATGATGCTATAGGACGATGAGAGAAGGGAAAATGAAAAAAAAAAATAAAGAAGACGAATTATGGTTGAGCACGATTTCGGAGAGATCGGAAGGGCAATAAAAGTCCGTATTTATATTTATAAACTTGCGGTTTTCGGGCTTTGAGCGGCGAAATGAAAGGGATATCGGCATCACAATCGCTCTGTATATGTGTGTGTGTGTGTGTTGGCAGTGGCTGATGATGATATTTCAACGGCTTACCTGTAAGATAAAACGAGATCAGGCGTTAGAACAGAGACAACGAGGTGTACGAGGTTGGTTGTAAAATAATATTGAAACGATCGCGTTGATGTAATATGGCAACAAAACGTTTGATTACAAACATTGTCGCGACTGTATAAAGAAAAAAGAAACCAAGGTGGCGAGGTATTTCATTTAATTAGAGACACGACAAAAGTACATTTATATAATATATCGCGCGGAGAGTGATTAGATCACTTGCGCGAGATATTATTGCATTATCGTTGCAACATATCGGGCCGTGGATTCCCGGAAAATTCTGTAAACAAAAACGCGTGGTACGGTAGTTCACCGATGAATATTGAGGAAACAAACGTGAGAGAAGAAAAAAAATTACGCGTACGTGTATATATGTATAATTGAACTATCTCACAAAAGAGCGCGATTAGATAACGTACCATTTATGTTGTATTACCGGTAACAGTCGGTCAAATTCTTAGGAACCCGTGAAAAGTGCGACGTCTCGTTGGTATTAAAGCGCCTACTTCCGTCGTTCAAAGATTTAGCAATAGAAAAATGACGCGAGTCTTGCTCGGAGATGTTATCGGTACTATACCACGAGCCACTTCATACTGAAATTCCATTGTACGGAAATATTTGAAGTATATCTGATGGTAAAAAGTTACCTTTTTGCAGCGTCACGAGAGAATTGCATCGATACAGAAGTGAGCTATAGTGAAAAATGTTGAGGTGATAAAATTATTTATAAACGCGGACGTTTCTAATTAACGAACAGTCTAGTATAGTACCGCGTAACCGATTTAAATTATATTCTGACAGAAATCGTTACCTCAGCAAATTCTTATTTATATATAGATATATATTATAAGTATATATCCGATTATTATAGATAAATGTATAAGTATAAAACAACAGGTTATTTTCGAATCGATAAAACAAAATCGCGATCCCCATTTTTTAATACGCCACGTGTAAGCTTTTCCGGTGCAAAGAAGAACGCAGTCCGAGATAAATTAGCAGTGCATTCGTGTGTATATATATATATGTAGGTACACGCACATCGACCTAATCACGTTCTCCGGCGGTCGCCGCGTGGGATAATTGTAATCCTTTTCACGTGCTTATAGCGCGTCGCAGAAACGAGATGGTTTATTACTCGCGTGTATGTATGTCGATGTAGATCGCCATTTTCCGACTATTTTGGAGCAGAAAGAAGTTTATCTAACAGCGCGAGCATCGTGACTATTATTATCGTTATATCGGAGATACAGCGATCAAAAGTATTTTATCTGACGAGATAAAATGAAGTATAAAGCTATATTATTCAATGGGATTTCAGGTGGATTAAACAGTCGAATGCTATTGTCTATAATACTCGATATCAATAGTCGATATATATATATATATATACACACACACACACGTTTGAGGAAATTTAACAAGGTCAGTGTAGAAAAATTGATGTAGTTGTATGTCGTGGCGAAGTTGTTTATTGAGATAGCTTATATTACGGGGATTATGTATTTTACGCTTATCAATGAAAACAAAGATAATTGCAAAAATAATGATTGACAGTTACTCATTAGCAGGTTAATTGAAATTTATTGGCATTTCCAACAAACAAAGATATAACACTATAAACGCCTAGTTTTTTTACGATTTACCTACCAAAATCAATACTATTTCTGATCGAATCAAAGAATCCCATCATATCCCACTCAAAGAAAACAGTTTACCCTCCGTGGTACCGATATATTCATAGTAATGATCTTATCCACGATACCCGAATATGTAAAAAGCTCTCGTGTACGCGGGAGACTTTCTCTGTAGAGAAACATGGGGCACAGCACATATATAATGTGTGTGTATCGTCCTTCGCGCGCCGTGAATCATTGACTGATATCGTTTAACGGATAAAACCAGTCGCCGCTGGCGCGTACACGAGCCATTACGTCAGCTTTTACTCCTGAATATGTAAAACATTGTCGTCACTTTGGAATAAAAAATTCATCTTCGTTGCGCTGCTGCCTTCGTATTCTGCTATCGATGCCACTACGACAGTGAGAGTCGTGGCTCTCTCGTTTCCCGAAACGCGCGTAAATTAGATGGCTGGATTCCTCGCTCGAGTATATATATGTGTAATATGAATTACACGCACGAATTAATGTTTGACAAGGCGGTGAGAAATTCCTTCTTTTTTTTTCTTCGGCGTTTTCATTTTGCAAATATATAATAACCGTTTTGCGCAAAATAGAACATGTGTCACCGTGACGATAATAAATGTTTTTTAAATTTTTCAAGTGAGTCATGTGACTGATTCCGGGTAACGTGTACACTACCTGCATAGACATAAGTACATTGTATGTAAGGTTTAATCGTTTTATAAAGATTATAGAATGGGATTTAGTTCAGATGGGATATCGCGTTGAATTTTTCTATATACGATAATATTAATTCTGCTATGGTCTGCAGAGGAAGTGTGTAATCTGAAATTACTTAATCGAATTTTTAAATAGAAAATTGCGTTTTATAAATACTTTATCTATATTTATAAATAATCTCGTTTTATAAATAAATGTACCGTCCATTTCGTCGATCCTAAAATAAAGAAAAAAAATGTATCATTTACGAACGACACCACCCTTTGCATATATATATATATTATAACTTATTTGCAACCAGAGCTAAAGTATCGCGGTAAAAATGTGCGATCGGTCGCCAGCGTGCGGAATGCGTCGTGCAAACATCAAACGCCGGCTGCACTGGCAAACATGACGAGAGAACGAGTGGAGGATGACCGATCGAGCGGTGCTGAAACGACGGCGAAAGATCGTGTGTGATGTGTGTGTATATATATATAGTGGCTGATGTATAAAAAGAGAAAGTATTCAAGACGGTTGTTTGATTTTTGGTTTATGCGAAATGTACGTGAGGTTCGGTGGGTTCACGAAATAATTGGTGGACTCTGAATGTTTATTTTATACAACCTATACGCGAGAAAAGCTACTTCAGGTATATCTTTTCTTTTTCAATCTAATATTGTTATTAAAAATGAAACATAATAACAAAACAAAATAACGAGTATTTTCTGTTGGTAATCGAATTATCATTTATTTAGTCGTTTTAAAAATTTCCCAAAAACTTGGCAGTAAATCAAAACTTGAAGCGTCAGCCCATCGTTGCTGCGCAGGCAGCGAGGAAAAGTCCCGCAATCTTAGCGCCAGGGTAAAAGGAGCGGAAAAAGCAGCCGTCGCGGCGAAACAGGTATGGAATAGAGAATAAGTCGCACTGCGGGGAGAGAGAGACGAACGTACAAGGGGCCAATGCGGACGTCTCGCCACGCTTAAAAGTATTTGCCCACGTTCGCGGCGTGATCTTCGCGCGGAGGAGCGAACCGACGGCAAGAAAGGTATAGAGAGGGAAGGGAAAAAGGGGTGAAAAAAGAGAAAAGTTGGAGGTAAGGTGGTCGCTGCTTAAGCTGTGGAAGTCGGAGGCAAAGAAACGTATTAGGGTGAATGTTTGACTATGGAAATGTGATTGGTAGGAACGTTTTTTGTAGGCGGTTCGTTAGTTATAGTTTTAAATTTAAATCTAAGAGTCACTTGAACATTATAAAGTGTATTGTAAGTTTTGTAAGTATAAATTTTTATAGACAAGAAAGCTTATTATTATTAAGTCTTATCGTGTACTTATATAAAAATATTCGTTGTTTATTTAACCAATATACTTGTTAACTACTTTCACAAGAGCTAAAACTAAAAAGCCTAAAACTAACCATTTTCCCACCAAAAACACGGTCCCCAATACACATATCCACCCCCGTGTAAAAATCCAACAACAAGCCTCGCAAGGAAGGAATAAAGAACTGCCAAAAAAAAGCCCCGAAGAAGCATCAGAGATACAATCGACGAGGACCGCTAAGGGCTTCCGCGAGATCGCCTCAAAAGAGCGACGCAGAGACAGAGCCGGAAGCGGCAGGGATCAGTTACTGTCGCCCATCCGCGGGTGTAGTAGTAGCCCTTGAGGGCAGGTGCGCTACACAGCTCGGGAGGTCTTCGAGAGAGACAGAGAGAAAGATTGCGTGTGCGCACTCGTATCACTTAAAGGTGCCGCCGCGGGGGCTACACGTTGCCGACCCTTCGTTCTTGGCACGCGCGCAGGGTGTGCCTGTGTGTGGGTGTATATGTGTGTGTGTGAGTATTGGGGAGAAAGAAGATTCAGTGAACTTTTAGGGATGTTCGAAGAGTAGAGTGAAATGATGTAGAAGTGGATATGGTAAATTGAAGGAATATTTTTTTTGTGGAATTAAAGAACAGCTTTGGGGTTTATAATTTCAAAGATAAAGATGTATGTATAGAAATGTAACTTTAATATTATGTTTTATAATGCATTAGGTAATTTGTAAAACTAGTTACTGTTCTATTTATTATTCATACACTGAGAGAAATGATATAATAAAAATTACTATAATGCATAGAAACGCTGTAACATACTTGAAAAATCAAAAAAATTACTAAATTTATAGTAAAAATTGCTACGTACATAATAAAAATTTGCATGTACAGAGTAGTGCATGTCAAGTATGTTACAACGTTACTATGCATTATAGTAATTTTTATTATATCATTTCTCTCAGTGTAAAAATAGGAGGTTCATTGTAGGTAGAGAAAGAAAACTTGGTAAATAAATTTTTATTCCAAAAAAGTCCAGTCCAATGTAAGAATGTCCCGGAGCCAAGTGAAATTTTGGATTCAAGCAATTTGCGGCGCCAAACTTTTTAATGTTAAATACGGCTTTAATTCGCTCTGGCCGCATTAAAGTTGACTTTATTACCCGTTTCCAAAACTAAGAAATTTAAGCTCTTCGGTGCTCCCAAATGACACTTTACGATGTAATTACTTTACGAGGCATGTAATGTTATCTTACAGCCAAAACACAGTATATATAGTGTAGTATTAATTAACAAAAAATTTACAACACACCTTACGAGCTATACAGTAATTAGCCGAAAAAAAAATACTTTCGAAAGTTGCGCAAGTCTAAACTAGTCCAGCAATTACACACGTGGCTCTCTTGCACGTACTTATATACTGGCTTCCGTCAGTGCGCATTCCGTGTTCAGAGAAAATGCGATTCTACCTCCGTCTATATTGTTTGCCGTAGATAATCGCCACGTTCATACCGTAAAAGCACTCTGATCCACCAGGTTGTGTACGAGTTCTTGATAAGATGACGATTCTGCTCATCGATGATAGAGATGAGTATATATTACGTATATTCGACAAATTAATTTTCTGCAACAAATTTCGCCTATACTTAATTTACTTTCATATAACACGCTCACATATATACTGAATTCATGTTTTTCAGCACAAGTATAACTTTCAATACGTATTACATCAAATACACTCGAATATTTTTTTGCTCCTGAAATATCAAACTCCCATACATCACCGTACCTTGAAAAAAAAAACATACAACAGACAACGAAAAGAAAATAACGGAAATAATATCGGCGTCACATATACACACACACCCCCTGAAACGTGTCCTTTGATCCGCGTAAAGAAGAGACTCTTTCTATCCCTTCAAAGGGATCACGCGAGCTGCATTCCCTGCGGCTGTTTTCGTAAGCGTTCGATCCACGAGAGAAACTGTCGAATCCATATATAGGTATACACATACATAAGAGAGATATTTGAACAGTAGAAAATCGGTACCGCCTTCGCACGAGCCGGAAGCGCATCTGCTCGGGACAGGCTGAGAAAGCGTACACACGAGTGAGTGACACAGAGGAGAGGTTTTACGATCTCTCGAGAACGCGCATTGTATGCAGATTTGCGGAAACACGCGGGTATACATACGTTATATGGATTTATTAACCGCTGACAGGTTTGTCCGCGAGGACCCTTATAGATCCTTCTAGCTATGCGTATATGTGTATTGATTTGTTTTTGCAGGCTGACTGGGTGGTGTGAGTATTTTTCGGATCGTAAAGTTGTCGCGAAGTGAATGTCGATTTTATTGCGGTAGGGAACTGACGTTTGGTCGAGTAATTATATATGTATATCTTAACGTAAAAACTTTATTTTTCATCATTATGTGATCTATAAGATGTAAGAAACAAAAATGTATTGTCGGTTGTTTGGTATGGTACCGACGCGAAAAACACATAGTATATACGAACGCTATCTGGAAAATCCAACGTGAGAGAGAGAGAGAGGATTGCGTACTATCGCTGCGCGGAGATATCGAGGCCACGCGCGGGAGATCAAAGAGACGTGAGCTTGTGTCGATGCGAATCGACGAAAAAAAAGAGGAGGATTCCATACGAGCAAGTGGATAGAGACCGATGCCATTGGGTGCTTGCTTCAAAACATGCGATAAAGCTTCCACGCGACTATTTATACGTTGCGTTTTTGCGAGAGTTTGTTTTATTGGTTATTGATTGAGTGCAGGATTGGAAGAAAGTAGTTTGTTAATGGTGAATGTGGAGTATTAGAGCGAAGCATTTAGCAGAATTAGATATTTTGTAAGTTTAAGGTAATTAGATAATGCAAATGGTTTTGCGAAGCTGATATAAGAAATTAGTTATGATTCTATCTGCAATAATATATTTAATTTTTAGTACAATTTTCATTCATTTAAAAAAAAAGAAAAAAAAATCATCCCCACCGATTGCAATAAATTTTACAATCTTACTCCAACAACGATTTCAACCTGTCACCCACAAAAAACCACTTATACAACCCACAGTTAAGCGACCACAACTGCATCATTACTTCGCTCACGCGTCTTCCAAAAATTCACATGCATCCAGAAACCGCGCATTAACAAAACCCGCATGTACGCGCATCTAATCCACTTAATCAGCACGGTATCGTCACGACGTTGACGCAGAAAATTGTGAGGCGCATATGAGAGGCCGCACGCGTCGGCGCCTCGCGTGGCGGTCGACGAGTCAATAAATCATAAAGTCTCTTACGCGCACGTATGTGTGAGGAACGAGGAAAACGTCTTTCTCTCTCTCTCTCTCTCTCTTCCTCAGCAAATAATAATCACGCACCGTAGGAAAATAATTGCTCTGTACTATATGTGTATAGGTGATTGTGCGTGGCTGATGCGCGAAATTTACTTTAACGGGGGAGTACCGATTTCTTTTTGCGCAATGGATATGGTATAACGTGTGTCTATATTTGGTTAACGTGTATTGTTGTTGTTGTTGAAAGAAAGAGTAGAAGTATTTTTTTCTAGATAACCTAGTTGTGGGTCGTCTATCTGTAGGTACGCTGTGTTGAAATCTATTTGAGTGTATATATACTTGTATTGGAATGCACTTAGTATAGTGACGCGCTTTTCTCATTGTATTTGCTCTACAATTATGCTATATATTTATATAATATTGTAGCTGAGTAACGAGTGATCGGTAATCTATATTACTCATATTTAAAATCATAATTTTACACATTATTTTCCATTCTTATAATTGTATTCTCGAAAATTAAAGTCTAAAGTGTCCTAATATTGTGACTCTGAATTTTACACGCCGTACGCTACGCCATCATCAATAATAAATTTGACTGATATCGAAAATATAGCGACAACAAAAGCCTTCATTTCCTGACTCCACGCAATTTTCTAAAAAAAAAACCCTCTTCTAAAACCCCCGAGCTCTTGATCCTTTCGAATTTTCACGCAGTCGATTTCGCAGAACCATGATCCTTCACACAAACACACACACACACACACACACACACTTATATACAACTGTGAGAAAAGAGAGTAGCAGTAGGACTACCGGAAAAACGAATCGTCATCTGGATTAATGTCGCGTACACACTGCACGCAGGACCACACGAGTTGCTCCAACCGAAATCGGCCCATATCGGCTCCCTCAGGGGCGAGAAATATTTACCTACTACTCTCTTCTCTTGTCGAGTGGCGCGAACTTTCATGTTTGAATGAAAGAAAGGGCTAACTCATTGCCAAGGGACGTACGGACGACTTTTCACGCAGCGGCATTGGTTCTTTGTGACTTCTTGCGTCTGTGGGTCTGTATATAAGGGAAAAGCGTATATACGGACAACAGCTTAACACAAGTGTGAGAAATCGTGTTTTGGATAACTGAGAAGTGGCGTGCGTAGAGGGATATGCGTAAGGCTTTGTATGCTGCGAGAGAAAGAGAGAAGCGTCGAGGGATTAGAGATGGGTGGTGAAAGGCACTTGTAGGGCATTAGGTTGTATATAGTAGGTAGCTGATGCGTGGAAATTAATTTATATTACTTAACATTCTTGTGTGACTGATGCGTTGTGATTGTTGTTATTAAGTGTTTAAAGTAACAACATATAGTCAAATCAATAAAAGGGTTTAAATTCTATCTACAACAAAATATATAATTTGTCAGATTTATGATTAGGCTTTTAGTAAAAAAAAAGATAAATATACATTGAAAAATATTTACTATTAGCTAGCAGATATTTCTCATTCACTCACGCTGCATGAATAAATTCCGGCATATATGAATATCATACATTCGTTCATCTGCATAAGGATTAAAAATATATATATATAGATAGAAAAAGAAATACAATAAAAAATAAAATATGCATCACTCGGAACTAACGTTTCAACTTCCAGCCTCTAATTTTGTTGTATTATTCATTAACAATGTACAAACCGTATACCTATTAAGCTAGCGAACAACAGGCCTAATTACACGCCTAATGAACAATCGACATGCGCGTACACGATCCTTCGCATACCCACATATACATACACATACACACCACTACTACCGCAGTGAGGGCACGACCTCACAAGCTCACGACACCGTCGTCGTCGTCGTCGGCGGCAGCGTCGGCAATCGTTATAGACGTCGCGCGGGCAAAATCGCAAGGTGCCAAGTAGGCTAAGCTTCACAGTCATTGGCCTCCAGCCCATTTAATTATTTACAGCCTCTTTCGCCTCCTCTTTTTCCTCTGATTTCCTATACATGTACACATACTACGTATATACGTGTGAGTGCGTGTGGTATTGTACGAAGGGACAAGTCGTTTGTTGTTTGTAATATATATGTACAACGCGTCCGGTGATCCTAATTAGATAATGCCAGCGTAATGTCGCGGTAAAGTGGCAGAGGGTGCGTGGAGGAGATTAGCCTGGTTGCCAGCTTGATTAATTGTGGTTTTACGTGTTGGGAACGATATAATGGATGCGAAACGAGGCTTTTTAGGTTTTCCTTTTTGTTTTTTGGAAATGTTTAGGAATGATGTACGGCGTCGAATATTTTTATGTGACTGTTAATGTGATTGCAATTAATTAAGATGATTTATATAACAACAGTATATGATAATTTTTTGAAAAAAGTAATTATCTCCAGCACAGAAAATACGTTATACGTGTATTCTTCAAAGCTATTTCCAACCCTCACACTCCTCGAAAAATTCAACCCGTACCATCCGAAACACTCAAATCACTCCGTCTCGCATTTTTACAACTCCCCCATCCCCCATCGTTCCACTTTCCTCCCTCTTTCTCTCGTCGAAACCGAAATTACAACCGTCCCGCCACGAGGCGGGGCCAACGTACCCTGTGCCCCCAACTTTCCGACAAGTCGGCCAAACTGAAACCGAAAAAGCTCTACCGCTTGGTTATAAAATCGCTCTACGGAGTACATGAGCTGTGTCGAGGCCGAACAACACATTAGTCAAAGGCAGTTTACGCGCGAGAGGTGTAGTACGCGCGCGGTCTCGCGTTTGCTATTTGCGAGCTGTCTGCCAATTTGTTTCACCGCTCGCGCTCTCACTTGACAAATGCATTCGCGGACGCGCGTTGCAGAACCGGTCGCCGTCGGTATATATGTACGCGAAAGAGAGGGAAGGATTTTCGGGAATGGAGAGGATGATAAAGCAGATGTAGAGGGAACGCGAAAGTGCTTTCTAACATTTTTCGAATTGCGTTTTTTAGCTACGTCTGGGGTCGTATTTTCAGTGGTATACGTTCGGTCGGGTGTTATTGAATCATGTGCTTTTTGAATGGAAATTGATCGCGGCAAGAGTCGTGGTGCTTTTAACGAAAATATTGAAGGTAAATATCTAGTATTTACTGTGATCATTTTGTAATAATTTAATGAGAAAGACAATAAATAGCTTAACTATGTGTAATACAAAGAATCAATTACTACTTATAGCTTCTATACCTAATTGCAACTACAATGACAAACGAAGTTACATCACTTCCATCAGCAGTAAACACAACCCCTAACAACTCGCAACTTCCGCGCATCGAACTACTTCTTTATTCAATTACACTCCCCGGAATCGATTACGCAAGCGACTATATAGTACTATATACCGCTTCGCGTCGCATCCGAATTAAAGCTACCCTCAGCACTATGTATATACAACTCGATGCACCTCTAAATATAGAATCGCGAAATGACGCAACACACACACACACCAGCCACCCTGCGAACGAGCGACAAGCCACAAAGAAACAAACGTATAAAGCAATCGACCGACGAAAAACCCCTGCTCCATAGCGCGAATATACATGCAAAAAGGAAAACCTCTGAATCGATGAAAAATTCAGTTAGTGAGAGATGGAGACAGATATAAAGAGAGAGAGAGAGGGAAAGAGAGCTACAGGGGGCTACGGCCCTTATTTGGGTTACTAAACTGTAAACAAATTCAGCGCGTCTTTTTGCTCTCCACACCCGCTCGATAATCGATCGCCGCCGCGCGTCGGGGCAGAGACCTCGTCGTCTCTTTGGAGCTGGCTGCTGCTGCTGCTTCTGCTGCTACTGCTTGGCCGGATGCGCCTACATAGACGTGCAGAAGGGGTAAGAGGGAGGATGGGAGGTTGGTCCATTATCGCTTGTTTTTCGCGAGAGCAGCGACCGGAGGGGTTAATTGTCAGTTGGACGCGGCTGTATTTTACGCGGATGGAAGGAGCAGGAAGTTGGAGAGTTTGAGTTTTTAGAAAGCGGATTGGGGGAAATTGATTAGGGGGACTGACGTTTCCTGAGTACACTCGGCTGTTTGTTTTTAGGGAAGATGTTGATTGTTGTTAAAGTATGCAAAGTGGCTTTTTATGGTAGCAAAGAATTTAGGAACGTGAAGGTGCTCGAATATTCCGTAAGCTTAGTTATAAACTTCCAAGTTCACTTTTACAGAGACAAAGTATGAGCCGAAGTCAGATATATATACGAATATAAGTTATGCACTCGCGTGGTAACGATGCAGATCACGAATTCATGAACGATAAAAAGCTGGTGCAACTGCCTAAGACACCTCAGGAATGCCGCAGTAGCCTGCATCGCTATTTTCTCCAAATAACGAGTCCCCAACCATATCTACATATTGTATACTTTGTCTCCGACCGTAAACCTCTTCATTACCTCTTCGCTCGAAGAAGTAACAACTTTTCGAACGGCTCTCTCTCTTTCTCTCTTTCTCTCAACTTCTGACCGGGTTTTCGCCTGCCGATTTTATAATACCATGCGGGGCAAAACTTTACCCGAGCTCATTGGCTGAGAACCAAGCGAAGTAATTACGGGCGCGCAGCCTATTTTCGCGTGGCTCATTAGGCCTCGCGAAGTTTGCTTACATATATAACTTCCGCGAAGTGCACGGATCGATCTGCATTTGTCTCGTAGGATTATAGCCGATCGAAAAATCGGTTTACGGCTGTGAGTTTTAGTAAGCCACCCTGTCAATTATGTAGCACTCCTGGCGCTCCGTTACCGTATCGTAAAAATATTTTTTTCGAAGATTATTGAGCTTGTAATTTAATAGATTACGTAGAATTTTACGAGAGAAAGAAGTTAATATTTTTAGACGATAACAATCTCTTTTCTTAACGTTGCCACAATTTATCGTAATTTGGTAAATAGCTCTATATACAATGCACAGATTTAATTTAGTAATATTAGTAGAGCGGTTTATCATCGAGTTACTATACTGCATGACGTAATGGTGTTTCCAATACATTATATACACAAACGCGTATATATATATATACGATTTTCGGCGCTCTGACGCAGGCGTCTACTGCGAACACGGCTATTCCTCATATCGATACATAACTTAAAAGCCTCAGCCGGTCATAATTAATTACTGCGAAAGTGCTCGATTAACATGGCTCTCTACACTACACACCCGCGCTGAATTTCTGCAGCGTACATCTTCCGTAACAACCTTTATTATTATTATTTTTTTTTTTTAACCGAAGAAGTAACACCACCGCTTTGAACCTCCTATATAAGGCTTCCTTCACGTTCTTTTCCTCCATCGACTTTATAAATATACCTCAGCGTGTTCTACTTAAAAAGGCATATTTTTACACACATACGTGCGCGTGTTCACGTGTCCTTGACATTGAACTGCTTAAACTATACAGCTTGCCTACATTTATACTCTGCTTTGAGAAATAAAAAAAAAGAAAAATTTTTCGAATCTTATTACGGTATATATATATATATATATATATACATACATACTTGCAATGCGCACGCGCGTGTTCCGCGAAGAAGAAAGTTCGGGCGGACACCTCGTCCGCGATAAATATAAAATGCAAATGAGGGCTGCCGTCGTAAAGAGCGCGGCACGCGATGAAAGTGCGCGCCCGCGCGTGAGAAGGTGGTTGAAGGTGAAGGAGAAGCGGGTTGTAAAGGTGCAAGAGAAAGGAGGGAAGGGGAGATGATGATTTATTTTTCGGCTAGGAAAATTTGGCTGTTGGGTGGTTGATATGGTTTATTAATTTTTAGATGTAAGTGCAGCTCGTTACTTATATATTATTTTTTAATTGGATCCGGTTTTAATTAAAAAAGTCCTATTATTAAGATTCTCATATATCTGTATTTATATTTCGGAGTTTAGTCATCATCCATGAGAACAAGTTGTAAGTTTGTATAAGATGATTAATGTATAACTTGAACAACCTAAATACCATCACATTCAACGAAAATCTTTGAAAATACACGAAGCACATTTCAAACAAGCATAGTAAGGCGGAGATAATCATCCGCTAAACGGCGTCTTAAGGCTAATCAGCTTAGAGAGACCGATAAAATCCACAGTGACGACAACGACGACGACGACGGCGGCAGTGGCTCGTGCCACCAGCAGTTCTCCCGGCTTTTCACGCTCGCCGCGCGGCTTTTTAACGCCTCGCCTTCTATTCTCGTCCAACCGAATCTTAATCCCATCTAGTTGGGACACACTTTGGGAATCTCTTTCGTGGTTTCGTAGATTTTCGTGAGGTGTTGAGTAATTTGCTGGAATTTTTTACTTGTTGTGTGGTTTGGATTAGAAGTTTTTATTATAGATTCGTGTAAATATAGACAAGTGGAGAGTAAAGCATATACACGTGAAATGTACATAAACTATTACTTCACTAACTTTTTTTCATTTTTCTCTATATGTCATGTTTATTTTCCTATAGTTACAAGCTACAACTGCCTTAAACTAACCATTCAACGAATAACGGGTTAATATTAACACAAAAACCACCATTCAACATATAACTCTATAACCTCTGCTAAAAATAAGCCCTATTGCCCCCACACCGAAATCCTTTAAACGCCATTCAGAGGTACGACAGCCTCAGTAGCAGCCAGTTTAGAAACTAATCTTCGCGCGCGATAAAGAGTTGTATGCCGAAAATGCATCAAAGGGATCTTGCGCAGGTAACTTATTGTATAGATGTATCCTGGAGGTTCTTTTCACCACGCGAAAATGGATTAACGCGAGGCCCGCGTGAAAAGCCTTAGCGAAAGGGAGTGAGGGATAATCCGGTTGAGGCATTGAAAACAAACGGCTGGGTGTTCTTTTCATTTCGATGGTCATTTGACCGTAAAAGCATTCAAGCCTTTTTCTACGGTTTAGGTCTGAGCGACTGTTATTGTGTTCGATTTTTCAGTTGGCCTTTTCGAAAGTGAGTGGTGCTGCGTTTATTGTTTAATGAGGTTTTAAATTATTGAAGGAGTTAGCGATTTATAATAATGCTTGTTAAGTAATTAAGTTGTATTTGAAATGATAAATAAAAGTGGAGGATATTTTTTAATTCAGACAATTTTATAACTTTATCACGAATCTGTTCAGACGATTTTAAATAATAATTTCTATTGATTTCCTTATTTTACTCCTGATAAATGTGTTCTTTACTTTTATTGAGTTGAATTCATCTAAAATAACTATTTACATAAAGTTTTCTTTTAGTCAACACAATATATTTTAGTGCAACAATAAAATAGACAATAAATATACTACTTAACTGTCTTTTTAGAGCAATGATCATTTTCTCTTAATTTATATCCTCTTAATTTATAAAAAGCAAACAAATTACTGCTCTTTAGTATGCTAATTATCTGAAATCGTCCTAATAACTTTCTCATTTCCTCGAACATTCCAAGCTAAACGTTTCCCATGTCCCAGGCGCATATTGTAAATGAAATACACGATCAGCTCGCACAAAAGCCAAAGCCACCGCTGGAAACCGTAAACGAACTCCAAGAAACAAAAAAAAAAAAAGAAAAGAAGAAACAAGAACGAAGAAATACAGTAAAAGAAGCTCACCAGGTTGCCCTCTGCGCCTAATTAGGGGATATTTATATAAAAGTAAACGGCTGCCGGCTCCGAATTCCTTTGTAATTGTTAATCGGATTTTTGGCGCAAAATTAATGCGAACCGATTTTGACGTGGGACCAGCCTAGACGTGGAACCGATGAAAAAGCATGGCATTAAACAGGACAAGGGAAAGAAGAACGAGCGGATTGCTACTAACGAGGGACCACCCCTAGAGTGTGTGTATGCGTATGCTCGTCTGTATTTCCGAATTTCACGTCGTAGTAGTTGAAGGGAAATTTACGAGGGAGTTAAAGGGAATGAAATTTTAATTTGTACATTTGTCGGTAGGCTCGGCTCGAAAATTTATTGGTATGTTATTGCTTAGAAATTAACAAGTTTAGGGCCCGGGACGATAAAATTCAGAATGGCATCTGCGGCGTTGGGTGAATTTGAGTAGTTTGGACTTTTATTAATTTCAAGAGAGCTTTGAACACCTGATTTATAGCGAGATAACATTTTGATGTGATTGTTGGGGTAATCATATTGAGGATCAGAATGTCAAAGTTGAGGTTTGAAAAAGTTTAAGATTTGAAGATATGATCAGATGTGGAAGAATTCTTTGAAAGAAGTAATTATCCAACCAAATTAGAAAAAACAAAACTGTTTTGACGTACATGGTTGACTAAATGGACCATGGACTTTGAATATAAATGTTTTATTGTACTTTGAAATGACTTGTTTAAATTAAAATAAAGAATATTTTTGACTTCATGTAAAAGTATAGATGAATTCATAGTTGAGATAAGTATATCTAACAATATAATTAAACTATCAACTTTGTTTCAACGCTCCAATACTTCGTGCCACCGTAGAATCACATTTCAAATTTACTATTAGCACAGCATTATCAACTCAAATTCCATTTAATTCAAACTCCATCACGGCCTTCTCTCTAACCCAAACCCATTTAGCGATATATCCCATTCTCCCATGCACAGTTCCTCTCTGTCTCTCACTCTTCTCCTCTTGCTCTCCATCCCTCTTTCTCTTCTGCACAACCCAACGACTATTAACTTCTCTCCGGTCCACACATAGCACGTGTACACTACGCATCCGCGCACCCTCCGAACGCCAATAAAAGTCGTCGACTAAAAATCTTGTGGCTTCTGCCACCGCCGCCGTGTAAATTGCCTAATTTAGGCACGGCGCTTTTACAAACGCCGCCTTTGTGCGCATCACACGCAGGCAGAAGTAGCAGCAGCATCAGCAGCAACCGAAATAATTAGCTTTTTGTTTTTCGAAAGGGTAAGGTAGATATATATAGAAAGAGAGAGAGAGAGGATGATGGAATTACCGAGCGCAGTCGTCGCTTAATGTTTGTAATCGAGAAAACGAGATACAGCATATACAGCGAAGCGCTATGTTTTGCGAAATTGGTCTTTTATTTACGGGAGGTGGAGCGCAGCTTCGACGGGGGGCTTCGGAATACCGAAGAAATCGTTTGATGTCGTAACCTGTATATATACAGTGTATATTGGAGTTTGATATGAAGCAGTTAGGAAGGAGTGAGAGAGTATTAAAGGCCGACGAATTTAGATATCATTTTCGAAATGGAATTTAAGCGAGAGATCAGTTTCAACTGTTTTAAACAACGTTAGCATTGATTCGCGTGTACGTATGTACAGGTTTTTTTTCGTCGTTTTATTTACAGTTTATTAATGATGTTAATAATAATAATAAATAAAAAGTTGTTTGTCATAGAGGGAACGGCGAGGCGTAATTTACAACGTAATACAGCCAGGATCGTAAAGCCGTCTGCGGGGGGAAAGGTTGAACGAAGCATATAGGCGGGTGAAGACACGATGAACCCTTGGGGTACCAAAATCAATAAGGGTAATTATAGCTTTCGCCGGAACAGTATACATATGGGTCACTTTCACATAAAATTTCGCGTTGACGGTTTCGCCGAAATCGTCCCTGTAAATGTAACGTATAGTTTGTGTTTGAAATATATACTTCTCTTCGATAAATACTTATTAATTAAAGAGTTTGGTTTTTTTGGTTATATAATGTTGATTCTTTTAACAATTTCATAATTATAATATCGGTAAAAAAATCATCAATAAAATAATTTGTATAATAAACCATTGTGCATGTTTATATGATTTCATGTTTGAAATGTTCAAAAATATATATTATATTAATCGATTTGATGTAATGTAATTAAAACTGCTTTTCTTGTAAGGTATATATACAGGTGACTAAGCAAAGAAAATTGAGAACAATTTATCCATCGATAAGCTATCATGCTTCCAAATCTCACAATAGTAGTAAAAGTTGATAAGCTTCATCTTTTATTATGGTATTCCCATTAGAAGAAATAGTTTCTATTAAAGATACTCGATCTATATTATACTTTTATCATTTCTCAGTAAACTTGCTTCAATCGTTACTGCTAACATAACGTATATATAGATAAAATTCGACATGTACAATTTTATAAATTAACGAGTACACAAACCACCTAACGTCAATACTAAAAAAATTATCTACTTTTAGCATCCACTATTATTAGAATACTTTATCCAATACCATTTTCCACAAAAGAACAAAAAATATCATCCCACCTCCGTTATCTATATATTCGTACATAACACTTATCACCCTATGCACCTGAGATAACAAAACACCTCCAAAGACACTCCTCCATCCATCCTCTTTCTCTCTTCTCCTTTCTCACGCCGCAAGGCAATTTGCGGCACGCGAACCGTCCACACACACAAACTCTCTCTCACACACTCAAAGTCGCAGTACCATACACTCGTAGCAGCGAATACGTTCGTGTGAAAAATTGCGTATCGCGCGAATGGCTCGTTCATTATGAAAATTGCATTGTCCACGCGCATGCCGTCTAATTGAATTATTCGCGCATCCGTTCTTGTCGCCCTCGACGTATTACGCACGGTTCTGTTGGCTGGCGAGGGTTTGCTCGTTGCTTTTTTTCGGACGCTCCGAAGCCAAGTGCGTGCACGCACGCGGGCTTTCGTTCTCGATGGAGCCAGTGTCTGAGCTTTTTCCGCTTTTTGGTCGGATCCGAGAGGAGGTATTGTTTCGCAGTTATGTATATGAAACGGGAGACTGAGTGTGTAGTAGTCTATAGAGTATTGTTTGATTTTATTTATTATGTTATTGATGTATAATAAATTATAGCGTAAATATGCGTTTTGCAACATTATAAGGAAAATAAAGAATCGATTAGATAATCTGTCATAGTTAACTTACGTTACTATATATATATATATATATATACACATAATAATTATCATATTCAATATATTATACATCATATAGACTGATTATTTTTTCTTATCATTTGAGAGTATTAAAGAGATAACTTAAATATACATTATTATAAATATATATTTTCATTTAGGATTAATTAACCAAGATAAGAGAGTAGATAGAATATAATATTCTATAATAAAAAACATTACAATTTATACAAAATTATGTTTTCGAATTGTCAATACATTATTTTATACGACATATTAAAATCTTAAAACACACAGCCGTATCTATTAAAAATGCCCCTGCACGCACTAAACGACCGCCCCAACGACACTTAAACGCGCTCAGAGCAAACACTATCCGTATATCCCCATAATCAAAAACGTATCTCCCGCTTGCGATCCCCCCATAATCAACTCATTTCAATGCATTCGACAAACACTATAACCAAGCCTCTTTCTCTTCCCCCTCTTGTCCTCGCAAAACTCGACTAGCAAACAGTTTGACAGACCGAACCCGCACGTACATATATTTCATCGGCGAAGGGTAGATATATATACACACATACTGTGTCCTGAAAACTCATAAATATGCATGAACCTCATATTACACCCTCTCTCTCTACATTTGATCCGTATCTTTTTCATACCGTGCAGTTTCGGCATTTTCTTCTTCCAGCAGCGATGTATATATACGTATACACGATGTAGAAGCAGTTGTATGTCGCGATCTCGCGAAATTGAAATTTAGAGATGCTTGGAGAGAGAGAGAGAGAGGGAGAGAGTAGGTCATCGGTTGACTATGCGCTATAGATAAAATGAGTTGCTACCGTGTACGTCATATTTACAAAAATCTATGTTACACGTATTGTTTGAATGCGTTACGCAAGGCTTTCGAAGGAGATACACAACGCAGCCTACGCGCGTGTTACGATATCAAGAACGATGATTTAACAAGAATTGTGTGGATTTATGTTAAGAATCTACGTCAATTCAAATTAGTCCTTTCAAAAACTTGTAATATTCTGCGAATATATATATATTCGTGGGAAAAATATACATTTTCTCCGGTGACAATGCGCTATACGAATGTTCGAGTATCTGATTAATGCTGATTTCGTGTAAATTTATTGGCAAAAAAAAAACTGTTATAACGGGCATATGCATAATATTTTTCGATACAACAACAGCTAGTTCTAATTAATGATCAATAAAATACATCGCGTATTTAACAAATTTATATAAGAAACTTCAACTTCTCCAGCAGCTTCGCGCATCCGTCCTCGAACAATCGGCTTGTCGTATATATATATATACATACCTAATCCGTTCATTCAGCGGCAGCGAAGCTAATTTGCCAGAGCCGCGAGTGCGCGGGAAAGATAGCGAGGCGCAGACGACGACGACGACGACAGGATTGTTTCTGGTCTGGCGGGCCTCTATGTGTGCACGCGCCGGATGACCAGAGACTGGACTCGTGCCCGTACGGTTCGTGGATTTCGCATAGTATGTGTGTGTGCGTGTGGTTTTATTGTTGAGATTGGGGTATATGAATGGTTAATTTTTCCTTTCGTGGTTATTGAGTTGTAAAATTTTAAAAATTTATTTAAAGGAAGGTTCAATGATTGTTATATTGGATAGTTTTTTAGTACGGTTTTAAAATTCGATTAGTTCGCTATTAAAACCAAAACAGCTTAAATAAATGAGTCGGATTCATTGATAAAATGATGAAATTTACGAGTATCAGCATGAGAATACCAGAATGAAAAATGAAAATTTGTCCGCGCCTCTCGATTCCGTATTTTTAGAAACTGCTCCCGGTCATCTGTTACCGTCATAGTCGTTTTAAAACTTTGTTTGAATAGCCGTAGATCACAATTTTAAACTTGATTCCCCCCCAAACATTTCGAACTAATCCAATTTTCCGCGTTTCATCCGAACCCTGAACTTCCGAAACGAACGCCTTTATTAAAATCTATTATGATGCATGTTATACGACTGGACAATTTTTATCGTATTTTATAATGAAACTTGCTTTTGTATTAATGAATTCTATGGTGAAAAATTGTTGAAAAATTCATATCGATTTTGATTTATTCTAATCTGAATGTTATAATCAAACAGAAATATTTATCAACCCAACGTATCTTTTGTTACTTAAATGTAAAGAAAATTTATTTACATATTTACAAGTTACAAAGACAAATTTAACCATTTACAAACTTATTATACATTCAAATATATATATATATATATATATATATATATATATATATGCAAACTCGGCCAACATTGTCGAACAACCTCATTACCGCTGACCAAGAGCCACACATCCTCGCGATGCTAATACACCAGCCACCCGCTGCACTCAGACACGGCTCCCCTGCTTTTTCCGGGAACCTATCGTATCCCTTATTAAAGATGCAACGGGGATGGAAAAATCCTCCATCTATCTCTCTGCAGCAGGCAAAAGCCGAGACTCATCGTTTGATATCCTTGCCCTCTTTCCTTCCTTACTTCTCCCGCGCGAGCGGACGCAGGCGGTTCCTTTGTTTGGGGGAAACGCACGCGCGCGCGCAAGAAAATTCAGCAACGCTTCCCTCATCCATCTCCTTCGGCGCGTGGCAAGCTTCCAAGCTCACTTTCCTTCTCTCCCTCTCTCTCTCTCTTTCTCTCTCTCTCTCTCTCTTTCTCTCTCTCTCTCTCTCTTTCTCTCTCTCTCTCTCTCTCTC
>JAYJLV010000001.1:20415672-20430751 GCA_036873485.1 Torymus texanus | reverse complement strand
TCTTTCTCTCGCTCTTTTGATGTGCACCGTCCCCCGGAATTTTGCATGAGCTAGGTACGCGTGGTTCCGTTTTTGTTTCTTCTTCCCGCAACGACATTCGAGGAATAAAGTTTGGGAAAGTTCGCGGGAAAAGCACGCATACGAGTGGGGTGTGATGGTGCGTTGAATGGGAAATTTGAATTTGAAGAATTGTAAACACGTTTGTACGTAATTTTATGAATTTTAACAATTCGTAGGGTATGTTTCAAGCTATCTTTCAAGTGGTTAATGGTTAATTAAAGATGAATAATAAACAAATGAATTGAAAATTTATATATTGCTATAACTAATGGTATTTTATTATTCATGTCTCATATTTACTGAAATACAAAATAAAAACCTAAGATTGAATAAAAAATTGTAGGAGATATTAGAGAATCCTAAAAAAAAACATACTTTGTAAGTAACATTGTCTTCTATTCAAGACTTAATTCAGTTATGCTCTATTAAATGTGTTTCACGTAGCTTCAAAACGCATTTAATTGTACAAACTTATGCTACAATTGTATAACAATTATTCCAAAGCTATTTCCACATTCGTCATAATTTAATACTAAAATGCCTATTCTACCCCCTTCGCCTTCCATAAATCACAGTAATAATCTAAAAGAATGCAAAACATACTTTGATTGCTTTTTATGTTAATTTCTAAAAGGCATCTAAATTATAGCCAAAACAAAAAAACCAATGGCGATCCCGCACGCAGATCATTCATCTCTGAACCTTAAATATTGCCCTTAATCCGAGCTCCTAATCCTCACGAGAAGAAATCGCGCGAACGTTATTTGGGCTCCGGCGCTTCCCCAAGAGAGATAGAGAGAGAAAGACAATATTATTTATTGATGAAGGGTCGGTGGTGGTTGTTCCCTAATAACCATAGATGAAACATTCCATAACTTTCGTATTTATGTATAGAATCGTTTTCAGTATTATTACGTAGTAGTGGTGGTTTTTTCGAGATAGAGAAAGAGGGAGAAGAATGGGTTTTTGCGAAGAGGTAGTGGTTTTTACGAGGAGAGCATATTATGTGTATTGGAGGCAGTCGGGAAGAAGGGATATTTTTTGATTTCGAGATTTTCTTCGGGTTTGCGGGAGTCTTTGTATAAATGTTGTAGCTTAAATTTGTAGTTAGTGTCGTATATTTTTATGAATTTTAATAATCACTAGTTATAATTGATTTATATTGATTCTTACTTTGAAAGGAGGTCATAGTGTACAAATTATGAAGAATAAATTAAGTTTTTTGTTGGCCATTAAATTCGAATACATAACGATGAAAAAGTAAATGTATTATTAAATAACTAGGAAAATTGTATATTATCATGGCAGACATTCATTGAAAGAAGTAGAGTTTTTTCAGCAAATTAGGAAAAAACAGGGTTGTAAATTTAAAATGGTATATTTACTAGACCTATACGAAAAAGTACTTGTATTACAACTCCAGCGGAATTCCAGCAACCTGTATCTATTTTTCTTCCTTCTTTCGTGCAAAGACCACATTTCATGCAAATGAATTTCCACGGTGGTTTATCGATCGGAGCGCATAAAGAATTCGAACTTTCCGTTTGCATAATACGGGAGTTCCGTCTTTTCTCCTTAAATCGTAAAAAATTAAACGCTTTTTAAGACTCCCGAAGAGAATTGAAATACAGCCAAAACAGCTAATTTAACTGTTATTCACTTTTACTTTATCGACAAACCATACCTTTTTATTTACCATTAATCAACAAATAGAATAAACGACATTATTCAATTCGTTCAGCAGAATGATTCAATTCAACCGATCGCTAACTAATTCCACTGACGCGTCTCTCCTCTTTTTCTCTCTCTTCCCGAAAAACTGATTTCCCAACGGACGCGCGCACTCAATTATCATTATAAATCCTTGACACCGAAACCTTGCCTCTCTGTATATCCCACACGCGCGTCATCTATCTAATCGCCAATAGGAATAATTTCCTCGTCGATATTCGATTTTCCTTCGAAAATCATCGATATTATACACTGCGACGAGATGCGCCTACACACACACAGAGAGAACCTTGAGTAATATCCTTAATGGAGAGTCGCCTAAAAGGTGTCGGGAGGGCGATATTCCATGGCCGAAAAAGCAACGCGCGCAGCGATAAGGTAAGTGGACGAGTATGGGCTGCTCTAGCGGGACACACTAGGAATGCATTTCTGCCTCTGCGGGTTCCGGTTTTTCGTGCATACATATTCAAGGTTGCTATCGTAGAAAAGAAAGAGAGAGAGAGAGAGAGAGAGAGAGAGAAAAAAATAATTGAAAAGAGGGGCATAAAAGTCCACGGGAGAGTTAATTTAGACCGATATGGTTTATTGC
This sequence comes from Torymus texanus, assembly GCA_036873485.1. NCBI lineage: Eukaryota > Metazoa > Arthropoda > Insecta > Hymenoptera > Torymidae > Torymus > Torymus texanus. The sequence goes on along the minus strand of JAYJLV010000001.1, from coordinate 20,428,371 downwards.
CAAGTGCCGCTAGCCCGTGTGTTTTCATAGGTTGATTTTCCACGAGTGTCATTGGCGTTGCTGCTACTCCTGCTGCTCATCGGCGAGTTTTAAGAACGGGCTATAAAAATGTTAAATTAATGAATTCTTTTTTTTTTATATATATACGGGCGAGCGCGTGCTTATATTGGAATGGTTCGTGGATTATACGGTAACGGGGTTAGATAAAAGAATTTCGTGCTTTTCCGAAGCGACCAGCAGACCTATGTTGGGCCTACTCGAGAACTATTAAAACTTTAGAGTGGAATGAGCGCTCGTTTGCGATAAAGCTATTTGTAAAAATGTTGATTTTGATTTATGGATTTTGAGATTAGTATACGTATAAGCCGTGTGGAATTGTGGTGTAAATCAGTTTTTGGTTGGTGAATAGTTCGGTGTAAAAAGTTTATAGACGGTGCTTATTTTCTTTATGTGTGTCTATATAAAAAAAAAGTTATGGTCTATTAAAAAACCATTAATTAAATAAACTATGTAATCTGTCATCTCACTAAATACTACAAAATAGTCCGTACGTAAAAGAGTGATATATGGATGTGTTCAGTGTTGTAAGCTTGAATTTTTATACGGCTATACTATGATTGCTATTTAGATACTTATTACTATATTCTTTTAGCGCTGTTATTTAATCATGTAAACTTTTTGACTTTTTTTGGATTTTGTTTTATGCGATGATACACTTGTCAATCGAAGTTATAGACATAGATGAGGATAATACATGAATTCACTGGTATTAACAGTGTGTCAATACGGAGTGATCGACGACGACGCTGCAAATTTGTCTTTACTTGCCGATCAATCAATCTTTTAAGTGTGAAAAGTCAACGCCATCAAACATTCGATAGACGCTAGACTTCGTGTCTTTTAAAGTTTGACAAGATATTTCTGACAATTGGATTGAAACCTTTGAAATCAATTTTTGATGAAAAGTGTTAGAATTTTTCAAAAATCACTGAATTTTCAATTTTTTTGCTCGTTTAAAAAGTTTGAAAAATTTTTAAGGTGATTATTTCATACTTATCAAAATAAAACTTATTTCATAATATTTTAATTGCTTATAATAGGACGTTGAGTTGAAATATAACTGTTAAAAATTAAAAATATAATAAAATTAAAGATAACTCACCTTCTCCGCATTTCTCTGAGAATTTCTCTATTGCTTTGAAAAATCTGGAATAAAAAAATTACTAATATTAATTATAATAGATAATTTCTAGATATTGTTTACTTTTAATTTATCATTACACTAAGGGAATATTTTTATTAATAAAAACAATGAATACCAGATACATATACTAAAAATGTATCTGTTCGTTGATACATTTAAAAGAATATAAAAGTATAAAAATGAGAAAAAATTTTACAAAACGTTTTCTTAAAATTTCAGATTACTATCCATTTAATGTGAAGAAAACTAAAAGCCGTTACTTTTGGCTCCAGTAAATGAAAGAAACACCGCCTCATTGTTGTATAGTATCATTCAAAGTAGCATCAAGATAAGCCTTAAAGGACTGTTGACGATTTCTATCACCACTTTTCATCAACGATGAATTTCCGAATGATGCTTCGAAAAAATTCACATCCACAGTTAGCCTTTAAGAGCCTATCTATACACGAATGGGGAATAACTTTAAATTTCAATACTTTTAGGATTTTCAATTATGTTTATGAAATTTCTCTATTTTATGAAACATTTCAAATATAAATATATAATTTGCAAATAACATCATAATAGAGTTATTTTAGAATCAGTAATTTAAAAAAATACGATATTTGTTCAGTCAACTTGCAAATTTCCCAGTAACATTCTAACACAATTTTTTAAGATAGAAACACGAAGATTTAATTACAAGTTGAAAGAACAGTTGGCTGCACGTGTGCGATTTCACAGTGACACCCGCATCCCCCTCATACAAGAAACCACCAATTCCCGATTGCATTTCTCGGGCCTGCGCAGGATTGCGCGCGCAGATGCCAGCTCACCACAAAGGAACGCAGGCTTGCGCGCACGCCTGAGCTCGAAGAGAGAAAAAAAAAAGAGAGAGCCGAAAAAAAATCTCCCGCATGCCATTGTCTAGCGGGGGGTACGAGGGGGCAGGGACGGCCAATCGGCTGTTAATAGGCCGCTTTAGCGCCCCCAACCCCAGCAGCAGCGGCAGCCGCGGCGATTAGTCTAACGTGATTATAACCATTAACTCCCTCGCGCGCGTTTGACTCTTTCTCTCTCTCTCTTTCTCCTCTCTACAGATCCGAAAAAAGAGGGAGAGAGTAAAAGAGATGAAGAAGAAGAAAAAAGGGGGCGAGAGATCGCTTAACTCATCATAGTGACTCTCACAACGCGCGCGTGCGCGCGGCTCGTTTCACGGGCGCGATGGTATGACGAAAGCAGAAAGAGTGGTAATAATAAGCCGAGAGAAGAGAGAGAGAGAGAGAGAGAGAAGGGAAGAGAAGAAGGTGGAGAACGGGTTCCACGCATTGTGCCCGTTGGGTTTGTTTCGTGTAATTTTCTCTCCTGCTCACTGCGTTGACGCGGTTTATATTGACAAACGGATTTATACGCGCCAACTTGCAATCAATTATACAGCCTTTTTCGTCCTCTTTCGCCGGTCCGTGGCTTGTTATTAAAGTAATTAATCGGAGACGCACGAGTGCACGGGGAAATTTTTAAATTTATACTTTTGCGAGAGGTGAGAGGTTGTCGAGGGTGTGAGTCAGAGGAGGGAGAGTAAGAGCGTTAAATCGCAACGCGTATATGAGTGAAAGACGGCTTTTAATGCATTTTCGAAGAGGTTTTTAATAACGATTAAAAGAATGAGAGGCGCACACGCGTCTTTTGTAATTTAATTTGTATTTTTATCGTGGGTGGATAAGTTTTTTAAGGTTGTACTTGGAGTTATAAATAACTTTTAAAATGTCGAAGCATTGTCATAAATGTCATTTTTATCGAAGAAACCTTGAAAACTATATAATGTTAAATAATTCAAGGAATGGTTATTGTGGTGAAAAAAATTGAACTTGAATAATCGCTGATTGATGAAACTATTAATTAAATAATGTGTGGAACGTCATTTTTCACGTGGTACAAGCGGACGCACTGGAAACTTTATGGAATTCTAAAACGACTCGGACCGCGGAGAAAGCCGATGAACGGGAATCCAGCGGATAAAGAATAAAACGGAGAATGCATTTCTTCTCTATACGCCTCATTGAGTGATTCAACGCGGTGCTTTGCGTTTTCTGGAATATTCCAATTGGAAATTTATTTGGATGAGATAAACATTAAATGCTTTATTTATTAACGATTATATTTATAAAATTGTTAATATGACATACGAACTTGCGGCAATTATTTGTATTGGAAAGCCTTATTTATAATTACAACATTCTAAAAAGAAAAAAATTAAATATATGAATTCAGGCAGTAAAACAAGAAGGAAGATCGTAATTCCTCCTAAAACATACCCGAAATTTAGTAATAAAAATAGCTATATCGGAGATATCAATTAATGAACTTTCAAACAATCTTAAAATAGTAAATATAGGAAAAGGAATAATAAGTTAATAATAAAATTCAAAATTGGTTAAGAAAAATGTATAAATTATAAATTATGGAACTGTTAAATTACTGATACGAACAGATGTACAAAGTCTAGAAGTTAATTGTACAAACTCATGATGGAATACTGTGGATTGACATATAAAATTACGCATTATTTTAAACATCAGAGTTGAATTTCGTTAATTTACACCAAACTATATTATACTATATATTATCAAACTATATATTACGTATTATGTTATGAGACCAGGAAATTTCATTTTCTTTCTCAAGGTTATTTATATAATGTAATATTGCAAATTATGTATCACTCTTAAAATCAATAAATAAATAAATATAATGATGAACGAAATAGTGGAAATTTATTGAACACTTTTTTTATTTTTATTAGGCTTTTTCAAAATTATAAAAAAAAAAAAATATTATTATGTTGTTATAAATACATATATCCATTTTAGATAAAGTCCTAATCATAAAATGCTTTATCATCCCTCTTTATACAACAACACCCGCTCTTTACGATTTCACGAAATATACGTCATGTCTTACACTCCCTCTCACACCTCGCATCGAGTGCAGCGAACTCTGTCACACCGAATTCCAGAAGAAAACTCTTCTCTCTTTCACTACGTGTCTCTACGCACATACGAATACACTTGCGCACAAGGCGCCGGGCGTGAAAAATGACGGCTGTTAAATTAATTGGAGCCGACGCATATACCCATTTGAATTACAGATTATACCCAAGGTGTCGCTCTTGCTCGAGGCTATTGAATGCGCACATGAGCGCAGAACGAAGAAGAAAAAAAAAACGTCACTCGCGCATCAATATTTATAAGGGCGCCGATCCATCAGCGCCACGTCGACGCGTTTTTCACGCGGTTCCGATGGCGCGCGCGAGGAGGAGGAATGTATTATTGGTCGGATCTAGGTAGTCTATATATCGGCTTTGATGTGCCGACTTACACACGTACACGGTTTATTCACCGTGTGTACTAATTTTGATGGATCTTGCTGCGGTCTGACTCACGTGTGGTATGAGATATTGAAGCGTTTGATTAGGAGAGATTCTTTTTTTGGAAGACAGTTTGTCAAACTCGATAGATTTTTGGGTTTAAATTTGGTGGAAGTGTCTTGGAGGTAACCGTTCTATACTGTCACCTGTAGTTCTGATTGTATCGGGGGAATCTATCAGGATACTTCTTTATTATGTCTCGTTTTGAAAAACAGTTGTAAGGATTATTTATTGATTTTTCTGGTTATGTTTTTTATTTTTAATATTATTTCAGAAAAATGGTGGGAAAATCTTCCCTTTTCATTTAAATTCATTAACCTTAACTACATGTAAACCTATTAAATACATTGAACTATAACAATACAATTCATATGATAACATTTTAAAACTATTTCAACGACTATAGAAGCGACATTCACCTCTAGTCGACAACAAATTCCTGTAAAAATAGTATACTAACCACTCGACCCACCGCGCGATGTTCCAAATCGAATATACAATACACACACATTCTCTTTCTCTCTGTCTCGCGTGCAGCAATGATCGCCACGCGACACATGACTGACCTGAAGTACCACGCGATCATCGCGAGCCGCAGCTGTCACGATCATGACCCTGAGCGTGTCGCTCGTATATATGTGTACCGAGTGGCTATGCTCTGCCGTCGTGCGCCCGTGTCAATTCCCTCCTACCTACCCTAGCCTTAATGTCATCGCTCAAGCCAACCGTTTCGATTGAATTTTAAACTAAATTTTCAGAGTAAAAAAAAAATAGGTAAAAAGAGAAAGAGAGATTAAAAAAAAAGAGGATGTGCAACTGCGCGGACGATGAAGTCGACCCCGAGAAGCTGCTCGCGCCTAGGCCTTGCCCCGAAGTGTTAGTGTCTCATAACCTTTAATTTCTTTTTTCTTTTATAACGAGTGTTGTTAGGTTAGTTATTTTTTGTTGTTGTTTTTGGATATGAAGTAAAATTAAAATATTTATAGCGATTTCTAATTAAAGAAGGAGAGATAATTAAACAACGAAGGTTAATTATGAATAACAGAATAAAATATAAATATGCGACCGAAAATTGAAATTTTCTATTTACTCAAGGTAAAATAATGAGAATCATCAATACGAAAGCTAACTCCATCATTTTTTCATTGGAACGGCAAATACGTAACTATTTGAAATATACGTTATTCTTCAATTTACTTTAAAATGTGTGCTTTTTTTCAAAATGTTTGTACTTTTCCCTTCGTTCTTCCGTCCACTAGCTAAGTACTTTCGAGTGGCTACTTCTAGGTCCCTGAACAAACATAGGATTATTTAACTTCCTTTTTAATGAAGATCAAAAATCTTTCTGTTTGCCACTTCAAAAAGTGGGTTAATTTTTTCTTATTAACGGTATATTTCGTTCATTCATTTTACTAAATTATTCATTTTTCCTTTAATTAACGCTCGTCTTGTAACTTTAAGATACTAATAAATTAAATATTCTTTTTTTCAAAACTTCGTTACAGTTTACTGAATAAATTCCCACAGGAAATTGTATCTCTTTTTATTAAACATTATATATACATAGATAAATCTATCATTAACTGAAAAGTAAAGTCTTATTAATAGCGTTAATACAGAGCATCTACTGGTATTCCCGATACTTTAAAATACAAGAAGTATTAATATTTCTCAACATAGCTAACCACGAGACGTTTACCATACTTTTTCTATCTAAATATAAATCTAATAAAAAAAACACCTAAACTAAGAAAACTTATTCTAACGAATCCCGCAGGTCTCCACAGGACCAGACACCACAGCGTCGTCACGGACAGCAGGGATGTTGCGGCTCAAAGCGCAGGCTAACGTACGAGGACGAGACGTTGCCAAAGGTCTCGTGCTGCGGCGGCGAACAGCAGAAACCTTCGTCACCTCCGCCACTACCAACAACACCCGTGCAGCCGTGCAGGCCAACAATCAGGCGATGCGAACTCGTCGGCACTGCTATCGTTCGCAGGCGGATTGATTGTAAGTAATTTTGGAGTGATTATTCATTGGGGAAGTTTTTTAACTTTGTTATATATTGGTATACTTTGCGTCAATAAAAAAATGTTTGAAAGTCTAAATGAATCACGGACTTGGAATGTAGTCCATTGTGATATATTCCGGTTCTCCAATAAGAACGTATAATGCACTTTTCTCGCACCTCTAAAGGCATTGACACTGACTGTTGTTAATACCAATCGTCGAAGCCCGACCGAAAAGTATGCTGAGTTATAATACGGTATCTCTGAAGATGGATCTTTTCCTCGCCGCCTTTTTCCCCGAAAGGTGCCATCTTTATTACGACTATTTACATGCGCGTACACTTGTAAGAGGCGGTACGTGGCGGACGCACTTCGAGAAAGCATTTAATGTAGTTGACGATGTGGGTTAATTGTATTTTTAGTCTCCATTAGCATGTGATTAACGGTTCGATTTTTCCAAGGAGCTTTGATTTGGCGAAACGATCGTTTCGGTTGAGTCATGCGGTTGATGTTTCATGGTATATATGTAAATTTTAGATTTCGTCACACACGTATAGGAGCCCTAAAAGTACTTGTAATTACGTGTAGTATGAGGTTAAGAGAGGGATAGGAATGACATTCGGATGTGAAATTTAGGTGAAAATATCTATTTAGAAAATGTAAACACTTTTATGTTGTGATACATAATCTTTAAGTACTCGTAAAAAGGAGGCTAATTTTTATGGAGTCTATCGAAAAAATGTATATGAAATTTTAAAGGTTCACGTATTTAAAAATATCTTTCAGGTGGCACATCGCCCGAGCGCCGCGACGCTTCATCCCGTGAAGGTTTGTCAGAACGCATCTACATCAGCCAGTGCCAATACTCCAAACACTCCACACACATCAGAACCATGCAACTAATCCATATGGTTTCCAGTTACCGCGACTGACCAATCAAAGGACAAATCCACGACCGAGACCGAAAAGGATGCGGACAAGAGCAAGGACGAGTCGGTGAAAGCGGACAAGAGCAAGGACGAGTCGGTGAAAGCGGACGAGAGCATCGCAGCAGAAGAGCCGGAGATCTCCGGGACGGCAGCGACGCCGGAGAAATCAACGGGTGAGGAGAAGAAGCCAGAGGGTGAGTCGGCTACATCGACGCCTTGCCCGGGGAAGACAGACCCGCAGAAAGACTGTAATTGCTCGATTATACCAAAGACATAATGTGGTGACATGAGCGATGACGAAATTATCGTCCAAAATTTGTAGTAGTGTATTAAGAACAAAAAAAAAACGAAAAAATGTGTCAAAATTTGATATCGATACGTTGTTTTTGAAAAATTACGAAATTAATATATAGTTTTGTACATAGCTGAAAGGTTAGAAAACATGTTTACTTATTCGGATATTTAAATTTATTATAATTATATTGGTGTATATACTCGATGCGATAGAGTCTCTGGATGTCTAATGTACTGACACGGAAATTGAAAAATTGGATCATCGATCAAACGGGATTCTCTAAAATCTATCAATCAATTCACGACGTTCTCGGAAAGTAATAGCAGCGGTGCAATCGAATTTCAACGAGGTCAAGTGCACATGCATATACACACATACACGTGCTCGTATATACGCGAATCGTTCCTATATATACAAAACTCAGTACTCCAGCGTATATATAGCTGATTGTATTCTCGTTCGAACCAGAAAAGCTCCATTAATGAAGCAGAGCTAAGAGAGAAAAGAGCGCAACAGCGGACCGTAGAAAGTCTCCCTCTGTTTGACCGCTCAAGAGAGAAAGAGAGAGAGAGAGAGAATGCACACTATACCTATACTATATACATCAGCGTAGGTGAGCAAGCGAGCGAGCGGCTGCACAACGCAAGACACTGTAAACTCCCGCGAGGCGCATATACGAGTACTCGGCAAACACGCCGTCGTTTGTTTCTCAATCACGTTGACCCTGCGCCTCTTCGCACCGGCATATGATGGACTATGTGTGCGAGAGTAAGAGAGGCTCTCCGAACTGCTGGGATTTCCCGAGGAGCAGCAATGCAGCGGCAACTCTCTTTTCTACGCGAGTTACCGTCGTAATGCGCAACGTTGCGATTGCTCGTTCAGGTATGTTTGCAGTGCTCGAGTGCACACTGTGGTTTTGCATGAATCGAGGTGTATTATTGTTTTGGATGGTGATTGCGATTACTTGGGAGGAGAGCTTAGAGCTGGTGCTTATGGGAAGCAAATTTGCTTTGATTGTTTGTAAGATGTTTTATGGTAGTTAAAAGTAATGTTTAATGAATATAAAAAAATTTGCATTTGTAAATATGTATAGGTATAGAAAAATTTTTAATAGATAAAGAACGCAGAGGTTTTGAAATTTCTTGATAAGTAATCTGAAATTATAAATCATTTATAAAGTATATACACTTATCCATAAATTTACCGATTTCAGTAATATGACATCCGAAGTATTCTTCGAAAAGATTAAAAAAATTTCACAAAATTCTGGAAAATCTGCAACAGATTAAATCGAGGTTACCACTCTACTACCATAAATTTAACAATTTACAAGTCCAAAAGACAAATCTCAATTTAAAGTGTTCATCTTTACAATCCCCAACAGCAAAGCTCGATTCTCACGTACTTATATATACACGCATACGTCGCGAATAATGAGTGCGCGTCGAGCCGCGAGCGTAATGAGGTGAAAGAGAAACGGAGAAGGCGCAGAGCGAATTTGCGTAATGAAGTGATCGCCCGGGTGGTCCCTACGTGTACACGCGCCGCCGATATATATATATGCGATAGCCGAGAGGTGATTTGTCGCGCTAATTCCTTTGTGCGCAATTATACACGGATCGATTGCGGCTAATCAGCGGTGTCGGGTAGTTTAGAGTAGTCTTTTTTTTGTACGATTGGAAGGAAAGGGTATTTTTAGATTGGAATCGAACGTAGCGCATTCTTTTTCAATGAGTATATACAGCCGTTATACGAGAATTGAGAAATTTTTACGGTACCTTTTCATTATTTCGAAATATATAAAGATTTTTGGCAACATCTGAGCAATAAAATAACTATAAAATGTACAAATATCTTTTACATTGTATTACAGGAGGAAACGATATTATTAACCACAATGGAATGTCTGCATCACGACCAATCCTTCTTTACCGGTGATAATCTTATATTATAAGCTTCAGAACAGTTACGCCACTTATAATGCCATATCAAAGCACCTCAAACGTATATCGAACACTCTCGACCATAAAAATTTCATTCCCACAGGCAACGGAAACAAAGAATTCGCACCAATAAGGCGCGATATATCCAAAGAACTTCCTCATTAAGAGGTTTGAGGATTCCCACCTTAACGCGCAGAGTCAAGGCGAGGGAACCACCCACAATCGCCGCGTCAAGAGGCTTGAGATGGGTCGACGCCGGCAGTTCGTTACGCTGACGTCGGCCATAAACGTCGGGATGAAGGAGGGAGAGTGGATGCATCGTATTAAAAATTAATTGCCGAACGATTTTGCGAATTAATTAGGCGATTTTCGTGCCTGGGAGAAAGAGAGGAAGCGAAAGGGAATTGAATGCGGCTGATGAGGCCCTAAGTGTGTTTGGATTGAGCGTCGTCTTTTGCTTTTTAAGATTTTTATGATTATTTCGTAGTCTAGAATGGTATTTTCTTTTTAAAAATATTGTCATTTTTTTATAATTTTATGATTTCTTTTATTCGTCAATCTTCCATAATTGGAATTTAAATGCATTCCAGTGTATAAAATATAAGATGATGCATTGAAGAGAACCAGCTACCGTTATTTAGAAATATTTAAGCTTAATAAAAAAGTTAACATTATTCCGTGCTTTTAAAAACAGTGTCTTTGAAAGTCCGTATATTCTCGTAGATAGTGCCAAATTCTTCTACCTTGCAATAACAAAAAGAACGAGAAAACTAATACGAAGAAAACACGCGGGGCGTATAAAATAACTGCTCCCTTTTATACCGAATCAACTCAACCTATATATATATATATATATATATAAAAAAGTAAGTATTTTACTTCCACCATACCAATTTCCAAGGCATCAACCTCCCTTCACCCTTAAACTTCTTCTCCCTTAGCCACTCATCCCTTTCCTTTTATCAAACTCACCCACCAAGTATCACCTCTCTTCTTTAAAACCCCACGCACCTAAAAACTTTTCTTATCAAACCTCAAGAGCACACAAATACGCACACTTCCATCCGTAAAAAATCCTCCTGCATCAGCACAATTCTCTGGCCAGTCACACACAGCGCGACATCTCGTCTTCGCGATCGCTATATAAGATCCCCTTACCGCGAGAAGAGAGAACACGAGACCTGCTGTCCACGCGTACAGGAATATATAAAGACGTCGTGGAGGCGCCACGCCGAGAAGAGTCAGGCCCACGCGCGGAGTAAGTAAGTACAGTACGCGTGAGAAATGCTCCATGCGCTCCGGAGTGGTGATTCATCCGGGAGAAAGAGAGAGAAAGAGAGAATCGTGTCGCAAGCCGTGCATTTGTTTACCTCTCTCACGCGTGCGCGCGCGCGCAAAGAGCAAGCGGAGCTTGTATTTTCTGGGAGAGGTTGAGAGAACTGCGTACCGGGAGGTCGAGTGCGGGTGGCTTTTTACCGCGAGCGGGTTTGTTTGTTACTCTCGCGGGTGAAGCATATCGAACGGTATATGGGGGTTTGCTTTCGGAGATAAGGAGTTGGATATAGATATAAAATAGTTGGAGAATCGTAAACGACTTATTGGTAATGATTATAAACTTCTTGTAAATGAATTTATATAATATTCTGCGATAATTAAAGAAGAAGATATTTCCTTTGAATTATGATATCGAAATTCTTATTAGATGTGGCAACAGTTACATATTTATATTCAGTTATGTGCAAAAAGAATTATCCCCATATTAGAACATATCGACTAATATTAACCTACAAATAACATACGACATTGCACAAATATAAGAATAAGTATATGTGAGTAAAAAAAAAAATCGTCTAGTCATATTTGCCGAAAAAATTACCAAACGACAAATTTATTCTCCAAAACAATTCCGATTACGCTGTCTAGCTTGCTAACACCTCGTGACAACAGAATTTTCCCGCTTATTTTCCATGACAAACAAAACCCAATTATCCCCTTCTTTCGCCAGCGCCACTCTAGCGCCGCATTGTATATAGTCACAAGCAAATGTTGGAAGAATTTTTCAATCTACACCACCTAGAACTAGCGCCTCCCTAAAAATCTTCTCTCTCTCTCTCTTCTGGGATTCGTCGCCTAAGTGTACTAATTTTCTGGGGCCGCGTTCGAGGAAGCGCCGTTTAGCCGCTCGCCGCTAATGGGTCACACACTACACAACACCGTACGCGTATGTTTACCACGCGAGCTCACGTATGTATATACATATATATATACTTCACTACATATGCGTCTGTGACGAATGAAATCGAGTAGCTCGTTCGACTGCTTATTACGCGCGCGCGACATGAATTATTCAAGCGCGAACGTCGGGTACAGTGATAATTCGTTACTCGCGCGTCGCTCAACTCTTTTGTCTTCTTTCTCCCAGGCTTGTTGCACTTTTTTCGTGGTGATGGTGCTGATGATGGTAGTGGTATATAGTGGAAAAGAGAGGGAATAATTTGTTATACCTGATTTAATACGTTTGAGTTGGGGGGGACCATTAGCCGGCTGTGATTTCATGCAGTTTTCGCGAGGAGAGTAATTTCTACAGGCGAAGAATTTGCATACAAAGGGGATAGAGGAGAAAGATGTGAGGAGCCTGGCGCTAACGGGTAATGAGCAGTTCGGGGAATTTCGTTGGAATGGATGAATTTTTGTGGAAGAACAAAATATCGTTGGAAATAAAAAAGTGTATGAATGTGGAACCGTAATAAATATATTTTTGTCATATATAAATTTATGGAAATTAATTGAAGCCTTAATCAATTAGTAATAATAGAAAATACAATTAATAATAAGCAACTACATTCAATTGCAAGTCATTGAATTATTTTCTTTAAAGAATTTTGATAATAATATCAACGAATTTAAAATAGA
>JAYJLV010000001.1:20395153-20415572 GCA_036873485.1 Torymus texanus | reverse complement strand
AACTACATTCAATTGCAAGTCATTGAATTATTTTCTTTAAAGAATTTTGATAATAATATCAACGAATTTAAAATAGAAAACAATTTGAATATTTATTAGTTCTAAATTTAGGTTACACTGATAATACACTAATAACATCGCTTCAAGCAATCCGAAACATTCCAAAAATTCCAAAAAACCGAAAAGAAAACGGAACCTGGACACCAGGTGCAAACGATGCGCTGACAAGCCTCCTCTGACGCCCGCGTGCGTGTTTATGTTTCAATTAACATTGCGCATTCCATAGCTCGTCGCGTCGCACGGGAATTACCCCGACGTCGTTCCCGCGGGGAAGCTGTGCTCATCACGGCCAGCGACGATGGAATTCGCACTGTAAGAGCGCGCTTTACTTTGATATACTGCGCGAAGCCGCGAATGGCGTAGGGTTGTTGTGCATTGTTTGTTCTTGTGTGTGCGGTAAATTGAGAAATGGATTTATAATAGGATTTTTCATGGTTTACAACATTCCTGTGGACTGTCAAGGTTATATAGGAGGTAATGTATCTGCCAAAAGTTAGTTGAAACTCTGATAAATTAACTCAAATGGATCAAAATGCATTGATTTATACGCAATAATGATTTTTTTTAAATGATTGGTGGATGGTATAATTTTGCGTTGATATATGATTGTTACTTGCTTTACATAATTATTTATAAAACTAACTTTTGTCAAGGACCTTATGTCCTATACAATCTTAAAAACTATAGTGTGGAAGGGAAAAATATAGAATACCTACGACTGTTAAAAAAATTCATTAAATAAATTAATGAAAATTCATTTACTCTTTTTAAACGCAATTAATTTTTTGCATAAATACTATGTTAATTCAAAACAAACATTACTCGAGACAGGAGTAAGTATTTAATATTTATTTGATCTTCAATGAACCTTACAAAAATAAGGGAATACGTGCCATTAGTCGCGCATAGATGCCGCGAGGAAAAGATATAATCGAGCAATGAAAAACTCAAGGAAAACTATGATCAAGGAAGACACTGTATATAGCGGAGCAAAGGTCACGCGAACGTGTCATAGCGAAATTATAAGCCGTCGTTTGGCTCATTAGTTCGCGTGCTAACAAATGACGAAACTCGAATTGATTTGTGCTGCACGTACAGATGGAGATAAATAAGTTCATGGGTTCCATAAATTTAATTTCCAGACTACGAAGCTGAGTATTTTATTGATTTTTCCTCGTTTTCATCAGACAGCAAACATGGGCGATGAATAAATGTATTTCTATAAATCGCTGATCATTGTTGTATGTTTATGGATTAATTTGTATTCATGGTAAAACCTGATTAGTATATGTAAATACTATTAAATTTCGTCATTTACTGAGACTTTTATAATAAAATATAGCAAAGTACTGTTATTTTATTTGTAAAATGTATTGAAAAATATCATTTGAAATTATTGCAACCGATAAACAACAATTTTTTACAACAAAATTAAAATCGTTACAACGTACACTGATAGAAAAATGTGGGGACAAATTCCCATGTTGTCTAGTAATTTTGCAATATCAACCAAAAATACAAATTTTTCCCATAAAAATATAGTAATTTTTAATGTTTTCTAGTAATTTGTACTATGTTACAATGGAAAAATTTGTATTTTTGGTTGATATTACCAAATTACTAGAGAACATGGGAATTTTTTCCCCACATTTTTCTATTAGTGTACGCTGCCTGATCTCTTGAAGTACACCACGGAAATTGCTCGCATACTCAAAGGCGAATGAGGGAAGATGTTGCAGAAGCGAGAAGGAGAATTGCGAGTTCAAGGATATCTAGGACATTAAGTGGCGCCTAGGTTAACCTCGAGAACCTTCGTGTTCGGAGCTTTCGTCACGTGCACACGACATGATCTGCGATTTTATCGGACCTTCGGGCAGTTAATTACTGTTTCAAAATGATGCGCTAAGAAAGCATGGCGATGGGACGTAAAAAGAGGAAATTTCAATGTTGCATATGCTAATTGATCTTGAGGAGTGTTGAGAAATTTCTATCATAAGTACGCAATATTGATACTTGCGATAAAATAACCGACGATTTGGTAAAAAAAACCAACCCAGAAGTACGTAAACAACAAAACTTTTATTTTTCGTTTACCATTCGAAAACAGCTGTGCGCTTCACAAGAAAAGCTACACAACTCGCATACAAAATTCGCCCATCCTGCAAATTTAAATAACCCGCCTCCCTCTATAGCAAGAAGCTCGCTTGCGCAAACGCCAGCAGTAAACCCAAAAAAAGCCAGCACACAACAGAAGAATACAGGAGTCATGGAATGGGGCAAAACGAAGGGCCACGTCCATAATATATACCTACATACACTACGCGAGTGAAAATGTAAAGTCAAGACGATAGCAGTAAAAGTGTCTCTCCCGTACAGGCGCATAAAGAGCTCCTGTTACGACAGACGTCGTGTGTCGTTGTGGGAAAACGCGGACTTTTACGAGACATGCGCGGGGGAGAGAGAGAGAGAGAGAGAGAAAAAAAAGAAAACAGCCGTCGCCGTGCAGCCTGGACACAATCGGTGCTGTGCCGTTGCTGCTGCTACCTGTGCGTCGACAATAAAAGGGTTAGGAAAGTTCTGTTTCGCCTGGTCGCCGCACGCGCGTTTTCATTTTCAATGGAATGGCGTGGGTTCGTGTCGTGGGTATGATTTATGCATTCAATTTTTGAAGATGCTAATGGGGACTGAAGTGAAGGGAAAAGTAAGCCTGGTAGAAGTATTGCTGAAGTTGTTGTCGAAGGTTCTAGCTGGATTTGCATAATTAGCAGTAGCTAGTCTTGCAGTACTTTTCTAATGCATGGGTTGAGAATATGATAATAATGTATATTATTTGGCACAGGAATTTTCTATTATGAAAATTCAATTTGATTTTTTAATAGAATGTAAGAATTTTATTTTTTTGTAGTTAAATTATATTAACGATTTCGCCGGTATTGAAGAAGTAGTAAAGAATAATTTGTCGAACAATACATTGTAATTGAACTAAATTCTGAAAGTAGATATTAAACAAAAGCAATGTATTGGCTGTCTACTTAATTTAGCATTTTACGCTGCGTCAATCACATTATTAATGATGGATTGCAACATTGTTTTGGAGAAATTTTCATAAAACTATACGTCATATATATATATTTTTAATGGATTTTTTCAAACAATAAATTTAAAAATTTCGTAATGAAGCGATGATCAAACGCGGAAACTCTGACGCGTTTGTTTTTCAAAAAAGAAAGAGGAGCCATGGAGAAAAATGAGCGATTACGCTGTCGCAGCAACGCGCCTGACGCAAAAGTTGCCGAAGGAAAGTGAAACGTTAATTTAAAATCCTTGGAAGCGGTCGAGTGGCATTAATAACTTTTTATTGCTTGGAAATTCGCTTTGGAAGTATTTATCGCTCGTGACTAATAGCTTTTTCAGTTTGAAAATGCTTATTCCTTCTATTAGATTAGTCTCGTAGTTGTTTATACTAATATGCATATTCACAACAATTAGTGACTATACTGTAGTAAAAGTATGAAAATATCCTCTACACTCGATTATCCAAAATAAAAGACCAAACAGTATACAACAATACAAATGTCCCCTTAAATTTTGAAAAATTTTAGTATTTACTAACCGAAAAAAATTGTTATTCACACATGTAACAATCAAGACACTTATGCATTATCACGTACCATACACACGAGAAAGTAAAGTTATGCGGTTGTTTTCCAACAGCGACCAGAAACTAATTAGCAGCAGCACATGCAGCCCGTAGCGACAAAACAACAACCATCGACAAACAAGTATATTTTCACCCATCCATCCATCCGCGACGACCCATTCCTCGCTCTTATCTAAACCGCTCCTAGCCTTATGCTATTCAAGAAGCACACCAAGCGATATAACTCAGGCAAATAGTCGCGAAAAAAGGAGAAAAAACGGGGAATCCCATTAGAACAAAGCGGCATATACGCGTGCGCGCGCGAAGAAAGCCAACGAGCTTAGACACACGCGTACGACGCGTTCGGTAAATCATCGGACGTTTATTGCAGTTAATTAGCCGTGCTTGCGCGTTAGGCGCGGGTCTATTTTGCATGCGAGACGCGCGCAATGACTCTCTTCTGGCGCCGTGCAAAGGTTAACGTGCCACTCCATCTTCTCGCTGCACGCGCACGCATTGCTTTTAATGAAGTCGAACGGTTTTCGCGCAAGCGAGTGCCGGACAATGGGTATGTAAGTGAGAGAGAGGGAGAGCTCTACTCGTTATGGGCTTTTGATGAGGTGGTACGCGGGTAAGCGCGCGATCGAAATTTTAATAATGTGTATAAGTGCGTGTATGCGAGAGAGAGAGAGAGAGAAGCGGCCTTCGGATGCAGTCGTAAATTTATTTATCGAGAACTGGTTTGAAGAGCTTGGTCCTGATTCTTTTTTAACGAGTTGCTGCGCGGATTGGTGAGAGAGATTTTAAAAATAAAGCGTAAATTTTATAGCAGATTTGTCGTAAGTGTTGATGAATAATTTGTTCGAAGTTTACATGTGGGAAAATATGTGGGGTAGAAAAGTTGTAACATTATAAATAATTTCTAAACGTTGTAAAAATTGTTAAAGAATTATTAATAGCCAATATTAATCAAATAGATAAATGGAATTTCTAATGGAAAATTTTACTTTCAGTTTCTATTGTTTAAAGTCTATTCTTAACCCGAGAATGATTAATTCTAACATTTTACATTAGATGAACTAAATCTGTAGAGGATGTCAGACGAGTCAAGATAATCTACAGAAGACCTTTCCAATTTACTTTAATTTAGGGTACTGTTCGAGGATCAGTTAAGAGAATCGGGACGTGTTACATGTTATCATTATCTTCTCAATAAATCAGATTCAAGAATTAGAATTTTCGTACGTGCTGATATCTGACCACTAACAAGACCCAGATATCAAGTGTTCGTGATGTTCAAGTCAACTACTAAATTTTAACCTTAAAATAATTCAAAAGACAATTTCTTAAACTTATTTAAAATATAGAAAATGCTCATTAGTGTTATTAGTGCAATGATTTTCATATTACAACACTACAAGATATTCTTATTATATACCATCGTGAGAACTTTCTTGACCATCGCTGATAAAGTCTTCAAACCGTTAATTAGCAACGCGCACTCAATTTTCAAAAGCATACTTAACAACGCGCATTAACTTACGCTTCTCTCTCACTCTCTCTCTCCCTCTCTTCCTCTTGCACACATAAGCTTACCACACGGAAATACCATAAGATAACGCGCGATACAAAATTTACAATGGAAACGCGAGTCGCGTGCCGCGAGTGCGTTTAACACGTCTGCTCGTAAAGTCTCGGATCTTATGCACACACATACACACATATATATATATACACACATCCCGCGCACGAGATCTGGTTTTCCTGACCTTTTCCTCGAGGATAGATTTCGCGTGCGCATAACGGTGGTGTAGGTCGCCCGCGTCCGAGGAAAGGTTTATACGTCCTTATTCGTGGGCGCGTATTGTATGTGGGCTCTCGTTCCTTCTCTCTCTCTCTCTCTCTCTCTCTCTCTCTCTCTCTCTCTCTCTCTCTCTCTGTGCTATTTTCATAATTGTATAGCGCGTGTGCTAAGGAGTTGGTTTTCTCACGATGAGGAGTAACGTCGGAGTATTTTTGGAAGCCACGCTCCAATTACGCGATGGCGTGGTGTGAATATTTTTGGTGTTTAGAGAAAGGGTTGGCAGAGTTTTCTGTAAAAAGTAATTCTTGGGGGATGTTTTATTGTACTTGAACGCGTAATGTAAAATTTTTTGGTTTCTTAGCCAAAAATGAAAAAAAGGTCGTGGTTCTGAAGTAGAGGATAAAATTATGCTCTACTTTCGTTGGGGAAAATTCTTCGTTGAATAATTCTCATTTTTAGCATTTTAATAATAAAAAGCCAAAAAGAAGTGTTTAACTAAAGAAGCAATCACGTTTACATTTGAATTTTAAAAGAAAAACAGTGGAATTCTAGTTCATAGCACAATAAACATTGTATATGCGATCAAACGCTCTGAATTCCAGTCACAAAAAAGAACAACTACCATTCCTTCCCCACCCATTACACTCACACCCTTTACGTCATCAATCGACAACCACCTCACCTCGTCTCGCAATCCCATCGGAATACGCATTACAGCGACAATTACTACAACGATTAATCGCATCGCGAGCAATTTTCATTTTGCGCAATAAGAAACTCGCCCCCAGGCAAACGCTGAGATACGATTGGCGTTTGCAGCCGGTTAACACGCGCACATTGCGTTAAGCGCCCACGCGTATTGCTAAGAGAAGCTAGAAGAGATAAGTGCATATCGGCGATGAGATAGCAAGAGAGGGAGAGAGGCTACCTCAGAGGCGTACGAGCCGATGCTACCGTTCGCGGATGCTTCTGCGATGAGTCGGCGCGAGCCAGAGCATCGCTTGACTTTCGTTTTACGACGTTCGGTTGTGAGCTTCACATAGGTTGGGATGCTTTTTTATCGCGGTTAAAATGAATAGGGTGATACGAAAATTGGTATGGTTATGGGTGTGTGATGGTAGAACGAGTTTTTATGGATTATCCAGGCAGGTGTTTCTAAATATAGTACAAATTACTTAAAAATCTCATTATAGGGAGACAGAGACAAGTGCAGTATGGTCGCAGTAAAAATAAATTAGCAAATATATATCAGAATGAAAATACAATATGTGATATATAAAAATACTTCGATATATCAGCATAGTATTGTAAAAGAAGTTGTGTTTCTGTTTATTTAAGTTTATTCCGATCCTGTAGATACGAGAGACG
Organism: Torymus texanus; assembly: GCA_036873485.1. Lineage (NCBI taxonomy): Eukaryota > Metazoa > Arthropoda > Insecta > Hymenoptera > Torymidae > Torymus > Torymus texanus. The sequence goes on along the minus strand of JAYJLV010000001.1, from coordinate 20,408,700 downwards.
CGAGATGATTGTGTAGACATCAATACTGTATGTGGGTCAAGTGCATTTTAACGAAGTCTCGACAATAACGCGAAAGATTAGTTATTAGGCGCTTGGATGACTCTTAATGTTTATTAGACGCATGCATAATTCAAGTAGGATAGTTCAGATGATTGCTGAAGAGTAAAATTCATTACTCAATTAATATGTCAATTGCTGTTTAATCGTACAATAGACATACACGATTGCAAGAAAAACATATCGGAGGAGATTTCGTTATTTTCAATATCGTAAAAGACATGGGATATTTATCTCTGAGGAAAACTAGAATATTTTTGAAAAATACCACACCTATCGGCCACCTTCCGCTTCGAAGTATATCACTTGTGCTTCGGGAAACTTTATGAAACGACCTACTTTTCCTTCTTTGTGGGGATTTTTTGAAACTTTCCAATTTTCAGCGAGATCGTATGTTTAGCCCGAAAAATCTGTTATCGCGATGTAACTTCAAAACCGATAGATAATCAACTCAAAACTTGGTAAACTCGCGGAATACTTTTTCGAGCTCTATCGCGATACCATATAACTTTATCATTCATCTATACAATAACAATAGCTACCTGCTTTCTTGGCGATTTTTCGTTACCGCGTGACTTTTAAGATCGGAATAAGACAGTAAAGAAGGGAGAAGACGTTGAATTAAGATGCTTTCATATAAAGTGCATATAGGTATTATTACTGTAGATGATACTGACCTTTTTACATCCTCCAGTGGTGGCACTTGCATCCCTGGTATCATGACTTTTTGGTACTTAATGCCAGCATTAGTGAACTCCTGTAATAGAAGAATAAATTATATTAGTATAATAGCGATGCTATATCTTGTGACACTAATTGTACTATCTAATATAATTAGATTAAGAAATACGTTTTATTAAAAATCTGAGAATAAAAACAGAAAAAAACGATACCTAATCGAAACCAAAACTTCCTTTCTTCTCACAAAGAAGATAAAGACATTCGTTACCATTAGCATCAAAAAATCGAGGAGAAAAGAATCGACCTTGCGCATCTCATCAAAGAAGCAACTTAGCATCTCCAATCATTCAACGTTCAACACAAAGCGCGGAATAACAAGCTGAAAAACGACCGCGAAGAAGAGGAGCGTTCGCGCCCCTAATAAGCCGATCGTTCACCTTCTTGGAGAGCGAGTGCAAGAGAAAGAGAGAGAGAGAGAGAGCTACTTGTCTCTCTAATTATCGAGACTAATCATTACACCGAGAGAACGCGAGCACGCGCGCACCAACAGCTGCTCCGTTAATTATTAATGACATGAATAATTACGTGGGCGGCCCGCCGGCGTAGTCGAATGTAAAGCAGATCGCTCGTCGCTCTCAGTCGCGCAGACACATATACACGCAGGCACGCGGGAAAAGAACGAGAGCAGTCGAGAGCTTTTCGTTGGCGGTTTATCTAGATTTGTCTTTTTTTTTTATCTGGGTACAGTGTAGGTGAATGGGAATGGAAATTCCGATTGAAGACAGAATTTTTAATTTTTCGACTGATCTTTAGACATGTGTTGAATTTTCAAAGGATAATCAGAAAATTATAAGAAGAAGTTTAAACTAATGTTTATAAATAGTTTAAATTATTTAAAAAATTCTCGTTAATCTTGAACGCTACATCGTAATACATAAAAGTTTGTTAATAAAATTTAATTATAATTTCTCGTTTATAAATATTGATGAAAAAAATAAATATCATTTTTAATTAAACAAGGCAGTTTAGCAATAATTGTTTTTATCAAGTTGAAAAATTAAACGTCTCAATAAATAACATCAATCGTATTAAAATTTTGTCAATTTAAAATCGAATAAACAACATTAAACGACAGAACAGCGCCCGAAGGTGTCATAATGCTCAAACTAATCACCCACTCATTGCCCATCCCCACAGACTTCCGAGCCTCGAGCGTCGAAAGCTGGTAGCTCTCGTCTCGGCCATACTTCACCCGCTCGCAGACCTAGGGATGAAAATTTTCTCTCTTTCTCTCTCTCTCTCTCTTTCGAAGACAAGAGCAAAGAGAGAAGGCTCGATCGCCTCGTTTTTTAACGAGCTTGGGATACTTCAGATTTTTATCAAGAGAGAGAGAGAGAGAGAGACGCCCCTACCTCCCTCCGTCTTCATTTGCTCGCGCGTCTAATATAGATCTCGGGCCGAGGCTTATGAATTTACGGGAGATTAAATTTACAGGGAGAGAGAGGACGAAGCGGAGGAGGAAAAAAGAGAGCCGTGTTATGCGCGCGTACGCGCAGTGGTTCACCTTGCGCTTTTCCCGATGAAATTCATAGATTCTTTATCGCATATTTTAATGGAAATTACTCAGAGTCTTTCATCACCGGAGCTTTTTCTTACGCGACTTTTTTTTGCCACGAGTTTAGTGGCTGGTATTTGCATTTATGAATTATCCGATATGACTATTAAATTATGAATAATAATTATTAATTTATTTATTTAGCCCCGTCGTCGTCGTTGCTGATATTTAATGTTTTTCAGAATTGATAAATGGGTTCGAATATTATGACATTTATATGATAAATGAGCGTATATATTAACTTTTATGAGGTTGAGAGATTCTTATCGATGGCCGATATGTTTTCAGAATTGTAATGTTTATTAAATTTTCTTGAAATATGTCATTTCTTCCTGAGACATCGAAGAAATAAAAATCTTCATATAAATTAAATTCTAATGAAAATATATAAGTATGTAATCTCGCGTAAATAATTCAATAAAAAAAAAACTGCTTGCAAGTAAATACAATTTTTTTCAATAAAAAATAATTGCGTCAAAATAATATAGGAACAAATTGAAAAAATGATCGAAAATAATGCCCTTATCTCATTACGAGAGCCGAGATCGATCCATAATCCCATCATATAGTGACCCAGAAACAGACGCGCCTTTTATTACGCGGTTTTCTTAGATCTAGCGCACAGCCTCACACACACACATACACACATAGAGTGAGAGAGAAGAGGAGAGAGAGGAGGAAGGAAATTCAATAATAAGCTCATTAGTTTTACCCGGGGCTTTTCGCTCTTGATCTTCCCTAAATGCTTAATGGAGTCAGCGAGTGACCTGGCGCGCGTGTGTATGTGTCCACTGTAGCCTGAAAAATATAGGCCGGTGGGGTGGGGATGGATAAAGTGATGCTACTGCATCTCGTATTTTGAGAAGATATTTCATAGTCGAAAATAATTAAATCAACAATGAAGAAAATAATGTAAAATTAATTCTTTTTTATTGTTCTATTCTTAATGATAGTTTTACGGCAAGATTTTATAGAATTGTGTTTTATTCTACAAGAGATATTGTTTCAGAATACTAATCATTATAAATGAGATATTTTGAGATCGATTGACAATTACACGAAAAAAGATATGATCAGAATGAAGAATTTAGAAGAGACGTCTTTTGTATAGATACCAATCGAAGAAAATATCAGTTGTCGACAACTCAATGGAAAAAGGCAAGTTGAGTGTCTGTTTAATGAAATATTATAGATTTTCTTGAATAGGGGTTAACGTACTCACTATATAGGAACTAATTTATATACTACAAAGTTATTATTCATACTCACCGATTGGTCATAGTATCTTGTTGTGTTTGTTAAGTCGATAATGTATTTCAAATTGGGGAATGCTTTCATTAAAATTGACGTCGTAAACCTGCAACAAAAAGAGATATTTAATCATGCAAATAATTTTTTTAACCCGAATTTTGATCGATACATTTTGCCGGATAAAATTTATTTTTTGAACGAATAAAATAAAAAAATTCGGTTGGAGTACAATTTATGATAAAACGAAAAATACGTGCGTTATAAAATTGATAGTGACCATTAGAAGAGCCATATTTTCTCTATAATAATGCATTTCCACTTAATTTTTAATCCCAGAATCTCATGAATATTTTTTATGACCCAAGGGTGAACAAAAATTACAATCTCGAGAAAAACACGCAAAAACAGTTAGATTCCCTTCTCGCGTTATAATTCACGCAATCGCGCCCTTTGGACAACTGCGCATAGCAATTCGCATTGACGGATGGTCACAGGACGAATAAACATCCCCTTTGTCTTTCTTATCATGGCGGCAAACGTTAATTTATCGTGGCGGATCTATATTTATAAACGCGGTACTGGTTGACGTTGTTGCGCAAACTGCTTAACCTCTTTCCAAGGATACGAGAGAGCCAAATATAGAGTGGACCGTTTCTTTTTGATGGAGTGTGCTATATGCGAGAACACGAAATATCGTACGGGAAAATGCTGCTGTGACTCGTTATATGTATAGATGTCATTTACGAGATACAGTGTTGATAAAGGCGTTGTATTAAAAAAATGTATTACCTATGAATTTTTTAAGAATAATTATTTCACTTAAATTTAATAGTTTTGAATAAAAAACATAAATTACCATAAATACTTAATAACTTTCAATTATATTACCTAAAAACTGATTTTATTTTTATCTTACTTTTTATTTACAATGATATTAATAATAGTATTCAAACTAAGACGAATTCAAATCTATAAAATTAAAAAGAGTTTACTAACAGGTATTATTGTGTAGTTAGAAATCGACGGTATCAAATACTTTTTTAGTATTTTCTACATAATATTATCAATGAAAATACGTGTTTATCATAGAAATGTATATAAAAAGTAAACATCATTGCAGCCCATTTCAAGAGCTCAACGGTTAATCTGATAATTAGGAAAGTAGGTAACTTCATTTTCATTTTCATCCTGCGTTTCCTCATAACCGTATCATCAGGTTCGAACGACTTCGCGAGTTTATAAATTCACTCGGTACACTGTCATAAAAAACCGTCTTACTCTTACACTCTTTACGCAAAAAAGTTGCCGACGAGGATAAAAGCGCACGTGCGCACGAGCAGGTCTCATACAAAGCGAGATCGCTTTATTTACGAGGTGCAACAATGAGCGGCTCTCGAGTTATTCGTAATTGAATCCTCTCCCTCGTTAAGCGGCCACGCGCTCGCGAAGGTCGCATCGTCGAAAGATACGTATATGAACGGGCAGGTACATAAAAGTCACGATACTTACTGCTGCTCGGGCTGCAAGTTCTTGGCGACGGGCTGTAACAGAAAAAGAAAAAAGAAACGATGAGAAGAGAGGCGATCATCATTGGGCTAATGAAGGGACGTTGGAGCGAATTAATAACCGACGATCTTTGCGTCTGTAGAGGAGCTGGTGTACAGGTAGTGTATGTAGTTAAGTGTAATTTGATTTTGAGTTGTCTTTTTCAAAGACTGGATTACCCTATACTTTAGACTGCGGATGGGAAAATTTTTGTCAACTGGTTGTTGATCTATGTTTTTCAAAAGTATATTTTGTAATTGAATAGTAATAGAATTTATAAATGTATCTGTTAATACTGGGACTATTTGAAGGGTAAAGAAATATGTTTAAAGATATTGATTTCTAAAATAGATAATTTGCAATTATCAGGTAATTGGAAAGAGCGATTATTTCATAAAAAAATATATATATTTCACATAAAAATATATCATCATAAGACGTGACTATTAAAATAAGTAATACAAAATTAAATACATATAAAATATAATAAATTATTTAGTACAATCCACATTTATATTCAGTGTAATCTAAACACTTGAAAGTACATTTTTTTTATATGTGTTCTTGGTTATAATCATGACTCTTACAATTATTTTGACGATTGATTAGTATAAAATGAATCTCTATGTAGCAATGACAAAAAAAATTGGTTATTAACTTACGAATCACGAGATAGTCGACAAGTCAAATTAAACATGTAGTTTACTAATGAATACGATTTGGAATAGAACAAGGTGCTCTGGACTCGAACACTGTACATATGCCAGCAGTTTCTGTTCTACATGCATATACAAGTTTATGATTATAGCAATTCACTTTAGTTCAAGCACAGTGTTATCGAGATTTTTTTTGCGACGTCAATAGATATGTGATGTTTCCAATAATAGTAGTTGCATAATACATTAAAAGTAACAGTTGTATATCATGAATTTTACAGTAACTCTACCATATATATTTGTAAGCTTTTTACTATTTTAAATGAGGTTTTAATTAGTATTAAAATTCATTGCGACGCACCAAAACTTGTATCTAGTAATCATTAATCATGAAATAATTGTAAAACGGAAATACAGGCCGCCGTTTTTTAGAAAATTTAATTCACAGCTAAGTAATAATGCGATGAAAAATTGTCATCTACAATTACACGATAGTACAGAGTCTCAAAAATCAGTTGTGCACTTAAAGTGATTTAGTGGTACAACAAAGGATCGCTAAAAAAATCATAATCACCATGTAATACCGTAAAAACGCAACCCTTCTGTCCACCATTTATCAATCCAACCTGGACGACACCGCATTAAATCCTCTCTCTCACTCTTTCTCTCTCTCTCCACCCAGAAAATAAACTTTCCTGACCTTTTTTCCTCGAAAACGTCCCAGCATACATAGAGAGATAGGGTTCAAAGGTAAGAGAGCGAGCGAGAGAGAGAGAGAGCACATATCCTCCGCGCTCAAATTGAAAACTTAGGGAATCTCTCTCGAGCGATGCGCCCTCTCAACCCATTATGGGTGGGCCCCGGTAATTGCGGGTCTATAAGGATCCGATTGGCTGGGCGTGGGAGATCCGTATCTCGCCGCTGAATATTGCGCTGTATTAATAACACACGCGTCCTGTCGTGGCTCGAAAATTATTTTCGGGGGATATACGCGCTGCGGATCTTTTGCTATTTACGCGTGAGAGAACGAGCTTGCACGAGGATTGCGCACTGCGAATAATAATAAATTTCGGGAGGACCATGGACCCGTGCATTGTTTATCGTTTCAAATTTGAGGCCGAGGGAGGTTGCGAAAAATATTTTTGCGCTAAGTATAGGTATTAGGTCGCGCCGGGAGGCGTAATTTACAATTAGTAATTAGCTTTATGAACGTTTTGATCGGTAATGAAGGCGCTTAGATTGATGATTTTTCGCGGAAAGTTGGATGAGTAGCGGTTTAGGAGGCTAATTCAATGTTTTAAATGGATTTATTAGCTAAATTAAAATGAATTACAATTATTTGACTTTATTTATTCATTTTAATACTTTCCATTATCGCTAAAATCAAATGATGAATGTTGTTGAGTAGAAATTTTATTTGCATGATTTTCAGAAGAAAGTCATACGGCAAAATACAACAGCATTGCCTTCAGACAAAAGTAAACATGGAATGATTATTTCCCAGCGTAATACTTGTGTATTACTTAATTTTTAACAAGTAAAACTTATGAATCGTTAACTTTCAACGACGCAATAATTAATACTTTTTAAAAGAAGACTTCAAACTTCAGCATTGAGAAAAAAAAATTTATTTAAAAGCCACTTCTCGAAAACACACATTACGGTAACTCGTACGGTGCAGTTACTCGCTCCAACTCTTCGCTTCTTTACGCTGCACCTTTTTCAGAAGACGAGAGCGAGAGAGAGCGAGAGAGACTCCCGAACCCTAAACACAATTTGCGCTGCCGTCGCGGTGGCAATCCTCGAAAAATCACCTCTCGGCACGCGGTCAAAACAGAATAAACACGCGCGGCGAAAGCGAGCCTCTCGCGAGCAAATTTGACGACGGCGACATTGAGCCCGCGCAAATACGCCGGAGATTTACGAGTCGTCTCGCGGGAAAAGCACGCGTTAAGAGAGAGAGAGAAGAGAAAAGACTCTGTGTAGACAACTGCGCAGTCGCGAATGCCTGTGAGAACTGAAGGCGAGAGAGGTAAAAACGAGCTTGTACAGGGGACGAGAGTGAAGTACGCTGTTGCTTTATTAGCCCTTTATTGTGTTTGAGTTGTGTAAAATAATTTTGGTCTTTAAAAGGTACTGAAATATAAGGAAGCGACGAGGAATTACATATTAGGAAGTTACTTTTCAGGTTGATGAGTGGTCCGTATATTGATCGATGAAAACCAGATATGGAATTTTCAAATAATTTTATATTAAATTTTCTACAAAATCTTAACTTCAAATTTTGAACTACTTTGAGCAAACGAAGGTTCATACTCGGTCATTTACTCGGCTTCATTGGCGATATATTTAGTAGTGCTGTTGCCCTATACAAAAATAAACAACCCCGTTCACTCTCGGATATCAAAAGTGTGCAAAAAATGTTGGTATCTTAATCAAGAATTTCTCCTTTTTCCATACCTTTATCAACAAAAACACAAAAATGTCGGTATATATAAAACGTAATACCTACGTATGCGTATCCACTTACAAAGTCGAAAATTCACCGATTCCAATACGACAGTTACAACCGATATAATACCAAAGCGCGCACGAAGCAGCCGAAGAAGAAGAAGAAGAAGAAGAAGCAATTTCAAAAATACACAGTCCAGCCAAATCCTCCAATATATACGAATCTTATCTCCCTATAGGTTATTGGCGCCCAAAGTAGCCGCAGCCGGGCGCCATTCGACACAAAGTTTCGAAATTCGCGGCAAAGCGTGAGCGCCCAAGTAATCCGTCGTAAACGCTTGTGCCGCCGGTAGGTCCGCTCGTGTTATTTACGAGCGCATAATCGTTTTAAGAGTTGCAAGGGTAGAGAAGGGGAACATATAAAATTTTAGCGCGAAAACGAGATCCAAGCGTGCGTCCTTAAATAAGCATCGTTAAAAGCCCCCCAGCCGAAGGTGGACGAACGATAATCTTGATTTAACAGAAGTTTCGGTTCGGCTGTAGGTTCCGTTGCCACCGCCGCGAAAATTAAATGCCGAGATAAGCAAATATGGGTTTAAGCTCGCACGAAGAATTAGCTTCCTGAATGCTTGAGATTCAGCAAGTGGTCAGGGATCGTTACGGTGTTTGCATACTTTTAAGGGGGCGATTAAAACAAACATATTGCACGTATGAGATTGATGCGAACGATGAAGTTTTTTTAATGTGGATATTTATAATTATGACGTGAAAATGCCTTACAGCGGTAATATAATCTTAACAGATGCTTTATTATGAAATCACGTTATATTAGAGAATATTCCTACTACGAGGCTTCCTTCACTTATAACACTTTTATACTTGATCACTTTCAATCTTCGCGCAGGTCAGCATATAATATTGCCTTAGCACTCGTCAACCTCATCGACACACCCTCTTTAAAAAAATCCATAAACCAGATAAAAATACGCGCTTGTACATCAGCAGCAGTACGACAGTGCCGCCACCGCAATTTTTCAAAATCCAATCAAACCTTCCCGAAACCGCTAAACTTTATGCACCCATCATCGCCTAATTCCATATTTCACGAAAAACGCGCGGAGGCATCACCTTAGCTCCATGGACGTTAAAAAAAACAATGCAAAGGAGAGAGACAGCCGACCGTGAATATGTAGGCGTCGCCGACGCGCGTAAAAAGAAGAGACGCAGGCGCGAAGGTATTTACCCCGGATATTTATGAAGGGCGAGAATAGCGCTTTTGCGCTCGTGCGCCTTGCCAAAACGAGTGGGAGAGATGCAATTTCGCCCGAAATCAAAGCGCGAGCTACGTGGGCCGACGAAAAATGCGCGATCTTACGAGGGATGACGCGGCTGCTTTCTCTTTGCATGTCGTAAAAGTTTTAGATGACGTCTCGCCGAATGGCTTTGACTTTGTATCGATGCGCTTGAGTGTGGGTTGAGTCGGCGGGGCTGAATGGTGCCGGAGAGAGAGAGAGAGAGAGGGGTTTATGTAGACGAGAAGAAGATTTTTGGGGAAGATGAGGGCGGTTTATTGCAGTTGGTAGTTAAAAAGTTTAGAAGATAAATTAAAAAGATGGCGAGTGGTTTTTAGTAAACGTGGTTCTAGGGGTTTCATGAAATAAATTACGTTTTAGGTTTGCTTCATTATTAGATACTAACAGATCTTACCGGAAATCGTAACTATAGTTTAAGAAAGAAAAACATTTAAATCAAATAAGAGAATTTTATTTTTCTACAATTTTTATGATTTTTTATTAACATGTTTTAATTTTAAGTCAAGATGTAATATGTAAATGTGGACTTCCAATTATCTTTTACTTGTCTGAACATTTGACAAAGCTGGATCATCTAGTTTTTAAAATATCTTTCCTTGTAAAATATATGATTATATATATTCAAGTAAAGATTCAAATATCAAATAAAAAAAGGTTTAAACCACAGAGAAAAATAAATTCCTCACTCAGTCTATAGATTAATTTATAACAATGATACCTAATGAATTTACACATCCACACTTACGACATCTTCTGTAACTCTGAAACTAAAAGACAAACTCTCGCGACATATCTATTCTCACTTCCCTTATATATAAAACACAAACCAAAACTATCACCTCAAACTACACACAACCAATCCACCCGCTCGCTTCGCTGATCGACCAGAGTCGAGCAAAGAAAAGAGAGAGAGAAAGAGAGAGCATCGACTTCAGTATTTTTGGGTCGTGTACGCGCGACGAACGCGAAAACCATATAGACTGCTATATGGCTACCTCGCGCTGATATACGAGCGACATCGCGCGCGTATCCACTTACTTCCTCCTTTGGCAAGCGAGCACTGGAGGGCTCAAAGTCGCGGCGAAATGGGTCAGGCGCAGGCGGTGGCGGCTGTAATTTTGAGCGATATACCGCCGCTATCGCCGCACTTTGCTAGCGAGTGCGATGAATGGGTAATTGGGTAGAACGGGGAGGAGGGAGGTATATATATTTATTGAGAAAGATTCGGTAGCTTTTGTTGAACGATTCTTTTGATTTTTAAGGTTCTTACGATGCTTCAATGGACTTGGTAATAGATCATTAGAGAAATAAGTATGCTGTGGTACGGTTCTTCCTGGTTTTACATTCTTATGTAAGGAATAAGTCATTGCTCGACTTATTACAATATCAAGGACTTTACGAGACGACTCGAATCCGAGAAGTGAACCATCCTGCTTTAATGAGCCCCTATTAAGGAATTCAGTTTGCACTGAAGAACGAGATAAGAAGGCAGAAGCTCCAGGCAGGTAGAGAAAATATTGACCCGAACCGAACACCTTATTGATGCCACGCTTTTTTTCTCAGGGATGCATAAACGTAGTGTAACCTTCTTCCCTCAGTCTATATGGAATGCACCGATGAGAGTCCGATGGTGGAGATAAGAGCGGCGAGTTCTTTGGAACGAATTTTCGGCACGTGTTTGTGGGTATATAGAGACTAACGCGCGCGCGCGCGAGAAAGGCGTATTAGATGGAAAATCGATTGGTCGTGTGTGAGCATACGTGAAAACGCCAGGTCAGATTTCGATGGTATGGTGTGCCTTGGATGAGCCGATGATTTACGCGTTTTTTTCGGGTCGGACAGGTGTAACAAATTTAAATGTGGATCGAAGATGGGGATGGATGGAGATTTGGGTTTTGTTAGTCATTAGAATGCTAATTGAATTAAGTAGTTAATGTACTGTCTTCAAAGTAAACCATGATTTTACAGGTTTTGTGTATTTGAAGACAATCGTTGGGCTTTTAAATTTTTTTTATAAATCCTCTACGTTTTTAGAGATATTCTGAAACAAGTGTATTAGTTGCTTCAACGAGAATATGGATATAAATATCAGTTTCGAAGAATACAAAATCAAGGGAGATATATCTTCGACTTTATTACAATTTTGAATTAATTTCCAAACATAGCTGTGATTTATGAAATTATTAATATTATTTGATAACATTAGAACATATTCCTGAATATAATAAATGATGTAATTATGTAATGATTCAAGAAACAAAGAGACAAAAGTTCATTTATTTTAATCCCATAGCAACGCGTGGGTCTTGTATGTAGAGAAAATGGATTCCACGAAAGGTGGAGAAAAATGATTCACGATTCAAGCGAGGGTTTCCGACTCTCACTTAATTATTTATCAAGTACCAAACATTTACTTTTATTATTCTAGTGCTTGATTTATATGGCATTCACTTACAAGGTACTGCTGATTCTGAGGAACTCATAACTTATACGATAGAAGATTACGCATTATTATATTACCATCTACGATAATGGGGTATCAGTAGTGTACTTATCCTATTCAGTATACATCATCAATATATTATGATTATGTTCATATAAAATACTATTTTTTACTATCTTAATTATGAAAAGAAACAACAAGAAAAAGAAAATTAAATTGAAGCTAAATGATTTATTTCTACTAAAAACATGAAAAAACAACATCACACAATAAAATAATACAGGTCAAAAATATGAGTAAAGGTAGAAGAAGCATACATCGGCAATCGGCAGCGACAATGACGCACTGGCTGCGTTTCGTTCGGATAAAAGAAGCCCAAAAGGAATGATTGACGCTGCAGCCACATATTGCTCCTCTCTCGCGATAATCCGCAACAATACGATGCCGATTACGATTCCTTTGTACTTGACGAATTGGCCATTAAAGTACCCAAAGGTATCGGAGGCTCTCGCCCGTGCACGCCTTTGGCGGATGGGATTTTACTGCTGGCATTCGGCTTGCGAAAAGAAGAGAACGAAGAAGCAAGAAGGAGAGAACGAGAGACACGCACGCGCAGGCTTTATGCGTGTGTACACACGGTCGGCGAAGATATGAGAAATGGAGATTCCGTACTTTTATTTTGCATGGTCAGGTTGAGTTCGACGATGTGAAGTGGTAGTACGGAGGAGTGAGAAAAGAAAGAAGTTGATTTAAAAAAAAGCAAAGGATAACCCCGTAACTTTCTATCGAATATCGTCAATATTATGCAAAAAACTAATCGTATCGTAGTTTATAGGAACTCGTATTAGAATTTGTCAGAAACGATAATTGGGATTGATTTTTTAGATTTTAACTAACAGTCAGGAAAAAATCAGCAACAGTTGAACTTTACAAACATAAGTATATACAACACGAGCTAGCAGTAGCTATGAGAGGGAAGGTAGTGATCTTACCCTCGACCGGTCGCACCATTATTTATGTGTAGACTGCCATCTCTCTGTCTCTTTCTCTCACACACTCACTGTAAGATACTCCAGACCTGATCCCGCGCTGGCGATAAGCCAGCAATTAAAAATCTCCTAGGAGCGCACGCGCCCGACGAGCAGAAACGGGGATGCGCGTGTAGGAGCAACCGCTTTCGTGGAAATCGGCACGCAGCAAAGGGAAGGCTAGAAATGCATCTACGTCATTTCGTATGGTTAAGACAAAATTGTTATAGGTCCACTATATGGAGGATGTCCTTGAAACGCTATGGCGATTTTGTACCGTTTAGTAGGTTTTGGATAATTAGAGAGATGAAGATCTTCCAAGGAACGGAAGATTATTGACTAAAGATGTAGTTTGTAATTTAGATTTTAGTAAATTCGTGCGATAGCAGATATTTTTTATTGTTTTTATAGGTTATATAGTTTTAATTTTTAACAACGATAAACTTCCGCAAATCTTCAGAAAAGATAATCCATTATTTAGTTTTTGGAATTCTCATTTTTGCAAAG
>JAYJLV010000001.1:20336087-20369885 GCA_036873485.1 Torymus texanus | reverse complement strand
AGAGAGAGAGAATCTTGTGAAACTTATGTGCGAACGGAAATTTACTTTGGATTTATGTGACGGTTTTACATAACGGGGAAATACGGTTTGAATATTTGATGAATAATTGTAGTTTCGTTTCCTCAAATTCATTTTATTAATAATAGAGTCAAGTTGAAAATAATAATAGTCGGCATCGGGTTTATTAATACGTAGTTACAGATAGGGAGTAAACTCGGTAACTTGTGCAAATTATTTTTAGACCTTGAATAAGCAAACTGAGCGATTCACCAGTAGACCGCGAATGAAGTATCGTAATTTTTATTTTAGCAACGAACTGGCCTGGGATTATTGTACGATGCTGTTAAAATAACAAGTCGATCGTTTTTGTTTGTAGCAGAAAGTTTTGAAAATTTAATAACATTGTGGGCCGATATTTTCAAGCTATTTTCGTTATTTCACGATATTTTACTTCACATATAGATCAGGAACATAAATCAAAAGTGGAGATTGTAATTATAGAACGGAACATTATTATATTCTTAGTATCGATCACTTACAATAATATTGGCTCTGATGAATTAATCTGATTATACACATTCATTACTCGTGATATCAACTTTATACTCTAAAATCAGATCTTATTAATACAATCTAGTTAATTAAGTACGTAAGTTGATATAAGCAACTCTACTGATATATTTTTATATATAGCTTATATTCTATAAAACATTTGTAAGGCTACAATTAAATTACAGTTTTATCGAAATTCACACAAGTTCCCCCATTTAACATACATATTCTAATTCCATTAATACCAACAAATCAATAACATTTTATTATTTTTGCATCTTCACTATCCAAAGCCTCACGTTATATCTCTCAAAATCACACTCCACAATCATAATTCCATCATCTCCAAAAAAAATAAACCACACACACACACACATATTATATCTGTAGTTTCCTGGAATAACCGCATATATTCGCACTTTTCATGATTTCGAGAAACTTGAGTTTTTAGTTTCGCATCGGTGTTTAAAATCAAGACAAAGGAGATTGAATACAATACTGCATATATGATTTCATATCTAAATGACACATTTTTTACCATAGTTACTGAACCAATTAGTGATCATGTCTCAAAAATCAACTATCACTATATAGTTATTCCGAGAATGTGAACAAATTTTAGTGAAGTTATACGGTTTTTCCAGTCCCAATAGCACTTATATTGTTTTTCCATTAATTAATAAGGATGAAAAAAGTAAGAGAAAAGGTAAAAATTGATAAATAATTCGTTTATCCAAAAAAGTAGAGTTATATGGTTAATAGGTGCAGTTATAGTGTTTTTCCTTGTACTCATGCGTGAAAATAAGTACATCTTATCAATTTATGTTCTGATTTCATGAGGTTTATTTAAAAGTACAAATAATCGTATAAAATCGATTTTCAAAAATTTCTCACTTATATCGTTATTCCGAGAAGCCACAGATATATATATACACACACGATTGCGCATTTGACAGGCTGAGGTACACGTGCTCCTGCTCACGGACATGCTACTGATCTGCAAGCAGTCGACCAAGAAGCAATCCTCGAGCAGTGGCTCAGGCTCTACTGTCGGCGGCCTCAAGATCATCCGTCAGCCATACGTTGTCGACCGCATACGCATTCACGAACTGAAGGAGCCGTCGAGTCTCGGGCTTGTCTATTTGAACGAGTATGGTGCTGCATCAGCAGCTCTCGTGCTCAGTGCCGGTGAGCCAAAGCTTGCCAAGGTAAGAGCTGCTTGTATATAGAGTTCAAATGTGGGTGTATGCACGGGTGAGACAATGTGTGTTGCTTTATATAGAGCTGGTTCAATGGCTGACGAGAGAGAGAGAGAGAGAGGGAGAGAGAGATTGTTTGCAGTTGTATTGGGAAGAGGTAATGGGGGGAAAGGGTATTGTTGCGATTGGGTATTGAGAGGAGAGGGAGAGAAGCATTGTGGACTTGTAGTTTGAGGATATACGAGTGCTGCGGTGAGATGTAGGTTTTCGTCTATAGTTGCCTTGCGTCATGGGCTTGGTTTTGATCGGGATTATATACTTTTTGGGGATAAATTCTACACGTAGTTTGAATATTTTAATATCGAATACAAATTAGTTGATATGAAATTCGGATTATTGACTGTAAAAAGGAACGTGTAATGTAATAAAAAATGCTGTACCGATACAATAATTCAATAAGATCTGATTTAGGTCTGGCCATATTTTTCATTTATTTTAATAAATTTTCCATTATCGATAACCAATCGACATATTTGCTATTTGACTTCATTTATTTCAAAGTTCGAAACAATCAATTTTGCAAGTTCACTGAATAATGCCCGTGGCTATGTGTGGAAAACGAACCTCCAGATGCAATAAGAGGGTATATTGATCTTTAGTTGGCCCTTAGCAGTAGAACTACCGAGCAAATTATCTATAGAAGCATGAAATTCGAAGGACTGACCGAGCATTGTAACTTATTGGAAAGTTAATCAAACATTGAAATATTAAATTAAAATTCCTTCGTAAATTGAAACAACACTTATAAAATTAATATTATTAATTTGGTGTACTTTTAACCAATTTAAAATATAACTAAACTTGATCTACCCGAACTTTATAACTTTATAAGCTCATTTGCTTGTTTGATTGTTACTTTCCACCCACTTGTGCAACCATAAATAGAGTCAGTATTGATTCCACAATTTTGCTCATGTTTATAAAAAATAACAATCTCTACTTACGAAAACATACGAAATTGCTGTCAAGATAAAAGATTTATAAAACCAATAAGAAAACCATTTCCTTCCACTTCTACGTATACAAAGAAAAGAAAACGCCTACCTCCGAATTACGTAAAACAATCATCTTCTCATCCGTAGTCATGGTCGGAATCGATACGCAAAGCACAGCAGCAGCTAACGATACTGAAGCTACCACCGCTAGGCAGTTCGCTAACTCTAGGCACGGTGAGCCGTCAGGCAAGCACTTACCTCGGCGACGGCGACTACGACATGGACGAACTCTGCGGGGACACCGGCCTGCCAAGAACACCACGTGGTAGTAGTCGTGCCTCCCGTGTCAGCAGTCTCGCCCATAGCCACAGGTTCGTAAGCCCTGGGAGGGGGCCAAAATTGCAAGTCTACGTACTTTCAGTTTGTGTTTCGAATACACGAACAACGGGGGTTGGGGGCTGGATTTCGATTGGACAGTGGAGAGGGTGTATGTGCTTTTGCTGCGAGAATATTGAGAAAAGTGGAGAAATTGATGAAGATTTTGATTTTTTTTTCTTCAGGGTATACAAAAATTTGTTTATTGTATTTTATATTTTTTATTAATATTTATAAATTAGTGTTCAATATTTATGCTTGTAAAATTCAATTGAAAAGTACTATACTATTTAAAAATGGTTTGTGTTGAATACTCACCTTTTGCACAGCAATATCATATACACCCTCCAATCAAAATTTTGTAATCGAAAGGTAATGTTGAACAAAAATGTAAATCTAATGTAATGTAAATATGATTGTTTTAATTAGTTACAGATGTAATAATTGTAGTAAGTAGAAAAGAGCCGGTACAAAATTATTTTCATAATAGTTGCACTTTTACAACTTTTGGAGTTAAGTTTCATATAGAAGCAGTAGATTTCTTTACTCATCAATTACGCATACGTATGATGATATATTTATAATTGATTTATTTTAATATTTCAATTATTTGTTTATTATAAAAAAAAATAATTTAATTTTTAATTTTCTTACGTTGTTTTTATATTTAATATGTTAGTTGTCTAATAATTTTATGCATTAAAAAGTCAGACATTTGTTTTTTTTCTGGCTGTCATTAAAAATATTTAAAGTGTGTCCTCTTTGAAATCGCTCTCCTATTCATGAAACGATTTCTTTCTACTATACCAATTAGTCACATTATAAACTTATGCACACGAAAAAAATCCGTTACATAAATTAAAAAAAAAAAATGATCGATTTTCACCAGGACGCACTTACCTTCACAATGAAATTTCACTCCAAAAAAAAAACCAAAATATCAGCAAACCAAGGAACGACCGCACTAAATGACGATTTCGCCTCACATACGTACACCCCCGTCACTCACTCACTCACTCACACTCACAGCTCGTTATTATGCAAGTATCCCCCTATGATTTCTGGCTCTCTCGAGACGACCTTTAGTCTGTAGTAACCTGACCCTCCCTTAGTAGCCCATCCCGCTTCGGGCGTACCAACAGACCGCCCTCGCGTTAAAAAGCAGCGCTTGCCTTTGCAGCGGCAGCATGGAAATGGAAGGTGCATCGCCAGGTAGCAGTAACTTCCTACCTAGCTACAACGCCAGTCGCAATGTCAGCGTGGAGACAACTGAACCGCCCAGGGCGTCAAGTGTATCCTCGGAAGAAGGTACCGAATCGGCAGCAGCAGCTGCTGCAGCGGCTGCTGCTGCGGCGGCGGCGGCCGCACCTGGACACAACCATAGGCAGCTACAGATCAGGTGACACCGGCCTACGCATTTTGCGCACTCCGCCTGAGCCTTGTGTACCTTGTAGTAGAGTACCATATCTATATATATAAACATATATATACATATTATCTATTCTTTCGTGTGGATGTATGCATACACGTGACGTGTGCGTGTGGGCCTGTGTGTATAGTGGTCTGAGCTGTTTTGTTTTTTTATCCAAGTCTTTCTTTTTAGTTGGATGCGATTTTTTTCTGGAGTGGACGAAGTAACGAGATTTTAACGTATAATAAATAACATCATCAAATTTTTATGAATTTTCAATGAGAGGCATTAGAATTATTTTACAAAATTACTTGTTAGTTGTGATTTACTGATGAATTATTACTCTCAAAGTGGAATCATCCGTTCGTGAAAATAAAGTCGAATTTTTTCTGCATAATTGAAGGAATATTTCTTTTCGACAAATGGGAATCCTCTAGACACTAGCTTTGAGAGGAATCCCTTTGAGATAAAATATCTCTTTCTCAGTAGGAAAGTCTCCAAAGGCTCGTTATTTCGGGTGCTCCATAGGGCTTCTTACACATTCATTTCTACTATTTGGAGTATCAAAATTTCTCTTGAGTTAGTATTTTGAAAAGGTGTTACATTCATGCTAAAATCACGCTTTTTAGGGAAATGATAACTAAGGTTTTTCGAAACAGAAGCATATGTTATATTAATTTTTTTATGCTGAAAATTGACACTTCTTAGAGCAACTACAATGAATTTCTCAAAATTAGAACATTTTCAAAGAGTTGGCTGATTTTCTTTGGTAAAAGTATGCAACGTTTGTAGCCTTTATGACATATACCGGAATACTATCATTTATAGGGTACGGATTTATTATTTTTATACAAGTCATTCAAGTCTTATGACAGTTTCCTGTACTTAATCATGTCAGATTTTTCAAATGCTATCTCAAGTTGAATTAAGAACGCAGAGCCAAGTTTATTTCAAATAGCTGCCCGATAATTTCAGAGCAATCAAGTATTTTTCAGAAATTATAGAAAATTTTGATATTTCATAATATCAAATTTTAATTAAAGTATTTAAATGAACAACTATTCCTCTGAGACGAGGTCTTAAAGACAATTAACACATGGATAATATTTATGCTACGGCCATAAATCGCTTTTATTACAAAAGTATTCTTGTTTTTATGCCAGAATATTTCTTACATAAAAAAATGGTTTTTATATTGTTCAAAATATACTAATAACTATTAATATAAATCTTATGTTATTACAGTTTGTTAAACATTTTATTAGTGTTTGAATAATATTTATAAAACCTAACATGAAGTAACTATATTACAATTTGAGTATATATATATATTGTATATAAATTGTAAAACAAGTAGTTATACGAAAACACGTTAAAAACGCAGTATAATTGTAAATATGCATATATTTGTTAAACAATATAATATATAAAACTTTAAAGAACTTTATCTTAAATAATAAAAATTTTTCTTTCACAATTAATTTCACATAGAATTTTAAAAATGATGTACCAAATCTTTTGTGTATGGTTAAAGAGATCCTTAATAATAGATGAATAACTTTAGTGATTCGATCATCTTTTATTATTTACTATTAGATATTATTTGCACGTTTGTGATAGCATAGACAAGCCAACGAACAAAGTATTTTCTAATTAGGTTTTCTCTTACTAAACGTTTTAAATGTGCTAGGTTATATGTGATGTTCCTTTCTTTACATTCCCGTTATACTTCTTTATAAAAGAAATGGATTTTAATCTTTATATACTTAAAAATGCACCTTTCGTTGTAAAGTCGTAAAGTAAAATAATATTTCTAAAATTGAATTGTACATAAAATTACATGTAGTTAGAAATTTTTTAATTAGCGGTAATCTCACGAATACAATATTATTTTTCTATAGAATTGGAATTAATGCTGCGTAAATACGTAAATAAATATTTTGATTTTTTCATTGTGTTAGTTAGTAAATCACTTCCAATATTCAATGAAAAATTAATAATAAAATTCAGCTTTATGCTTTCTCTATTATTCATAAAAACAATTTGTTTGCTATACATTATAGTCTAGTGCATGATGAAGAATAATAGTAGCACAAATGAATAATATTATTGTTATCAATACTTAATATACGGCAGTTGATAATTTTAATTTTCGATAATTGTTACCTTTATTTATATGAAAATTGTAAAATTATTGTAAATATCCAATGTTATGAATTCTGTAGTAATTTAATTTTAAATAAATTACTCAATATGCCATTATTGCTTTTCTATCCTTACTTCTTCCTTCTAATTAATAATGTTTTATTTTAGTATCCTAAGTGCACTCGACTTTTGCATGTAAGTAATTCGCAAATCTTTATCTTTATTTACCTTAAGCATGAAATGATATCGTATTTCTATATTGTGAAATTCAACCCGACTATTATGTTAAAGGCTTTCCTTTATTTCGCTTAATTCAATTGCTGAGAAAAGATTATGAACTTGTTTTCTATAATATCACTTTGATTTTCAATACTTCTTAACGACATTTTTAACATTTATGGAAACTGCGTAGTAAAACGTTAATCAAGAAAAGCAATTGTTTTACAATAGTTACGAAATTAATCTTTTCTTCAAAAAAATGCGCTAATCAAGAATTGCGTGTTTATCAAAAATACATTCTCCATTCACTTCACTAAAAGGTAGTTAATCGTATTTCATACCCACGTGAAAATGTCATATGAGATTTCATATGAGAATTTCAAACACCAGATCTCATATGAGATCTCATATGATATTTTCACTTGGGTAAATATCTATATTTATTCTCATGCACACTTTTATCTTTAAATTTCCAACTCTACTAAACCGCAAGAAAAAAAAAGATTGTTTCATCAAACCATAACCATTTCGATCATGAAGAATGTAATTTTTGACAATCATTCAATCGCCCCAACGAGTCACAGCACACCCCAATCTAACTATTTTTATTCCCCCGTTCTTCAGCAGGCGCTCGTTATTAAACAAATCACCAACGCCGAACACACTGAGCGTCCAGGTACCTGCCTATTCGTCCTTAGGTCAGTCGCTGCCGAACCTCACCCTTGCCACGTCGCCGCAGACGTCGACAGTGTCGCCGACGCCACCGAGCTCGCTCCTCATTGTGCCGCAAATCACCAAAAGCAAGGATACCCTTTTGTCGCCGGGTCATCGAGGTGAATTTTCATTTAAGAAAAAAGGCAAACGACTTTTTCATTACTTTATGCCCGCCCGTGCCGATTTTTCATCGGATAATACGTGGGGCTTGTAAAAGTCGATTTTTGACCAGCTGTACAAAAAGAGCTTTGCACTTAAGTTTTTCTCGTTCTTTTTGTTGTTTTTTGAGCTTTAAATTTATTAATGCTTTGCTTTTTTGAATAATTAGAAAGTTGTGATTAGTAAGTAATTTGATTTCCAGTTCTTTAATGGTTGCAGCTTGTAAATTTATACTTCATTTGGTAGAGTAACTTAAATTTAATTATTTGATAGTTACCTTAAATATGTTGTAAGTTGTAAATATAAATTATAGGCTATTATACTATAACAAATTGTTACATATATTTATAATAATGAATGAGTTTCTCTATAATTATTCTGATCAAAATTTATATTAAAATTGTTTTAATATTCTCATTTGCAAGCAATATATGTCAACAAAAATGTTTAAAATAAAACAAGAAAGTCGGCTTTTACTAGAATACTAACGAATTTGTTCTTTTAAAACGTTAAATGTATTTAAATATGAAGAATAACAAATTTTAATAATATTTTTAGATATTGAACTAAATTAAAGAAAAAAAAATCTTAAATAATCTATAACGAGAAAATATTTCTTATTAGACTATTGTTACATTGTAAAGCATATACTTATAAGTTAAGCAATATCTTATAAGTCTGTATTGTAAAAGAGTAAAAGACACTTTATAATTTATGTGCGACAATAGAGCTCTGGTAGAAAAACCTTATAGTTACACTTATCTAATTAATCAGCTTAAAATCCAATACAATTACAAAATACACCACCTGGAATAGCAAAAATTTTTCTTTTGCAAATAATCACACCAAAAATCTTTATTATTCAAGCTTCCAAAACCACTTCTTAAAAAATTCTAAATTCACATTTCACATTTCTTCACAAAATACCAACCACACTTTTCTACCAGAGTGTGCACAATACGAAAAATAAATTCGTTACCCCACATCCCCCAAAACCAGTAATCTTCTACCACTCCTATACTAATACGAATGGCAACCAATTTCGCTCGAGCAGGTATATCGTATCCTCCGCCGTCGCCGCCGCGCGGTGCACTGAGACGTGCATTTGCTTTACCGCAGTCGCGCAACCCGCCACTGATCAAGACGCGCCACGTGAACGCAGCCTCGGTTACGCAGACCCTTCAGACGACCATCAGCCTCGACACTGAGGCGATAGAGGAGAGACGCAGAAGGCTCGAGCCGTCTCATAGGATGGCGTCGACCAGCAGCATCGCTGAGGAAAAAGTACGGGATTATTGTTGGTTGTAGTGTGAGATATCTTGATTGCTATATGAAAAAGTTTGATTCTTAATCGTATTGGTTTTATTGAAAATTACTCCAAGTCCTTTTAAATTATTTAATTAAAATCAATCGTACTATTAAATGTATATATAAAAAAAGCTTTGCTCAAGTTTAGTCAGACGATGATTTTTTGTAGAGATATCTTTTCCATTTAATAATCTTGTAAAATTTTTAAAAATTTCATTTTTTTTTAAATTCTTTAATGGATTCCCTACTAAAAAATCTCACAACAATTTCTCACCTGAGTGTCTGCTGTAGAAAACCTATCTAAATAGAAAATCAAATTCTTCAGTATCGGAAACGAACTAAAAAATACATGTTTAGAAGCATTTTACACGTGCATTTTTTAGTTCATCTAGGGGATAAAACAACTCAATAGGTGATTTCCAATACTAAAGAACCTGATTTTCTATTTACGTAGGTTTTCTACAGCATCTGAAGCAGAAACTCAAGTAAGAAATTGACACAAGAAATAATGAGAGATTTCACCTGTGAAGTCTTGAACCATTGAAAGTTGTATTCCAAAATATATTCAAATTCTCACACTTGTCTGTTTTGTCAAAAAATAAAGTGAAAAACTCCCAAAAGTGAAGTTTTTTTTTTTAAATTTTTTTCAATCAAGATATTTAACTACAGAATAAAATCATCGATTATTTCATCAAAATACTAATATTTGTCTATAATAACTAATTTTAAGAAATAAAATCATCTAACAACATTCATGAATTCTCTCTAACTTTAACAACACCATAATTTCTCAACATTCCAGAAATGAAGCGAACCAAAGAAGAAGCCTAACCCGCAAAGCTTGTTTTTGAGAGGCGCCGCGCCTACAGAGGGCCGACGGATTACCTTAACGTCGGCATCACCTGCCTTTGCGTCGCGTTGCGACGACCTCGCGACGGTTATGACGATTATGATTACGACGACGAAACTCGGAGACGTCACGCAATAAAACCGTACCATTAAATAAAAGCCAAGGAGGGATGCGCACCGCGTCCCGCACAGTTTGTACAGACACCGGGGCCTTTTTGTTGTTTGTCTTGTCCCAGCCACATTGGGCTAACGGACGGCCGAAATATTGACGCGCCGCCGCTCGTCGCGTGGGGTACCAGGTGCTGCACACACCCACGTGCCCTCGCCGAGCTTGCGGCGCGCGGCCGGCCGACCAATATTGGAGGAACAAGAAGATAGAGAAGGAAAAAGAAGAATGAAAGGAGAGAGTTATATATATATATATATATATATATATATATTGGTGCGCATCGGTGTATACACATACATGTATATGGGGAAAACGATTTTTACTCCTTCGTCGCGGCACGCAAGTTTTTTCGTATCTACGTCGCAAACAATTGTTCTGTCTCTTTTGGACGCCTACGATTTTATGCGTCAGAGGAATTCCACAACCGGTGAGTACGGGACATGGGTATAGTGGTATTTTTGGGTATAGGGGGATAAATTATTTGTTTGAAAGGGAAATGATGTGGTAAATTTTTAATAACTTAAGGATTGAAATAGTAAATTTTTTTATTTATAAATACTAGAAAAAGTTATTTTTTATAATTATTGGTGCGTATGATTAGTCGTAAAAATATATTTTTTCTAGAGAAAACATGCCCAGAAAATAAAATGAGAAGTCGCATGTCTGACTATATTCAACTGGTATCTACTTAAAAGTTACTTGAGTGATTGTGAAAATCAATTATCTTTCAAATAAAAATTAACAATACACATATGTAGAGTACTACCATTGATTGTATTTAAATGTAATTATATGATGCTTTTCAGATTGGGGCCATTCGAAGACAACGTGAAACTTTTTAAGACAGCCAATACTGTTACTTAAAAGTCTAATAACAATTACAATATTTACGATGCGCTAAATAAACGATTTTTCTAATTCTACACGACGACATGGGAACATAAAAGAATAATAAGCAAATGCAACCCAATACTACGAGAATGGCAATTATATTACTATTACGACGTGGATGGAGGATACAAATTTTTTGGATCACGTTCGCATTTGAGCGCAGATTTTCTTCGTAATCTTAAGGTGAACAAGAAACCAAGAAAACCGTAGTCTCTTAAGTCTTAAGCGACGAACAAAAATGGCCTACTTAGCGTAATTTATCGTATGTAATAATTAGTGATATGCGAGGAAAATCTTACATATAGTTATATATGATTAAAAAAAAAAAGAATTTTAGGGAACTCTTAGAGGAATTTAAAACTATGCTTCAATAGCGAATGGAAACACAAGTGTGAATCGTCTGTGAGAATTGACGAAAGTTATGAAATTGTTGAATAGAGAAATGGTCATTTTAAATTTATAGTTTAAATGCTCTATATATTTACTTGTTGAACCACTCGAACCGGTTACAGATTTGTACATTTCCAGTTATAATCACATTTGCGTTACTAAATAAAAAAAAAAATAAAAAGAAAATTGAGTTCCTCAATAAAAGATAAATATATCGTTTACGGTACGTAAAAAGAAAAAAAAATGAAACGATTATATACTATACAGGAGATAATACGATATCTCCACACCTATGTTTCGCGAAAAGAAATAGATAGAAAGAGAGAGATATGTAAAAATTGGTACCTACCCCTCAACATTGAGCGTATGCATTATCTACTGCGTAGAGTGGAAACAAAAAATCTAAAACACACGCGAACGCGAATACAGAGAAGAAGAAAGATTTGTTTTCAAACGGGAAGCAAAAAAAGTCCGCACACATGAGCCAAAGGAGTTTTTTTTTACCCGAGGCTGCTGCGGCTTTTATCCCTACCATTTTTTTGTGCGAAAGAGCGTGAGAAAGAGCGAGAGAAAGTGAGAGAGTAAGAGTAAGTGAGTACGCGAGTGACATAGAAAATACGCTTGCACCAGGTAACGAGTTTTCAAATTAATGTCTCGTGAACAATGGACCGTAAGATTGTGAGCAAATAAAGATTGCAAATATAACGCATAATTTATTAATAAAAGCTGTTTGTTTTATTTTCCTCACATTTCCTTGATATTTTCATTGACATACAAACGTTTTACGCGAGTATTTTTTTTTTCAAAGAAATTGCTTTACAAACCTTTTTTTTTGTCGTACACTAAAGTTTATTTTCAATCCTAAAATGATACCTTTTTAAATTAAAATATTTTTCTGCTTATTATTTCATAAATGGTTTTTCATCTTTGTAATCTGAAAACTGAACATTTACCAGAGTTTGGGATAATTTTATTCTGTATTGTTGGAATATCCCATTGTAATTTTGCAATTATCAAAATGCAATTATTCGAACTCCGAAATGAACAAGGAACGTACAATTTCGATAAATGAGTTTCCATAGAATCCAACATGCATAAATGCATAGGTCATAAAGTACCATTTGTGGGAAAATTGTAATATAAATTATAAAGAAATAATTTCATTACAAAAATCATGATTAAATTCCATACATTTAGAATTATCATTGATACGTATATTCCAATTGCGTCAAGTAAAAATGTATCGTGGTCGTAAATTTTGTGACCCAAATTCTAAAACGAATTATTAACTATCAGAACATGAGTTATAGACATTATAAAAATTCTATTACACTATTTAAATTCTAAATTTTATTATATTATTTGAATATTGAATAAACTACATTTTCTTCTAGTGAAACATCAAATATTGTCTTTTAATGTTGCACGTTGGTCGAGGATAGTATATATTGAACTTACTTAACTACAAACTTCTATATAGTACGCCCACAACTCAGCCTGCAACTGACGCTTGAATGATCAAACATGCAATCAAACCTCCACTACCGTCTAACCCTGCTGACTCTCTCATCCTCCTAATACATCTTCTCCAACCACATCGTCTCAGGGACCAGCTGTTCTAGTCGTCGCTACACCACTTATCAATGCATTTATCAATCCTGCTGATACAAACTTAGACGAGGTGATTCTGCGCACGCGTACCCAAAAAAATCGATGCTAGGCGTTGTTACCGACAGCTAAAAATGAGATCCTCTACCTCTATTGAGGCTAAACGAGTATCGTGGGTACACAAATAAACGCTTGTCAACCGCGAGCCCTTTTCATCCGACAGATCCATGCAAAAGCTTTGTACCGACAGATGGAAAATTGCCACGGGCTTTATACATATATCTTCAGAACTTTTCATTTTGCGCGACATTAAGTTTTGCGTTGTAATTAATAATTTTACTGTTATTTATAAGTTAGGGGATTGCGAAATATTTAGTTGCATCTAATAATTCATAATATACTTTAATTAAAACTTAATTTCTTTTATATACTATTTTCAATACTTTTCAATCAAGCTCGATTACTTCCAATTGCTTTGAATTGCTTTCTTTCAATTCATATCTAGCCATTAAGCTACCTGATAGGGAATGTAAGTGTTAAAATTGAAATGTTAAAAATATTTAATTTAACTTACGTGACATTTAATGAAGAATTTAATGCTCATAGTTTATCGTTGATTTTATACGTTCATTGCTCTAATTTTAAATGTCTTTTACTACATACAACAACAACGATTCTGACTTTTTATGACTTATATAGACTCTCGTACAATTTCATGCTTCTTCACATAGGTCCAACTTATCGTATTGGTTGATGAAATTACCTATTCGGTTGCAATTATTTTTACGTATGTTTACACATCAAACGTTTTGCTGTTTTCAATCATTTATAAACATTTTCATAAAACCAAAACAATTGAAATTTTTAGTTGGGTATCTGTAAGGTTTTTTATGGTAAATATATAAAAAGAACACTTCTTTGTTTTCACAAATTTTATTTCTTACAAAGTATCATCTCTCAAGTGTTGTGTTCGACATAATATATTACTCTTTCTACAAGTTTGTCCTATAAATATAACGCACTGAACTATTTATATAATAATCGATCCTACATTTTTCCTAAGCGTTTGAAGGTTTCCTTTTTTTGACTAGAATAAAGTCGCGACCTTCCCTTCGGTTCTGGTCGTTATTTTTTTTCCATTAGTACTCTACTTTATACATAAGTACAGTGTCCCTCGACGCGACAATCTTTATTGATTAGATTCGGAGAAAAGACACGTCGTCAAATGTAGATCGAACTGTTTTATCTTACTTTGTTTTGTCTTTATCGTCAGTGTATACCTAGTTCGACTCTGGCATTCCTGAGCTAGTATCGCAGTATCTCGTCAGAGTTCATTCAAAGAAACTTTTAGGAAATTGGTAGCTTCTTTGAAAATCTAATTTTTTTTACTTAAGTTTTGACGTTGAAGGATTCGAAATTGTAGTGACGATAAATTTTGCTTTAGATCACGCTAAAACTTCGAAAATATATATGTATGTATTACATTGCACTGATTAAATAGTTTATTATTATATAGGAATATTTAGTACAAATTATTTAAGTGTTAGTTTTTTCAATACAAAAATTGTATCGTCGTATGAACATGAGCCAAGCAAAATTTTGAAAAATATACTGTTTCGACTTTCATTCCGAAGCCTCCAACGATTGAAGTATAATTAATAACTTTACAATTCCACATCACATCCATAATTTCTAATCTAATCAGTGTAACAAAATGTGTGAAAAAACGAATTCCAAAAGAATATATAAATTCTTAATGGAAATTGACACATGACATCGCACAAATATAACTTATGAACACTAGATATTCCCTACAATACATAAACGCAAATTTTTTACAAAATTCTTTTAAAAACAAATATTTGCACTCTAATGGTCCCGTTGGCGATGAAACATTCAACCCTTTCAAGACTCATTGAACTACTTGCACATATCGATAATTATAAAAATCAGTTTAAAATCATAATATTCTAAAATTTTTTTTTTCGAAAGTTTTGTTTTATAATTTTAACCTTAACTGAATAAGTAAAGTTGATATAAATTTATAAAAATAGAATTTAACATTAAATATATGACAAATCAAGAGACAGCATTAAAATATTTTTTAACATTCGCATATGATCATTCTCTACCATTTTACTTGGACAATTAAAACTTTCTGGAATTGTGAATATTTTCGAAATTGCTATTGTACAAAATATGTTATCTCTTTAGTTTAAAAGTCCTAAAAACATTATTGTATTTTACACTATTTCATATACTTAAACTTATTTGTCAACGTTTATCATGTCAAAAGTTAAAATCTGATTTGTTTAGCGGTAAAGAATAATTTTAGTTAGAGCATATTTAACCGCACTTTGTTGTTGAATCATTATATTTGTTGATGAAAAATAATAATCTTTCAAACGATGTTTTCAGTTATTTTTGATGGACGAATTGTACACGTTTTTCATGATTATCAATATGCTATGTATAATATTACTATCATAAATATTAAGAAAAATATTAATGATGCATTTTATTCTATTGCACTATTTATAAAGAAATTTCAATTAAACCGGTAATGCAACATATTAATCTATCACATATTGTAAATATTGTTATGAATATGGATTGAAACTTTCTGTAAATTATAATACGTTAATAATGAGCGCATAAATATTTACACTTTTGCGAGTTTACATGCAGCTTATTATGTAGTTCTATAACTAATTATTTTGTGATTTACAGTATATTAAACTAGAAACAAATTATATACAATACAGTCTTGGAAATAAAAATACACTTAATGTGAAGTATAATTATGTCGGTCAAACGAAATAAATAATTCAATGAACATTTGCATGAATACTACATCTTTGGCATGCTCGACCAGATCTATGTGAATTATGAATAACTATTTACACATAAAAATACGCTTTTCTAATACAAATGAGTGCCGCGTAGAATTATCGAGAGTAAAGTATAACAAGGTACAGATGGAAGAACAGATATCCGTGAAATAGTTTTCATTAATTTCGCTCTCGATTTTGTATTGACACTGATAACATAACAAATTCTATGAATGAGGCCTTTATCCGTTATATATAATATATATATTACAAAATCGATTTGACATCTTTCTGCAGTGTCAAAAATTGCTTCTGCGTGATAGAGATTAAAAGAAAATTTTGTAAAATTTCCAGTCAAATAGATTCCTCTTACTTGTAGAAGATTCATTTTATATGAAACGGATTTTCTGCTTGTCATAATAATAAGAAGATTTCCTCTATCACGTAGAAGCCATTTTTGAGAGTGTGCAGGTAATTAAGTATGGTAATAAAGTGAAAGACGAAATCAGTTGTTGATTTTGAGAAATATAGTTAATTGGAAAAAATGGATGGTGGATGTTTCTTTTGAAATTTGAATAAATACGAATTATTTGTTAATTATTGTTCTCTTTGGCACAGGTTTTCCTTATAATCTATGAAAAATAAATAGAGATTCGTGCTAATACGTATAAAAAATTACAATAAAAAATACAATTAAAAAGGTTTGTATCGAAAAATCTTATAATAGCTTGATTTAAAAACTTATTAAATCTATAAAATAACATCTATGCAAGTAATTACTTATCAAAAACTGTTAAATTAAATAATACAGACAGTTAGAAATTAAATTAAATTTGATCCTTTGATAGTATTTTTGTACACGTTTAATTATCTTAAAACGGTTGGTATTCGCACTAATCCTCAAAAGAAACGTCCACGCTACTCGTCTTTCCAATATAACCAACTCGATCGTAGGATAAGCTCGGTAGAGGTCAAATAAAAATCCCTTGAAATCGCGTCGTAAATAAAATTTTCATCACTATTTATCACAACCTTTTAGAAACCACAACTTTTTATTAATAATTAAAGGTTACGTAAACAATTAATAACGTATTCTACACTGTCACATACAACACAACCAATACTATTTCTCTAAAAAAATTCAGTGAAATTTCAATAAGTGAAAACAGATAACTATTGAATATTTAAAGTAATGAAAAATCGCTGATGAATAAATGATCTCTTAATTTCCAAAATTTATTTTTATTCTTCTATTATATTTCTTGCTTTTTCTCTGACTATTAAACGAAGTACGATTTAGAAACTAATTATCATTGCTCTGATCAGTTTATCATAAAGCTTATTAAAAGTCAAAAACAGTGATTCTTCAATGATTTTTTTAAAGAAAGTTGACCTTTATCAACCCTCTACCAAACTTCTCCTATCCCTCAAACCAACCCCTAACAACTTTCTCTTCTCTCCCTCTCTTTCACCCTCAACGTCCTCTCTTCATTACACACTGCTTTCACCACGTCCGACGAGGGTAATCGGATACACATACTTCTTGCGTTTGGCGTTGAAGAACGGCGAGGAATGATGCTGAGCCATCGCGTGTCCAGGCGTAGGCGAAAGGCCACGGAGTAATGGTAACGAGGCGTCCGCGCCCGCGGCTGTCCCGTCCAGCTGTTTGTTACGTCGCCACTCGGCGCCGAGGTCCGTTGCTGGAGCCATTAGACCCTTGCACTCGGGCGAGCTGCGCACGCTCAGGAAGACATCGTTGCTACTGTCTTTTGTCGCCTCTGCCGAAGTCTGCAATGAAAAATGAAAGGTGGTCAGTTGGTCGTAGAATAAATGTGGAAGGGTTGGTTGGATTGTGTAATGATTAGCTCAAATATGGTATATGGGTAGCTGCAAGCTATAAGAAACCGGATAAGTGAAATTCACTTGAAATAAGTCGAGTTATTAAAAAAAAAAGCGCAGCTATATTTACTTACAGCTAAACTTGAAACGAATTTCATTTATTCGTATTTAGAGAGAGGTAGTTTATCTATAAATGTAAGCAGTTATTGTAATAGATTTGAGTCATATTTTGAAATACACTTTACGTGTAAATATATAAAGAGTGTCACAATAGTTGAACGAAAATGTTCTAAAGTAAGGGTGAAGTCGGAGTTAACGATTTATGAATGTCTTCTTTTACTGAACTTTAAACTATCAAAACTTTGGAAATAAAGATTATCGTAAAACAAAACTAAAATTTTGGTCTTAAACTTTACAAATAATTAGAGTCTAAACTTATATTGTAGTTTTCTAAGTATTTTTATACTTTATAGAATATATATAAAAGTATACTTCAATTCATATTTCAAAGGCATCTACAATAGTTAAGAACATCTAAAGTTATAATTTCATAATAATATGGCCCAAGTTTTGACGTTTATCTTTCGGGTTGGGTTGATTTCTGTATTCAAAATATGTTATAACGTGTAAAAAATAAATTGACATAATATTCCAGAGTTTAAAATAAAAAATTGGTTAAACAGCTATTAGACTTTTATCAAAAACTAAATTTCTCAATGCCTTTAAAATGTCTAAATATTGACCATAGTTACATTGCGCACAAAGTTATGTTAATCTTTTAAATGCACAATATAACTACTCCCCTACTCAATGCATTACGCTCAAAAATCAATTTTTCAAAATTTTATTGTGCTTATATTTTTATATTTTTGAAGGAATCATTTCCAAAGTAGGACTGTCACCTATGTATGACTAGACGAAGATTTACTATCATTTGTGATCGGATTCTATTAATTTTTTGATATGATAATGTGAACACTAATTTCTATACGTATACATACATTATGGGGAGCACATAAAATGGATTAATTTTCAGTGGAAAACAGTTTTTATGCAATACATTATTGATTTTTGAGCTGTTATAATTTTTGCTCTTGTCAAAAGATAAGGCTCTTCCTAGAATCGGTCGTGCCTAAAAAAGAGGATGACCACGGAATGTAAATTTAATTATTTAAAAAAATACAACCTATAAAATCAGGACTATCACTTGGAAAATAAAATCTATGAAATAAAAAAAAAATTATCAGAAACAAGAAAGTTATAAAAATGTTGATTGAAAAACAATGTTTACATGTATTTAGCATAGGGAAAAATATGAACTAATTGTTTTAATAACTTTCTTATTTATTAGCAAGCTGGCCAAGTTTTTCTTAAATATCATATCTTTACACATATTGTAAATCACAGGACAATTTGTACAGATTGCACATTAAAATAAAATAAGGTCTCGTTGTCCACTCTCTTTCCTTCTAAAATTCCATTTATTTCTTTACCGTATAAAAACATTTCTTCTACCGCCAATATAAACGATAATTCAAGTCACATCAACGAAGACGAGCCCTCTAATAGCCAACACACAAACCAATCCACCAGCGTAACATTCGGACACACTACAGTACGTCAGCTATATATTTTTCAGTGCCAGTAGTAATGGACGAAGCCGATCGGACATTTGTATCCCCTCCAATACAGCCGAACGCGCGAGCAATTGGCTAAGCTTGTGTATCCTCTCCTGTTCCTCTCTCACCCCTCCCCCCTTGTTTTGGGCAAACCAAACGTGAACGGAATTGGGTCAACGCGACGCCGACACCGAACATACCGGATCAACGTGAGCTTTTCATTATTTCCCCTCGACATATGCGCACGCGCCAAAAGTAAGACCGTGAAATAACATTCCCTCCACTTACAATATATATATTATAATAAAAAGACAGTAGCCTCCTTCTCGGCACGTACATATATGCATCTACGGTTGAAAACGAGGTCAGGCGACATATTATCATGGATCAATGCACACGATAATAACGACGTCACATACGTGTAGTCGGCATAAAAAAGCGACAGGGCAGGTATACCACACACGCGTCGTTGATAAGGCACGACCACGTGTTGCACATACGTGTGTATGTGTGTATGTGTATAAGCTTGTCGTCTCGAGAAGAGCTTGCAAGGGAGTAAACATACACGCGAAGGGAGGAACTTAAGTTTTACAGGTCCTCCACTCCCACCCTCACCCCCTCCTTCCCTCTGCCTCGACAAGCGCGCGATTATTATTCAACAGACGTGACGGTACACTTGCTATCGGCTGTTTCGCATGATGCGACTACATGCCGAGGGTGATGTTGACGAGATGATGGGGCTAGGGTACTGGGAAAGTTTGATGATGACTTTATCTAGCCAAGATCTGCGTATCGAAGGTGATGTCGGAAGTGTTAATAAACAAGAAAGTAATGAATAATAAGTTAAATTAGGGTTGGTTGTACGCGTTGGTCAATGAATTTTCTGAAGTTCTGTAATTGTAAAATAACTCATATTCACGAATTTCACGTTTTTCCTCTTTTTAATAGGTAAATACTAGTATGCTGTTTTTTTCTTTGAAATTTCATCACTTTGCTATTATAAATATTTGGTAATTGCTTATACTGGTGAAAAAATGACAACTTAGAAGGAGAGCAAAGCGGGTCCTGGATTTAGCCGAAATTGCAGTTGGCATTAATTACTTATTAAATGCCAAATAATGAGACACGTGTTTCAGTATTTTTCTAAATGGGTCTTTTATTCCAAGATTCGAGATATTTTATGTCTTGAATGAACTATTTTTTTATATGAAAATGAGGTTTCCATCTTTTGTTAAAGCTTAACGAATATTTCAGTTATTTATAAAGATAAATAAATTTCTTACTCTACTGTTGATAACCTTTAATTTTTTGAAAAATCGACATTTTTAACAAGACAAAGCTTAAATACCATTCATAAATTTATTTATCTGTATACATAACCGAAATATTTGTTAAGCTATAACTAAAGACAGAAACCCCATTTTCATAAAACATAGTTCATTTAAGACATAAAATAGCTTGTATCTCGGAATAAAAGGCCTATTCGGAAAAATCTTGAGACACGTGTCTCATTATTTACATGAAAAAGTGCCTGCTGCAATTTTATCCAAATTCAGGACTGGTACTAGTATAGAAATATATCCTAAGAGTAATTCAAAACACTTAACCTAACATAAAGTTCTTACAACTTCAGCAACACAATAAACAGAAAACAATAATCCCTCTATTACTCACCTTCGCTTCATAGAAGTCAAGACTCGATCCATTAGTATCGTTCTCCTCCTCAGGGAAGTCGATCTGCACGCGGTGCGATATCCGGGACGAGTGGGACGAGGTATGGGGCGACGAGTTATCCGACAAGTCATCCCTACAGCAGGCGGCTGTGCACACGCGGTGCTCTCTGAAAAACATATATACATACACATCCACCATCAATATACACGAATGTTTTCGCAGGGTAAATTGGCAATACCGGCATATCGAGTTTCCGGGGCAAATATATAGCTTTTTTTTTAGCGTTTGCTTTGCATTCGAAAGACTCTTTTCGGAATGAAATAAAATAGTGAGGGTTTGTTGGTAGGCGCAGGTATCAGTGAAGCTGTACGTGCAGTGAAAATCAGATAAATTTCACGAAAGTGAAGAGTCGGCGTTTCGGTAAGAGCGTGTGCGAGTGTGGGAAAGGGTTTTGAATTTAATGGGTACGTAGTGTAAGCGGAACGTGAGAATTAGGTCAATTTGCGATGGCAAACCTTTTAGGAGGATGCACAATATGGTCCCGAAAGACGTAATATACAGGTAGGTAGGTTGAGTGTATTAAACATTCATTCGGTTGATCCTTTACAGCTTGATAAGTGTAAATTATTTTTTATTGCTTCGTAAAACTTGAATTTCTTATATATTTAAAACTTGTTTGAAGTGCCTAACTTACGACCCGAGCTCCAAGTTGTTAGATTCGCAGCTCCGAATTTTAGTGGAAATATATAAAAATATTTTTCCCGAACTTTTAAAGTTTGCTTACATTTTTATATTTGGCATGTATTACGAGTGTTCAACAAACACGTACTCCCTCCAAAGTAAATATTACCAGTTATAACAAACTAAAATTTAACACACAATGGGAATATTTAAATCTGTGCTTTTTTAACTGAAATAAACGCCGCGTATTTTATTTTGTCGAAAAGTATTGTATTTACGAATCAGTGAAACAGTATAAAAGTGTAAGATATTATATATTTTATATTTGGAATCAGGAAAACATTTCGTTTTAATAAACCTATTTATCAATTATACGTATACGCCGATATCAATTTCCAATAATGAAATAAACTTTTTATCTTTCAAAATCAATTGTACGATCTAAAAATTTTGCGTTCATCAATTAATTTTTTTTTTTTTTTAAATATTCCAGATCTCTCTGTTATTGATATCAATTTGCGAAATAAACATTAGATAAACTGAACGTTACTGTTTCTCTATTTATTTCAATTGAACAAACGAAGAACTATTGAAACCAACAAATCAAATTAAAATGAAAAATAGCGAAACCATACACAATAAATAAAATAATATCAATCGAATCCCCTAAATTGGTTATTGTATCTTCCCAGAATTGTTTGCATATAGCAACGTTATATTAATCTAAAAACTCCAATCCAACATATATCTCACCTGCTGACAAGGACGGAATCCCTTCTCCTGGGTACAGGCGGTGGCGGTCCCTGGGCGAGACTCCTCGCACTTTCGTAGCTCGCCTCGCTGTTAACCGCACTGTTGCTGTTACTACTGCTACTAACGACCGAGTGCTGCTCGCTACGGGCGTAATAATTCTTCGCGGCGAGCATCGCAAAGTGCAAATTGTTCTTAAGGTCGTCCGCAGCTGTGGATAGGTTGCCTGGAATCTTAGGGGTGCGACGCATCATCGGCCGTGGAATTGGAGATGGTGGATTACTGTTCGATGCCTCTGACAGGGTCTCCGGGGTTGCCAAGGGTGCTAGACGGCCCAGGCTGCT
Organism: Torymus texanus; assembly: GCA_036873485.1. NCBI lineage: Eukaryota > Metazoa > Arthropoda > Insecta > Hymenoptera > Torymidae > Torymus > Torymus texanus. The sequence goes on along the minus strand of JAYJLV010000001.1, from coordinate 20,347,163 downwards.
CCAGTCTGTCGCGCGGCAGGATCTGTAGTGGCGAGGATGATTAGTTCGGGTAGGCAAGGAATCGTGGTTGAGAAAAATTATCGTTATGTGAGAAACAATAGTTTTAGGTTTCAAGAATCTGATTTTAGCGAAGATTGTGCGCCTTTATTTTCGTTTATTTCGAAGAATATTGAGTCTTGCGAAGGTTACGTGATCTATAATTCAATATTGTAAAAGCAAATGTTACCTCAGAATTTACTATATTGATGTTATTGAATATTCATTGACTTTCGTTTAACTAATCCAACGAGATTTAATAAAATGTCTTTTTACGATAATTTTTAACAAACCATATTCTTCGTATAATCATTTTTAGGCACGACCGCTACTCGGGAGAGCCTTATAATTTATTATTAAAATTGTTATTTGTAAAATTTTAATAATAAATTTAAATAGTAGTTTTAGAGCACTCAAAGATATTTTGGCATTGTTAGAGCAACACTCAGAAGCTACTTGTAGTATTGTCGATTTATCGTGTAATCTTTTGTAACAATTTAAGACTTACAATAACTTTAATTCAAGTTGGCATGATTGTAGACATACATAAAATCCGTTTTGCCCTTTGTAAGTTTATTATTTAATTTGTAGATCAATAAATTTAAAGAGCGGAGTTTCAAATGCGTACCGAGCAGTGAGTACATTTTATTGATATTCAAAGCACGTAGTGGTTTTCTTTAGTGCAATCTTTTAGAGCGAAATAAAATCGCATTATCGTTATTTAACAAATTACTTGACCCATTTCTAAATTAAAATATACGAAATTTTATTAAATTTATAAATGATATTGTTTCCGAATAAACATGTGTGGTCAACAAAGTTGAGCAAATATAATTGACAACCGATAAAAAAATAAACCATTTTTTTTTTAATTATTTTAAATAACCTAATATTGATCTCTAAATATTATTCTTCTATATGAATTGCGTATTATTTCATTGAAACGAAATTTTTCAGAGAAATATAAATTTGAATTGATATATATGTTGATTTATATAACGAATATCTTTAGAATTAGTGAAAACATGATGCTAAAGAGATTAAAAGGCGTATTCATATAATATCTATATATAACAGGGAAAACGATGGTATGATAATTGTGCAGAAAATGAAGTATTTTACAATGTGATATATATATATATATATAAAAATACGCGTGATTGTGAATTCGCGGTGAAAAGCTTTGATGTTTCTGAGCATGAACAATGAGATTAACATTTAACAATTATGTTAAATAGAAACAAATAAACATTGATTACAAATAACATTTAATAGTAATATCGAATGTACTGATAGAATTTAAAAGCTATGCAAGCCGAAAAGTACGTAATACTTTTTAAATAAACTACTGAAAGCTGCTACTCTTTAGCAAAATTATTGAGCAGAAATTTTGATACCATTAAAAAAAAAAAGAATAATAGAGAAATAGAAAAGCTTGTAGAGAAAGTTACATAAGACACAATATACGTTTAAAAGATTTTACATGAGTATAGGAATAACAGTTATATTCAGAATTTTATATCACAATTATCAAAGCCACATTTATGTATCAGTTATTACCACTCTTGTCAGTTTATTACAATTCATAAAATTTTTCTTATTACGTACACAGCCGTGTTATTGCTTGTAAAGATATATCAGTTTTTTTTTTCTTTTAAATTCTCAGGAAGTGACACTTTTACGTCACACGCGTGTGATAAATGTTTATCCTAAAGTTAACTACTCTCTTTTATTATGCACAATAATTAAAACACGTACAGTGAATAATTTAAAAAATATATAAATTTTTGCTAACCCGTTATAAAAAAAAAAACATGACAAGACAACGTAACATCAATCGTCCCAGAAAAAGAAAAAAAATGGATACAGCAACCAAGCAACAACACCCACACCTATAATCCTCCTCCTCCTTTCAACGATCCTTACGCTCTGAGTAACTCCGCGGGCCTGATGGGTGAGCCAAGGATCTCGCTCGCCAGACTGACGTACTCCCAGGGCAGTCCCCTGCTATCGACGCTCAGCTCCCTGCCGATCTCCTGTGGCGATTTGTCTGTAAGCGGGCTTTGCAAGCTGGTGAAACTCGTCTCCAGGCATAGCCGCCTCCTGGCTGGTGTTGGTCCGTCACTACACGTGGACGGCACAACGAGAGGCGAGGGCCTAACAGGCCGACGGACGGGACTGGAACAAGCGAGGAGGGCACGCATTTCCTGTTCGATCTCAATGTCCGGACAGTCGGCAGCAAGGCCATGGCTCGAAGATGGCTTCTGATGGTGATGGTGGTGATGATGGTCCGAGCTCGCGTGACAGTCTGAGGCCGAAGATACACGGCCTGAGGCCTGTCTCTGCGGCTTAGCCGGGCCCAGCGTCGTTACGACCTAACGAGCCGCGACGCAAGAGCGTGCGAAGTGTGAGTTTGGCGATGGGGGATATTACGAATAGATGTGGTTTTTTAGAGCGAAATTTCGGAGAGTTAGGTGAGATACCAGAAGAATTCGGTTTAAAATTGAGATGAACTAAAGAAGGATTATTCTCGAAGAAAATGTTAATTTCACGTTAAAAATTGATTAGAGAAAGGATTTAATAAACGTTAATAAAATTTTGAAGAGAAGTTAGAAGTTGAAGAAAATTAGGTGATATCTGAATGTAAGATAGTTTTGTTGAAACTTAAAGTTAAAAGATATACCAGAATAAATAGAAAACAGTTAATCCGCGAGATATAAAGTTAGTGGAAAGTTGGCGCTGTGAACGATGTAAAGTTTACCAGAAAATCACTCGGCGCTACACATCTGTTCTTCTGGTATCTACTACCCTACGCTGTGGACTTGTTCCTACGAACTTTTGAATTGTCCTAGAGTAACCGGGAGTGTACGTCACGCTTGCGAGTCCTGGATTTCGCTGAAACCTCAAAAGAAGATTTCCTGAGAAAACGGAACTAGTCCGTATAGCTACTGTTTAAGATTGTTTTTGGATATTAAATAAGTTTTAAAACAGTAAATTATACACAGTTTTATATACATATACAATTCTTTTGTTTTTGTTTTTTGTGTTTATAGTTCAATGTATTGATTTTATTCGATATTATATTAGCTTTCTAGCATGCAATTCAGGACTCGGAATCGTAACATCTTCCCAAGTTGTATTATAGTTAAAACTTCTATAAAATGACTCTTTACCTAAAATTTTTCTATATTTGCAAATTATTGTTTGTGCAATTATTTTTAGATCAATGCGTGATTTTATTTTTCGCCGGCAAAACTGGATTCTAACACCACCAAATTTGAAAGAACTCATAATGATATAATGCAATGTATTATTAGCATTTAAGGTAAAGTATTTTATATTCATAAATAAAGTTCTTCATTAAATACTTCGATGTATCAACATTTTTTGTCTGATTGAATAAAACGTCTTCCACTGATTACATGCATACATATAACCGTTCTCTCAAATTTCGATGTCTAATTTTATTTTGGATTTGGTTTTTACTTGTTTCCTTGTTCTAATGGTACATGAACGTCTAATTAATACTATTAATTAAGCATATAAGCGAAATTTCACTCCAAAAACCACACAACATTATTTAGTATAATTACATATCTTATATTTTTTTATCTTATTCACACGAATTGATGAAAATTAATGTGAAGTATATTTTGTGCTAGATGTGATAACACTTATAAATTAGATTTAAACCAATGTCACATCATTTCATAATAACTCATAGTATAAAATCTATTCGCTATTCAAACACGTATCTTGCATCTTTTTCGACTATTCTAAAACATGGAAGAACAACGAAGACGTATTGTATATCGTTGTATGACTGCCTGAGGTGCAGGAAATTGAAAAACGTTCATATATGAAGTCATTGAGTAATGAAATGGAGTTAAATGCACTTATTGATTCGAACAAACATCATTTTGCTTTTTTTTTTAATAGAAATACACATCCAAAAATACACATCGAATTATTTATTGGCTTGATTTTATGATTTCAATCGTAAAACAAAATAATGATCCAAAATTTATTGCCAAGCATTTTTTTTAACATTTATTATTGATAAAAATACAATAATAAAATTGAAATTCAAAATGCAATGACTGATGGGATGACGAATGATAAAGACATTATTTTTAAGACATTTTTATCAAATGCACGTTTTTAACAAACTTACACACAATAATTACCATATGTCAAAATAAAAAACAAAATTCAAACTTCATAAATACTCTAAATCGTGCATAACTCGAAAATCACTATATATACATTTGTCGCATCACAACTTACGTCTCTTCGACAAAGAGTATACGAAAAAAATAACGAACTATGTCGTGCATCTAAACCTAATCTAGGATGCGCACATGCGTACAAATGCATGAATAAAAAAAATGTTACTCCAAAAAGACACAAAAAAAGTATACGTATGTATTCAAAGAGTCACCAAACACTGTCTACTCGAACGATCTGTGCGTGATTGCGTTACTTGCTCTGCAAAGATGAGATAATGATAATATATATATAGATGTAAAACTTATTTTATTTCGTGGAAGAAAAAATAATAACAAAAAAAGTTATGACAGTGTGCGCAGCGAGAGTACGAGAGTCGCAAGATAAAAAATGGTACCGAGCGTGCGATGGTGCTGACATGAGTACTGATGATGATGGTGGTGGTCATGACGATGGTGGTTTTTATTTCGGGCCTCGCTGTCCCCGTCGCCGACTAGCGATCTTGACGGGTTTTCGCGTGCATCGCTAAAAATACAACGAGGCGCACATGTTTTTTTTTTCCTCCTCTAAGTATATGTCTGTCTGTCTGTATTTTCGAACGTAGAGCCACTTAGTACGTTAGTTAGCTAACTTTTTTTCCCGAAACTTCAATGTGAGTTGCGATTGCCGGCGTAATGCAATTTTTACGAATCCTAAATTCTTTTGGCATTATCAGGCAGATGCTTTTCCGTTCTAAATTTTATGTGCCGTATGTTGTTATAAAAATAAGTGAATTTTTCATAATATTTATTCAATATAATGTGTTGAAAATAGAAATTTGTAATTTAAATTTGTTATTTTATTTATTATTGGAAAAACAAGTTATATAACAATTTGTTCCAATCAATTTATTAATTTTTTACTATAAATCTTAACAAACGTGAAGTATTTAAGTTATTAAAAGCTGACCCTGCTAAATTGATTGACAATTTTATGACCTAACCGTATCGAAAATATGGCTATGGAGTATATTGCCTGTTCCTATTATTTACGAATTAATAAAAAAAGAATTAAATTTTGAGAGTATGAACTTGAATATAACCAACAGCTAAAAGTGATATGTTAAAATGGTTGAAGTATACTATCGACACTTTGAGATTGTAGAATTGGTTTTTTGTTTACAAGCATTTTAAAAGTCATGAATAAACTTAACATTAACTGCCTCGTAATGTTTGATAATAATATAATTTTTTTTACTGTTTACTATATATTATCTCATGTATGTCTGAAGTCATATTAAAGGCAAACCCATTTCAGAGGAATGCACGTTCAATAAACATCTTCAATAAGTTATTTTTCTAGTTTTCTCTTTAAAACTGTCTTTAAACAATTCATTCCAAATACAGAACTATATCTGCTAAAAATGAATAAAATGCCAAATCTCGCTTCCAAAAATACGCTTAAAATTTCCTATCCCAAAACAACCGCAGAAATCGCTAATTAAAATCGTCAGACGCAGAAAAGCGTACCTTGTGCCGGGGCAGTCGCCGTTGGGCCCGTTAGACGCTGCCGCTGCCGCCGGCGGCTGCTGTTGCGTCGCAGTGAGCGCTGAGACGTCCAGCGTCGCCGTTGGCCCTGTCGTTATCGGCGTCGTCGGCGATGTGGCGGCGGCTGCGGCTGCCGCCATCGCGCTCAGCTCGGTGCTGATCTCCCGGTGCTCCGACACCTGTGCGCCCACACACATATACCACACGACCTCGCTCAGCACTGTCGGTTGTTTCACAGGTGGGAGGGATTTTTGCTTTTACTATTTATTATAGAGATTTTTCGGGGGACGGTGACTTTTTTTGTAAAAAAGGGGCGCTATTATTAAAGGAATTCCTATTTTTTGGGTGTATATTTCGTTAACGGTATAGGAAGGTGGGTTTTTCTTGTATTCGTAGTACAGATAAGCATCAATTCGATTACTTTATACAATTTGTTGTAAAAAGATTGGTATACAGTTACTCAAGTGATAGTAACTTTACGATTTTTAAATTTATTGCTAAATAGTTTTCATTTGGTACTTTGTACTGTTCTTCACACACAGTTGTTTGTCATATTGAGATTAATATGTATGTTTTTGTCAAATTAATTTTGCAAACTAATTCATTGAATTCTATCATATAAATATCTCACTTATAATTATCAAAATTAAGGATCTGCAAACATTAAAAAATCTTTAAAAATTAGTTTACATTTGCAAATAGAAATTTATAAAAATTGTAAAAAAACATTAGAATATTTCGTTAGATAAACAGCGCATGCCACTAAAGATAGCTAATTTTAATGCTGGAGGTATAAAAAAGATAATATTATTCTATGCATAATATACTAGATAAAGGAATGGGGTAATATTTTTTTATATGTTACGACTACATTTAAACAAATTTATTATTTGAATATTCAAAACGGAGTAGTGACTACATTTAAGATATAAATTTTTTAAAAGACAAACACACAAGAAATACATGTTCTAAGCTATTTTTAATTTATAAAACTTCTAAAAAAACTTTTATGAAAATTAAAAAAGGGATATAGGAAGTAGGTTTTAGAAATAAATAAAGAAACTACATTAACGTTTCATGGATAAGTCACGTGTATTATCGTCAACAATATTTAGCATGTACAGATTAAATAATACAAAATTTTGCGATGAGGTGCCAATCAGATAAAATAAAATGAAAAATTATCTTTATACAGGTATTAAAATCGCGCCATTTTATATTTGGTAAATTCGATAAAATTTAATGATCACGTAACTATATTTTTTACTTATCTATAATACAAAGTGCAATTTATACCAAAATCAATTTTTACTTTATATTGGAAATAAACTATTGCGTCAATATTACCTTAGTAACATAAAGTTTGAAATACTAGAATTTACTATGAAATTTGGTGATAAAAATCTAGATTATTTCTAATTTTAAAATGTATAAAAAAATTAATCAAGTCAGAAAAAAATATAATTTACTGATTAAAAATAAAATAATAAATGGTTCGAAACTGATTCCAGTAACAATTTCACTTTCAGCTGACGAAATAAATAAAAAGTCTAATAGAGAGAACATAACTTAAATACATATATATTATTTAAATGCTACTGATTTCTAATTTTCTACGAACCATGCGGCACGTTTACTTCGAGACCATGCAATTTAGTTTTAAATAAATGTACGTGTTCAATACGCATAACAATTCGCAGATCCTTTTTTAATACATAAAAAAAATATTCTTTGTGTAGAGATTATTTTTTGTTGAAGCAATTAAATATAATTTAATATGTTTTTTCAATTTCTATTTACAGTAAAAAAATAGTATCATTTTCATCTAAACATTTTCTCGACACAATTAGAACAACTAGAATGGCAACAAATATTTTTAATAAAATTTAAAAATACTTTTGCCATTTTTCACATAGAATATTGTAAAAATAATTTTTAATCTAACAAGATCACTTTTACATGTACATATTTGTTATCGTCAAAATACATTATAAACTGTGCAAAAAGTACTTTCTCCCTTGTAATTTTGATTCATTATTACGACGTTACTACTAGGAAGAGATCAAAATAAGTAAAAATATATTAGAAAAAATTCAATATAAGTGCGAGGTAGTTCATCGGTGAATAATAGAAAATGTACCTTCTGCTACGTTTACGACAAGAGGCACTCAAATGCAAAAAAACATTCTTATCAAACGCTTTAAACAGATTTATAAATTACTTAAACTTGCAAATCTAATTAATTTTTTCGTCGCTCAACGGAAGTATTAGATTCTACAATATTATTTTAAATTTTTTATATTTAATGTCGATGGTGAACTGCATATAGTTTAATTACTTTATAATATTTACATAGTCGTAATTAATTATGTTTTCCTATGAGCTACGATATAGTCATTACATATGCTATTACAAATAACATCTCACTCAGAAGACAATTGATCAAAATGTCTCATAGCTATTATAGCAAAGTCTTAAATTCATTCGAAATCCATTTTACATATTTTTAAACGCTTTTTATAAAAATAAAATAAAAAATTTCAACAATGTCGTTAATTAACATCCAATTATTTGATTGCTGTAAATTTTATACAGAGGTCACAAGTACTGCATATAAAATTGACCTTTTTAATAATTTGTGCACGGGAGAACAACATCAATAACAGAATATAAAAAAAAATGTTTAACTCAATTTTAAAAAATATCAATTTTGATGCAAAAAACATTTGAAAAGATCAAATACATTTAATCTACATAAAATGTTGATCAATGATAGGAATTATCTAAAAATAAAAAACATAACACAAAAACATCGAAATAAATAAGTTATAAAATCTGAAATTAAATACTGGAGACTAGGGTTGTTTCGTTACTCTCTTTCATCATTATAGATTAAATTTCACAGACTCTACTACTTTAAAGAAAAGTGTCGTCAAAATTAAAAATTTTAATATAAATCTTATAATAAGTACTTACTTTAAGTTATTTAATAAGTATTTGAAAAATTTATTCAATAAAAAATTATCTCAATAAGTACCAATCGTACTAAATCTCTCTAATCAATTGATCAAACTCTATCACGATCGTGTAAAATTTCAAAAAAAGTTATCTACATTTACCTGAAGGAAATACGTCTTTCCACGTCAACGTTTCCTAAATTGTTCGTTAGCTATACAATCACGAATTGGATTTCTCATTGTCAATTATCTACTACGACCACGAGCGACCTATCGTTAAAAAATTCTGGAACCAAGGACATCAATGATGGCAAAACGAACGCCAAAAAAGAACCAAAAAAAGAAAAATAAATAATTACACGCATGCTCACGGATAACTTTAGCGAAATATAAACCACAGAAAATAAAAAGAGAGCAAAAACACGAGACCAAACATTAACCAGTACAAATAGTCCTTCTAATGTTTCACCATCATTGACCGCCCACTCGTGCACATTTACACACACACACACACGCGCGCGCACACGCAGACAAAACGATCCCTAGTGCTCTCTCACGAGCCAGGTTGTATCTCGTTGCGCTGGTGCACCTCAACGTCCACGACAATGAGGGTCGTGCTGTTGGGCGAGTCCTCCTCCTCTTCGTCCCTCACGTGGTCCCTCACCTCCTCGCCCCCAACCTCAATCACAATGCCAGTAGTGCCACAAGGCTGCGACGTAATTACGACGGGGGACGAGGAGCTGGGAACCTCATGGGTTTCGTGGAGGGGCTCGTAAGTCCCGGGCCTCACGGCGAAGCGGTTGGGCAGCGAGCCCATGAGGCGCGCGTGCTCGCTTACCTTGTTCAGCGCTTTCAGCATGTTGTCAGGCATATGGTCCTGGATCATCACCGGGCTTATCAGCACCTCGTCGAAGTCGCAGGGACCTGCCCAGAGCGCCTGGTACACTGGCTCACGTTTGCGCAGCATTTGCCTGCGTGGAACAGGAGAGAAAGAAAAATTGCGCGTGGTTTAGTGACTTGCTAAGTGGATGATGATGCTGATGATGATGCTGAGCCACCTGCTATTGTCATGCGAACTAAGTTTCGAGGGGGTATTGTTAAGTTAAATCGAGATCAGGGCTAGCAGCAGCGTCATTTTGCTGAAATTTGCTTTGTAAGAAGTTTTATTGCTAAGGGTGAAGTCGGAAGAGTGTATAATACGAGCAAATCCATAACAGCTTTACCTTTATATTTTATATATATATATTTTTTTTATGCATTTATCGTACTTCTATATGAAAAAGGAGATATAAATGCAATGCTTTTTATGTTAGTTTATATTTTTAATGATATTAGTAGTACATGCTCAATCAAACTAATAAACCTAAGCGAATGAATAATAAAAGAAAATGTTTAATTAAAAAGCATGCTGTAATGAAATATGTGTGATTGCATAGTGATTTCATGAATAAAAGAAATAAATGAGAAATAAACAATTGAAGTATTTGATAATCTACGTATGTACGATTGAAATAGTACCATTAAATAGGCTAGTTTAAATTGAATAATATTTATTAATTAATAAACTAATATAAGTTGATACTAGTTTAAATTGAATAATATTTATTAAATTATTTGAAGTACACAGAGTTTATTTTATAACAACTTATGAAAATCTCGTTATCATACTATATTCTTACTAAGTTGCTCTATTCTATTTTGTGCAAATTAAGTTACATCTCAGATATTCAACCACTTATTCAATATTCGATCGAGAAAATAAAGGTAGCTTTCGGATTCCTTAATCCGAAAAATATATTAATCAAATTCTACATTAAAATAAATTAGTCCACATGCTCTATTTGTGTTAAAATAAAAAATTGTATTAATATTTTCATTTCACCTATCAGTTTTGAGTAAAAAAAAAAGTTCATGAACGTACCTCCAACGAGATTCGTATTTTTGCCTATAAATAGAAAAAAATTACTCTAACATATTGTATTCACGTTATTTTATGGTTGTCTTTTCATCTTATTGCCAGGTTATAAAAAAAAAATGAAAAAAAAAAGGTCTGATTAATAATGTGATGATTGTGATTGTGAAATTTTGGAAAGTAAATGCGTACGATAGAATGTGACGAAAAACACACACACCGAGTTTTTTATTACACATATCGAAAGCACGTAAGCATAATAATGTAGCAATGATTTTACAATTACGTTGATTGGCATTTGATAGTTGCAATATGATAAAAAGTTGGTGGGAATCGCATCATGTGACGGAAGGAAAAGCTTGACGTCAATCCTACCTAGCACATACATTACAAAGAAATGAATTATTCCAAGTAATTA
>JAYJLV010000001.1:20314722-20335987 GCA_036873485.1 Torymus texanus | reverse complement strand
TGTGACGGAAGGAAAAGCTTGACGTCAATCCTACCTAGCACATACATTACAAAGAAATGAATTATTCCAAGTAATTAGAAACTTCCATAGTATACACCACCCAAACATTCTTATCATTTTCATTTATCGTTACCAAACTTTCCAGCATCATTTCAAAATAAAAAACTTTTCTTTGTACACGACTCTGCAATGAAATAACATTCGCCAACCCATGTACGGGTCTCCTATCTCTCACATCGATTCTCCATTTCCCAAGACATCAAGCCTCTCCTCCTCTACACAATCAGCTCGCGACAACCAAGTGCATAATACCCACACACACGCGGCCACACTAGAACACAGAGAGAGAGAGAGAGTGGGATAGAGAGGGAGGGATAGAGAGAGAGGGAGAGATACTCACTCGCCCTTGTTGGGATGATGTCGCACGACGTGGATGATGCGGCCTGGTGGGTATAGGGGCCTATGCAACGTGAGGGCGATGCTCGAGTCGGTGGGCGCACAGCCCTGGGATCGCGCCAGGTCCTTGTCGCGCTGGTACTCGCTGATGCAGCCACCGGCCTCGAGGTTCGCCGCTGAGGTCGGTATCGTGCCGCAGCCGCAGCACATCACCGAGCACGTTATCGTCTTCCACTGTGCGGCGAACAGAGAGACAGAGACAGGAGTGTAGAGATGTTTAACGGTTGCGGTAAGAACGGAGAGAGAGAGAGAGAGAGAGGGGGGGGGAGTAAATATGGGTTAGAGTTCGTGTTGTGCGAGAGTTTGTTTGCGAAGAAAAGTGTCTTTAATTGGATGGATTTGGGTTGAAAGTGCTTTGTGTGTACGGGAATGTATCTTGTACAGTAAAAAGTGGAATTGTCATCAAAATGTATTGGTTAAGTTGATGATGCCACAAAACGGATAATAAAAGGCATACTTGATGTTGTAGGTGATTAAAAAATTTTTAGGGTTAAATTTTATCAATATTTAATAATTTATTTCCAGTTTAAACACTGAGAGCATGCAAATTTTTATTATTTTCATAGCAATTTTTACTATAAAATATAGTAATTTTTTTAATTTTTCAAGTATGTCATAGTGTTACTATGCATTATAGTAATTTTTATTATATCATTTTTCTTAGTGAATCCAATTTGAAAAACAGCTCTTAAAAGTTATTCGAGTGCTTTGTGATACATGTGCTTGACTTCAACTCTATTTTATCCGAAAGAAGATCGATAATTCGAAATTCGTAAATATGCTTATTTATAAAGCTTTTGACACAATTTTCAAAAGTGATTTTAAGCCCATATGCCGCCGTTCCGAAAATGTCATTTAAAAAGTGTGTCAACGACAAAAATGCCCGACACGTAGATATAAAAAAAAAATACATTTAAAAAAAACTTGACTGTAGTCTAAGCTTTTGTAAGAGTAGAGAAAAATTATTAGCGAGGATGCCAGGTGAATATGGAAGGAAACTTCGATTCTCGTGCACGATAAAGTGGATCGTATCCTTTTTTGTTCGTTTTCTTTCGTTATTGTGCAAGATACGTGCTACGAAAATTCAATATGAACACACGCCTTTGTCACGGTAATACGTTTATACTCGACATTTTTTACCAGAACTTAAAACAATGCTAACGAGATTTTCCATTTACTACGAAAAATCACGTTATTTGATCAGCATATTTTTCTCTTTTTTTTTCTTTTGTAGAGAACTGTAAAATTGAAAATTTGATGGAAAAGTAAACTTTAGCAAAGTAAATCTAGAATTTTTCAGTGAATATGAAAACATCATGGGAAGTGATTGCAAAGTTACGTGAATATTTTCCAACTTGGATATGATAGTTTCAATATTTTTGTGTATTCGAAAAAATAGAAAATTATAGCTTCTCCCGTCAAAAAAGTATACAAGGTTTTATAAATCAAGTAATTTCATTTGCTTCTTTCTCTTACAACGAATAGTTTAAAATGTACAAACTTTGTTAAATATTGCGTACACGTTTTCAAAGAAAAACTCTACATTCAACTTCGTTGCCCCGAATTAAATATGAAATAGTTTGCTGAGCATTTCTTCGGGCGCTCATAAATATGGACACAGTGAATTGAAATTCAAAATAGATGCGCAAACGTGGCTCCATTACTCGAAACTACTAGATTTAATACACCATTTCAACCCACTAGTTCTACCTTTGCCATTTCATCTTTTTGATCTTTCCTAATAACCGTGTAGTTACAAAAAAATATATAAAAACCAACCTTTGGATCGACGCTCCTCTTGATCGCGTTTATCAAGTCCGCCCTGAGACTCTCCATCTGCCTAAGTCCTATCCTTGGTATAACGTCCTTGCCTACCACCACCGATGTAATAAACTCCTGTGTGTACTCCTGTGCGGGCATGCTGAGCAATCCACCTGGGGGTGCGTACGCGAAACACACGAGGTCTGGGTATTCCTGGCGCATGAGGATGGCGAGGATCGCCGCAGTGCCAGCGCCCAGCGAGTGGCCTACCAACGTCAAGCCGAACTCGTGCGTGCCTCGTGACGGGTCCTGTTGAAGAGATAAATTGGAAGAGAAAATTTTTAGATGTGACAGAGGTTGATTTAGGTTTCGAAATTAACTATAATTTTACTTCAAGTTTTGTTGATACGTAGTTTAAAAAAGTAGATTGAAAATCAACGTTTAAGGAGATCTACGTGCTTCGATCTATTTATTTATTTTTTTTTTTTATTTTTTAAGTAAAATAAATTTCATGTTAGATTGTTTACGTTTACATCTGCTTAAAATCTAAAATCCTTTAAAATGACACGTATTTTTGAGCTTTAAATAATAAGTAATAATATCTACAAAATTTAAGTTTAAAATACAAAAATTGAGGTCGGCTTTAATTACTATTTAACAGAATACATGATTTTCAAACGAAATTCAAGAAAATTGCTTTTACAGTATGAGAATATAGATGTTTTTCATCCATTTAATCTTGAATAATGTTCGTCTATTTATGTTATGTTACTTACTAAAGAACATTTAGTACTAAGCTCAAGAAGGAATAATTAGTATTCTGCTTGAGTGTAAGACGTCTTGAACAGGAATCTTACTACTTACTGGCTGAGTATACATAGGTATATTAAACCAGCTTATCTTATCATGATAGGTAAGAGGATTATATTTTTGAAATTCTGTTTGAGCTCCCCGTTCTTATATCCTATACGTGCATTCTCCTTTTTCATTTGAATGATGCTTTTTGACGTTGAGGTCAAAAAATGGATATTATCGATATTAAAATAAAAATGACTTTCCAGTTATTATGAATTATCAAAAAAATCTAAAGAACATTTAGATCTTAAAAAAGTATTTAAACCCAACAACGAACTAACAACTCCTTTAAGAAAATCCTCTACTCTCATACATAATAAAATCCCACCACAACCCTTGTAGCACCTTTCTGTTCCCACGTCTCTCCTCAAACGCACTATACTCCTTTCTCATTGTAGCCAACCCCTCGACCCGGACAGGCCGCAAAGCCGTTTAAAATCTCGAAAGAGAGCTAATTTCCCGCGTAATCATGTCGACCCTCGAGGGCACGTAAGACAAAGAAGTAAGAAGAAAGAGAGAGAGAGAGAGAGAGAGAGAGAGAGAGAGAAAGAGTGTGTCTGAGATACACTTACCTTATCCAGGGCTTTGGCAATGATGGCCTCCTCGTAGAGCTTCTTGCGAATGTACTCGGCGGCCTGCACCATCCCCTTGTGACCGAGCCAGTCCTCGCGGGGTGGCTGTAGAGGCAACACCTCGCCCTCGGCGTTCAGGTCTGTCATCACGTCCTTCATGCTAAGGGTACCGCGTATGCTCACTACCACCTGCGCGGAGAAAGAAAAAGGAACGAGAGCGTGAAAGAAAGACATGTGTGCAACGTGTGTAGTGAAATTGAATTTTTTTCGTACAATTTATATCTGTCGAAGTTTTAAAGTTTTAAAGCACGTTTTTAATGAAACTGTAGGAAATGTACAATTGTTAGAAATTTTGTACTGAATTGTGAAAAAGATTTTTATAATAAAAGAATTTTTCTTAATAATAAAAGTAAAATTGTATTTCCCGGAATTTTTGTTTCTCGGTCTGTCGGAAATATTGCACGGTATTAATAAGCTTGAAAGGAAGGGAAATTAAAGGATATTGCTTTGTGCGGTAAGAATTATAAGATGGTATTGATCGAAGTTTATTAGCACATTAATTTGCAAGCACAATGACGCCATTACTCGTGAAATATTACGGTTTCTCTTGTATCGATCTCATTTAATAATACTTTGCTATTAATAAATGCCCATTATTTCGTAAAGTTACAAAATTTTATATTGTCTAATTATTAAATAATTCTTTAGAGTAATTTCCATGCTTCATAAATACTAATAATAAAAAGTATAGATAGTTTAACTAAAAAATAAAATGTTCGCATCACTAGGAACACAAACAAGTGAATTGGAAAAGATTTCCATCGATAAGAACGCTTCAAGAATAGGACGAAAGCCAAGAGACCAACGAACCTCTCGCATTTCATCCCACCCGAACCTCTATTGATTAAAAAATATCTCGCTTTCAAGCAAACTTAACACATCATTCAACAACCGACAACTTTATCAAACCCTCCTGGCAACTTCTAATTAACTACTCATAAATTTCCACCGTAACAAATTCCTCCTCGGACTTTAATTTCCTGAACTACGTGCAGAGACTGAGAATAGCGTCCCATAGCTTAATCTTCCTGACAAAACGTGTCTCGCAATGGTCATATCCACATGTATATACTATACCTTGCGCTTCGTGTAGTCGAGGGCGACGAAGAACGGCGTCTCGCCGACGTCGACGTGGAACGTAGCGTAGATCACCTCGACTTCGCCGACCTCGACCATTCGCCTCAGCGCCGCGTAGTTGCACTGACAGCAGTTGTCCTTGACGATGATCGCGTCGTCGTTGTTGCGCAAGAACGGCAAGCAACACCATCTTAGCCTGAAAATGAAATTCGAGCATAAGTAAGTTTAATTATTTTATAACGAACTATTTTGATACTCGGGTATATAAGTTTAAGCGTGTGTGTATATATATATATATATATATATATATATTCTGGCGTAAAGTCTGTGTGAGGCAGACTGTGGATGAAGTAGAAACTGAGAAATTAATAAAGTTGTCACGCGAGTAGAACGAGCATGAAGTTAATACCTCTCAAGAACGAAACTTTAATCTTCTATTCTCAAAACAATAAATTATTACCGAGTGGTTTTATTTCAGCGATCAAGTTTTATTTAATCCTCTTGAAATTTTTAGAGCGTGAACAAAAGAAGAGCGTCCTTAAATAGCAGTAGCGCTTTTCTTATTTAAAAAGTTTGCGTAGAATATTGTAATACTCTGCGGAGACAAAATAACCTGATTTTAAAAAATCAATTATTTCTGTATCTTTTAATATTAAACTAAAAAACAATTGTTAACAAATGTAACTAACCTTTTCCGCTGAATACAAAATCTAATTTCAAAGTAGAAAAGCATATATACGAGATATGATGCAAAAATATGATAAAAATGAAAAATAGCGAGCGAGTTTAATGGAATGTGCAGACAAACGAGGAAAAGAAACATTCTGCACAAAAAGCTTCCACTTCAGTTCCACTGATGAAATAAGGTGTTCGCATTCATTCCGTCTTACTGAATCACCCACCATTTCTCTTATGTCCGGAGTAATTTTCTTTTCTCATTTGATTATCCTTTCTCGCTCTCTGTGGCGTATTATTTCAACTAATTTCTTACGTGTATATACTGTGCCAGGCTTGCTTTTTAATCGTATTCTGTTTGCCTTCTAATTTTCTGCACGTGCGCATCCTGCTCCATTTCTCGCTCGAGACGTCTCTCTGAATTTCGGCTAATTTCGCAGAAACTCCCGTATATTCTTCGCGTGAATTGAGATTATGTAATGGAGAAACAGTGGTTTAAAGTTAAAATAAAATTAAAAGTAACGTCTTTTATTTATATAAACAATTTTTATATTTAAATCATTAATAAGTCGTAAGTTCATTTATTTTTGAGACGATGCGAGGTTTGTCAACGAAAACAAACATCTTTTGAGAGATGTAGAATTGAATCCCTGTTACAGCCATTACTTTTCAAACACATTGTAGGAAAAATGTTTTTCAGGATTTTCAATGAATGTAATTATTACCGCATACATTTCGTTTACCCGATAACAATGTTAATTTAATAAAATTTATAATTATATGTAGAAATATTTATTTCAATGAAATATATCAATATTAAATTTTATATGAAGCTTCCGAATGGATAATTACCATTTGCTTTACACCATTGTTAACGTACCTCTGCAAAAGTGAATGAATTATAAATAGTAATTATTTGAGCTTAAAACAATGAGATAGTACATCATTGACCACAACGTTAAATTATAACAAAGCAAAAGATTACATCGGAAACGTTGTTAAAATGTCAATAAATTCATTAATAGGATATTACATGTTAAAGAGAATTGAGAAGGGTTGTAAGAACGTAATCACTCAAACACTCATTTAAAAAATTAATTATAAATAATTCGTGTTACCGTTTTCTTTCAAATACATACCAATTTTATTAATTAACCATAAAACAGTACTAAATTCATCACTTTACTGAAAAAATTACTAGATACAATCTAATTCTTCTAGAATAAATAAAAAATCTATCTCACCATACTCATCTTCGAAATCATTCTCATCCTCAAAACCACACACTCCTCTCCATATACAATAAAAGAAAGCATAAAATCTCACCTAGTACACAGCTGGCAGAGCCCAGTCGAGTGGTTAACAAGGAAGAGCGGCCAACCGTAGGCCGCGAGAGCAAAGTGCATGTAGTGGATAGCCGACTGAAAATGTCCGAGGTCGCCATCCTCGGTGAGTGAGAGGAACTTGGTGCGTGGCGTTACGGGCACACCTGAGAGGAACTCATACGTGTCGTTCTTGCGCTGCTTCACGATCAGCTCGCGCTCGATCTTCTGGAACTTCCGGAGCAGCACCAGGCCTGCCACTACATCCGACGGCACGACATCGAGGTCGCGGAAGAAATCGCTCAACAGACGCGCTATGTCCGCGAATGAGTTCTGCGTGCAGGAGAAAAGGTTGAAGGGTTGTGGTTATTAAGAAAATAAATAACTACAGGATTATGTATAATGGGACGAAAACTCTGAAGAGCAATAGTAAAGCGTATTGATCAGAATTATTAGACACAGTGTCAAAGTGTATAGGAAACTTTTTATTTTAAATAGATACGAGTTTTACTCTACTATTAAAGCGCGAGAAACTCTCTTTAAACTGTTCTAAAATCAATATAATATTCTCATCCAAAAATAAATATTTATGCAAGAAAAAGTCGAATAAAACCAATTTCTTGATTTTTTTAACCATTCTCACGTTGAATTTTGATCTCTAGCAATATTTCTCCCTAGTTAACGATTTGATCAAGTCTGAAAATAAATTTCTGCCAGCGCTATCGATTTAAAACAAACCCATTTATTTAATTCATTTATACGTTTGGAGACTAGGTAATGAGTTTTCGATTGAACTGGGATATAAGATAGCATGAATGAATAATACTTACTCTATTTCTATCAGACTTGCCAATGCAGCAGAAGAGGATTCTGCATCTATTGTCCCAGCTATCTTGATAGGCGCGTAACACTTTTCTGGAAAAGGAATCGAAAAAATAACGATTAAATATTGCAATTCTAAGCAAAAGTTTCCGTTGTAATTTTAAAATTATAATGATCATTTCGAAAACATAATTCCGTGGTTTATTCAACAAATCTGAACTGTCACAGCGGATCTAATTATTTTTGGGGATACAATATTATACTCACACGTTTAAATTTATTCCATCCAATATCTAGAAACTTATAAAATATTTTCAACATTTAAAACATGTATAACGCAAAATCCAGGCAAGAGAGGCAGGGACGAATAATTAAATCATCGAGAAAGCTCCAAGCGTATATGTGTGTGTGTGTGTGTGTGTGTGTGTGTGTGTGTGTGTGTGTGTGTGTGTGTGTGTGTGTGTGTGTGTGTATGTATATATATATATACACACGAGGAGCCACTCGAGTTTCGGGCTATAAATAAAGTAATATGTCTGCTTTCAAAAGTTGCAGAGCCGAGAGAGATCGATCGCGTCTGCAGCGACTTTCAAAACTTAATATAGCTGAGCCCGAATAGTAGACAAAGTGAAAAGCGCATTCAACTCGTAAATAGAGAGAGAGAGAGAGAGAGAGAGAGAGAGAGAACGCAAGCGCGCTGAGGAGAGCAGAAATATATCATCCGCCCCCCTCGATTTCCAAGTTTGATCCTGGGGACAAGTGCTTCCGTATACTGTTCACGCATATGACGATTAGTATTGCGTAAGAAACATTTACGCAACTAATAAGTTTTCAGTTACGATCAAGAGAATTGAAATTTCAATTAATTAGATCAAAGGATAAGATGCGATGAAGGGTTCATTATTTGCAATGATTTTGTTCAGAAACGTAATTGAATGCAAGGAGTGTTCAATAGTTGAAAGTAGAACGCAATTGCTTGTTTAATTTCTTCATTGTTATATATTTACACATACACCCACACTCAGAATATGTTTTCTAAACAATCACAACTATTCCAGAAACAATATAAATCCAATATAAAAATCTAGCTTTAAGCAATAACGAACGAACCGAAAATATCGACAGGTCGAAAATTCGAAAACCGAGTGGAGCTTTGGAAAAGAGCAATAAAAGAGACGCAACTCACCGTTGTCGCCAGTTTCGATTCCGGCTCCCACTGCGCTTGTAGTGCATCCTGCCGCCACGGGACTCGGCCTCGCGCATGCTGCGCTGGTACTTCTTCATCTTCACCCAGGACCTGCCCGCCGTGTCGTAAACGCACCACACGGTCACCAGTATCGATGCTATCACGCACCAATTTGATATCACAAGACCTGTAATTAGAAAGAAAAGGAAAAAAAACCAAATTTTTTAATGTTTATTTGTGGTAAAATAAAGAGATATGAAAGCTATTGCAGGTTCGCTGTATTCGCAGAAAAAGATTATTACAGTATACATTCACAATCCGCAATATAAGAAGTTATCGATAGAAAATTAAAAATAAAAATTCCCAGAGCATATCTATACCATTTGATTTCTCTATATCTTAAAAACCTTCCACGTTTAAGCCATCCAAACATATCGATTTCCATCCTCTTCCCCCCCACTTCAGTCGCGCACAAAGCGTTTTTCAATACACTTCTTAACGCACGATCGACGCATACTCCCCCGTCGATACTTCCGCCCACTTGAAAAACCCCTACCACGCAATATTTTCCGCAGTGTGCCGCCGTTGCCGCTGCGCTCGTTACGTGCTCCCTCTTTCCCTTATCAGTCTCCTCTTTCTCCTCCCTTCCTTGTCATTTCGATTCTCCACGCTTGCCTCAGTCTTTGAACTTCCGCCAAATTCGCCCTCGCTTCTCTCGCGCGTATATATTGTTCCAGCGCGCTCTTTTTTCTTCTTTACTCCGTATGTGTCTGTGGGTGTGTGTCCTTTGGGAAAAGGAGAGGAAAATGCGTTTGGCAACGATCGCAGAGTCGTTCTTTTCCTTATTCCAAGCGTACGTGAATTCTATTATACGAGAAGGAGGGGTTGAATTTAATTTGCGGTTGTGGGCTTGTGTATGTGTGTGCTGATTCCGCGGTTCTTTCTCATTAGTTCAGAAGTGCTGTTCGCGCAGGCGTGGTTGTTGCGAATGTTTGCACGTAGCGCGGGAAATTACGTTCTCTAAGTTGAAGTTTTATTAGCGCACAGTACTAGATCGACAACTGATGTCTCGATTGGTGAGGAGAGATGGGAGTAGAATTGTTTTTACGTTTGTTAGAATTTTCTGAAACGATTCGGTATTGGTCGATTGTTTTGAAACCCCTCATTTGAATTGTAAATAGTTCAGTTAATTAAAATCACGGCCGCTTGCCTATGAATAATTAAAATGAGCTAAAGTTCATTCACTGGTATGTTATATTAAGAAAATGAAGTTTTCAAAACCCTCGTTATTTTCACCAGAGGCGAATGAATACCGATGATTTTGTAAATTGAAAATAAACTTTAACAAATTTTGAGAGTCCAACGATATTACTTACCTAACATAACATCTTTCGCCCGATCCACAGGACAAGTCTGATAGAACCTCGTCAGCCACGTGACTCCAGCACTTAACCAGGCTGCCTCTACGATTAACAAAACTGTAACAAACAAAAGAATTGCGTAATTAGTCACTTGTTATATTTGTGTTTCAACTGGATATGTTTTTATATCAGAATACGCATTAACTGACTTAAAAATATACAATTTTACAAATCATTCACCATTAATCTCCAATGCAATAAGAAAAATCACAAGTATCATCTAAAATTGTTCCCAATAAATTTAGCCAATCTTTGCAAACGACGTCAAACCCTTACCCTTACATATAAAGAAAAGGAACTACAGGAGGTCAAAAAAATCCCTATTACTCAGTCGAAGCAACCGGTCAGCACAAGCCATCTATCAAATGAACTCCAGCGCTTTTCTTTCCCATCGTGTTATCCTCGCGAGTCCGTATAATCGATTTTGAAAGCCGCATTGGTACTACTACTCGAGAGCAACTCCAGTGATTTAAGCACGCGAATTGAATGTAGACGTCGGGACATTCGCCGTGTCATTCTCTCCTTAACTCAAGCGAGAATCTCTCGATATATATCGTTTTACAATCGCAGCCCTTTGGGAGAGTGGAAAAAAAGAGAACGAGAGTAGTGTGAGAAGTCGTACCATTCGTTTTGAAATTGATGGTTCGACGGTGCCGATTGCAAGGTTTTTGTAAGAAAATTTGTCAGGGGTTTATTCGAGACGATTGATAGATTTTCCTTTTATTGGGAAATTGATTGTACACGAAGGCTTTTTTGCCTTATTATATCAATCGATTTCAAACTATTGTATTCATTTTTTATAAACTTTTCCATAAAACAGCTAAAGCGATTTTAGTAAGTGGTACTCACGTGGAAAAGAAAATGAATGAAAAACATTATTACTCTCAAACAATCACACGAATTCGCGTAAAATTATGTTATGAAAAAAAAGAGGGAGGGTAAAAAACGTGTTGTCAAACTGGGAACTTGATTAAAATGCACTTTCCTTAATCCATCCGCGCGCCTGGAATTCGCCTTCTGTCTCTTTACATTCCACTCGAGCGCTGCATTGCCGTGGCCCCTTACTTCTCGTGCTCAAACAAAAGGCATTGCGTAGTCTTAGCTTCTTTCGAAAATTAAAGGCTTATTTTTATATACGGTCGGTTGTTTTCCAACAACAAGCAATTGAAGTACAAAAGAAGGTTCTTGGAGTTGCAGGTGTACCTTACATTTCGGTTGCTGAATAGCGGAGAATTTAAAGGAGTATATATAGGCAACGTTATTGTTTGATACCGTTAATCATTGTTTTCGTTAGTTGAAATGTTAAAATGGTAACGGAATTGGTGTTAAAATTAGTGAAAATTTATAAGATTTCATAATTCCTTAATTGTACGCATTGTTTTTGTAAACATTTGTATCGGTGGGGATTATCTCTTATAAATTAATGTTGTATTCATAAACAATGATGTTTAAAGGCGAGGCGAAATCAAATTATTCAGACAGCCAATTAAGAATTGAAAATCTAATTAAATATGATTGAAAGGAGATAATTTAATTATCGCATTCATTAGTTCTATAATCCTGAAAGCCGATTGATGCATGGAAGCACACGTGTCTAATTTTGTTATCATGTGAGTTGAATCACTGATTTTGAATTATTACCTCGCCGGAAAATTGCATTCATTATTTTCGTCTGAACCCCGTGTGCTTTAAAATAAGAAAAACTCAAATATGAATTTAGCCTTAAATAATTTTTTTACCACAGAATTAATTTCGCAGACGATTCCTTTTTTTAAATCAGTTTATTTTCGACGTATGTTTTATTTGAAAAGAATCTCTTTGTTTTATAGAGGTAATAAAAACTGGTAAGATTTAAACCATAAAAATAAAGTCTGTACCTGAAGGGACGTAAAAAAATAATAGTCACAATCAACGTCAGGCTAGAATCCACCTCGCATCTATACATGATAAGAACCGCAATTTCTAAAACTCCATTGAATAGAAAAACTCCGAAATCCTAGTCCTATTCATTCCAGCCAAAAAAATGTCTACGCCGCACTAATAATGCCGTATAATTCCGCGAAAATCATACTCGCCATAAAACGAGCTCATCAGAACCATTGTTCTCTACAGCATATATACCAAATATACCACGCACACGCGCGCGCATCCAAATTACAGCTCACAAATCGAATACCGCGACGCAGGCGAACAACAACCATTACAAATCATGTACGCATGATCGAAAAGACTGTATTTTTCGCGCACGTATGCGAGTGTGAACGTGTTTATGTTTTCTTGCGTTAATGACTGGACGCATGATCGTTAGGGGAAATTAAGTTGCATACTGCTACACCGATTGTATATGATGCACGAAGTGCAGTGATTTTATGGGTGGTAGGGGGTAGTAGTCTTGAATGCGATGTTGGTATAGAACACGAATGTTTATTTTTTTTTTATTGCGCAATGGTTGTGTGTAGAATATGTAAGGGAGATCGATGCACGAGTTTAAGTGATCGCAGTTACGTGGGAAGTTTGAAAAGTTTACGGCCTGACCCAGATATTGCCGCTCGGATATATGTTTTTCGTAGGGCGAATTTATGTGGCGGCGATACAAATCTTCAGAAGATAAAGAAAGAGTTAGACGTGTGGTTTTATTTTATATTATTGCATAAAAATGAGGTTGGAACAGTCGAGATGGAAATATGCGCGAGCTTTAAGTGCGAAGAACATTTTAGAGTGAATTTGATCGCTTCACTTTTCTACTAGGTTTTCTTCAGGTCACGAGCTTTTTCAACCTCATTCGCCGTGCAAATAAAGTGTTATAATGTAAGGATGCCTCGTGCAACGCTGAAAACTAAAACGTTCTGCTATAAAAGCAGCTTTATCTCGAGTCTTATCGCAGGCTAATTACGTTCAAGAGAATAGGGTGAGAATTCGGTAAAGAATATACTTTAATTAAAAACTCTGCCATACATATTTTATTAAAAAAAAATACCTGAAAATAAACAGGGAAAACTCAAAGAAAAGCGAAACTAAAATAAAACAGCAGGCGTACATGTAAATTTCCCTGCTAGTTTGCGCACCAGAGCCCACTTGAAACTTCTCTCCTGTAGAAACTCTGCCTTCTCGCGAAACGTGGCAGAACTAACGAAGCTGCAGAGGAACAACAACAATGGCGAATAATTTGATACGAAAGCAATAAAGAAAACCTCCTCAAACCCACGAGAAAAGAACAGGCACAACAGCAGCAACAGCCTCGGATAAATTAATTCAACCCATCCCCCTTCTATATCCCGTGCACTTTACTAATTAAAGAATAGCCTCTGCCCCAAACGGGCGCTAATGAGAATACGCGTCGCTCTTAGGGAAGAGATAGGGCTACCGGAATTTCTCATTCACAACGTACATTTTTGTTTTGTAGCACGCGCGCACGTGTGCGTATACAGATGAGTTTTTAACGCGAATGGCGGTGTGCGTCGAGGCGAAAATTTACTTTCCGTCGTTGTGTATACGTGTGTTGTCCGGTGTGGCATGCGCGCGCTTTTTGTAGAGAGAATGCTTTCAGGAGAATAATGGTGGGTGATGAGGGTGAGAGCGCTGATACGTGTTGTTTATAGGTCGAATTTTTCGGAAATGCGATGAGAGACTGGAAGAGTATAGAGTGCATTTTTCGGGATTTTATGCGTGGATCGTGATTCATGATGTTTTTTTTTTGTGCGTGTTATTTTTTTCGTTATTTTCTCGGATGAATTTTGTTAATTGAAGCTCGATTTTTATTAAGAGTTTTAATAAAGCAGTCGTTGTAGCACGTGAGAGAGAAAAACTTTCTTAGTGACTGAGTTTTAATTAAAGTTTTAATATAATCAGTTTATCGTCTCTACTGAAGTGAAGTTACTTAATTTTCAAATACAAAAGAGTATTATTAAATTTTATCAATAATGAAACATTTGAATGGCGTTTCCTTTATTAAAGTGAGGAATAATTTTTTTCTGCATAAAAATTTCTACTTTCCACGATAAATTGAATTAATACAAGCAATAATTTTTATGGAAAGATCAAACCTTAAACGATACTGAAAAACTGTAATAAATATTAGAAATACATAAATATTAGCAAATAAAAATTTTTTCCAGGTCAAGTACGCCCCATAAAATATCTTACTTTCATTAAATTTATTACGCAACATATATTTATGTGATGCGACCCAAGTGCACAGAAAATACTCTAATGCTATAACGCTACTGAATACTATCAGACAGCAGTTACCGTTCACCCCATTGAGCATAAAACTTATCTTTGAATAATGGCGATTCAGCTGAAAAAGAAGAATCTAAAAGACTTTACTAAAGGACAGTGGAAGCTTATGAAATTTCATCTTTAATTGACTTGGAATCGCTTAAATTATTCTCACTTGCGTCTTCATTCGAATTATAAAAAGTTACATCACGCAATTAGATTTCGTACTATAAGAAATAAAAAATTTCATTAGAAACCTGAAAACTTTCACATTTATTCGACTCTACTTTTTTTCTCAACTCAAATCTTGGTAAATTAAAACTCTTAGCGACTTAGTGAGTTACATAAACGTAACGAGTGCTGGTATGTGCAGCGTCAATTAAAAGCATTCTTCATTTTCGCATTTACGAAGTAAGCCATTTTTTATTCAACCCTTAATAAAATATAACTTAAAAAAAGAAGAAAATTTACGTACTTCCTATCCAAAGCCCTTTATTTTCCTTTGTAATACTTCGAAATAACATTTCCCCTCTTTTCATAACTTTATTAGTTATAAAAAACTACTTCAAAATAATACAATTCCCAACCGCTGCACACAAACAGCACATTGAAAGCAACCACTCCTCACATATACATTCACCGCTTTATTACAACCAACCACACAGAATCGTTCCAATAAACAGCGACCCGGCAACCCGTCATCGCCGAATTATCAACACGCGTAAAAGTCCCATAAAACCGCGTTCCTATGCTTGTGCTTCGATGGTGTCAAGGGCATTTTAAGGATGGAACATTTACGACACACTCGAAAACGTCGTGTCGCGTTCGAGCGCGCGTGTGTAATTGCCGTGGAATTGGTTTTAGAAAATTTTACGAGCTCTCGCCCTGCTGGAATAATTACCACGGTACTTTTATTAAGCGACTACTCGGCGACGAGAAAAGCCGGCGATGGACTGAAATTAAAATTCTGAGTCGAGTAAAAGAGCGAGAGAGAGAGAGAGAGTGAAACGAGTTGCGGATTATGAAGTGGAAATATGGTTTTGTGGCGACTGCGCAAGTGCAGTTTAGGCCGTGGGTACGAAACTGAATTGCGATGGAAAAAAAATTGAATTTCCGTCGGAGGTTAGTAGGTTTAAGAGCGCGCGGTGATGGTTATTCGCGAATTACTCGTGTTTTCGCTGAATATACTGAGGTGAAAATATAGTTGCTATTGCCGTACAGATATAGCGCAAAATCGTTACAACCATATTTTATACGAAATTTACTAATAATATGGTTAATAATGCTAATAATACTAAAATATAGTATGAATAACTAATGAAATATGTATATTTTACTCAAAAAAATAGAAACCGTGACTATATTTTGACAACTATACGATATAGTGTAGTGACTATACACATTTTTCTCAGTCTAAATATATATTTGAAGCAGTACTATTAAATTAGGATGTAACGAATACTTCTAGCACTTATTGGAATAGTAGAATTTAAAGGGTTAATTGTGTATCTCACATCGAACTGCTAGAAAAGTTACAAAAACTTGTCTCGCCGAATTCACGTGCAATTTACAAATCCCCTTAACAAGGTACAATTAAATTAAAAGACAGTTTATTCATTACCACATAACATAACACACCTTTTCCACTAATTTTACCGTACCGCATAACACCACCAATTGAAATCAATGAAAGCTTCTAATTATCTCAAAAAAACTCTCAATATTTCCACCCTACACCCTATAATTGTCCCGAATCATTACATCGCATCTTCAACGTTACAACTATCGGGAAAACAGGCGCGAAAACTTGGCGTTATTACAGAGTCGGCACGGAGGCTCGGCGAATCACGGATCTTATTAATAATTCACGGAGCATCCGCGTAATTGCGCGCAACCCCGGACGTCTGAAGTTTCGGAGGAATATAGAAGCGTCGATTCGCCGAAGGGTATATGTATGTACGCGTATACAGCGCGTGTGTAAGTGACTAGGGAGAGATTATCGCCAAGCACTGATTGAGTACGATGCGAATTGATACCCGGCATGCGTGAATAGGCGTGGAACAAAAGCGAGGGGTTGAGAGATTTGTTGATGATGGTTTTTACGAACGAAAGAGAGAATTCGTTTGATGAAGGTTAATTATAAGTCTACAAAAGTTTAGTTGATAAAATTGAAATAAATTTTTTAATTTATTCGTTAATTATAATTTCTATAATTCAAGTTAATATCTTTGTATTCTCGGTTTATAGGAAAATGTTTTCTTCCATCTGAAAGCACGTCACTCAACGCTCAATCAATCGATACACAGGAAATAACAGCGAAAGCTATAACATAATGTGAACTCGAATGCAATTAGCGTATTATTCCATCGATTTTTCTATTCTTTTCTAACGGCCATTACTCCAAACGAACGTCATAAACTCATAATTGGAGCAATCGAGGTAGAACTTTAATTATTCAAGCCAACCACTCTTCTCCCCCCTACAACCATCAAACATATAATAAAGAACTTTGGATACAGCTCCACCCGTAACTCGAGGAAATTCGATCAAGACTACCTCGAAAACTACTTTGCACTCAAGCCCTAAACCCTATCACTTGAATTAACGCTACTCATTACCAACACGCCCCGTCGAAATCACCGAAATAAAAATTCCTCACCCTCCTGAAGCCATTACCCAACGCTAATTACAATTTGCCCATAGCCACTACTTCAGCTACTGCTACTGCGACAATGGACACCGCGTGATAATTACATCGCCTCACCTCCTATCCCCGCCCCTCGAGGCTTCCGGCCGAGACGGTGATAATTAAAGTATGAAAGCCTTGCGTGTACATATATGTATATAAGTGTGGGATCTGCTGTCGCATTTATTACCCCAGGCGCATGACTGCCGCCAGGCGCTACTTACGCAACGCTGCGCTTTATGAGTTGCCGTAGGATAGAGTGCGAGGTGTTAGTATGGTAAAGGCTGGGGCTTTTTTCGTTTCCGGAATTGTCGTCCCGAATTAATTAAAGGTAATGAGACGTCACGAGGGTGGCGTACTGTGTGTTTTGAAATTGAATTTTTGGAGTGAGAAGTAAGGGTAATGAGGGGTTGCAAGGTTCTATGGGTTTTTGATACGTGATTTTAATGAAGCTGCTGTTGTTTTGGTTTTGAATATTTTTAAGGTGATTTTATCATATTCTTTATGATGTTATATTATACAATACAAACTATCATTTGTTCTAAATTATAGGTTAACCTTACATCAAGCAACATGATAAAATCTATAATAAATGAATTGCTGACAACAAAATCTTTGTTCTCAGCAATACGAAAGAAAATTTATAGTGCATGCATTGTCGAGCCGCCTAAACAGCTCCGCCCCTTTTGTTGCTAAAATTTTGCGATTCGGCTTACGGAAACAAACTATATACTATATACAGACTCGGCTTTATCTTCGGTAGTAAACTCCGATCAAAATTCGCGATTCTAAAGTTGCTCGGCGCTTTCGCCTTGTTAGCCTTGCTGTTTCAACGTGTCCTGTACGGCCGTGCGCTTGTTTATAGACTGTTTTAGTGGGTGAGTTAAGAGGCCGCGTCTCGTAACGCCGAAATTTACATGAAGGCAGAAACGTGTACAGTTGTTTCGACAAATTCAAACTTATCTTATGTAGCATACATCACGCCTATGTACTATACTATTTCCAACTGTAGTTGTCTGTTGTATATCTCTGTTATACGAAAAGTAATTGGGGCAAAGTGAAGGATTTGAATTATTCAGTACAATTGATAGTGTTGCGAAAATAGATTATATAGTGGCTAATCTAATAAAATAAGGTTGAGTTGACACAGCTGCACCTGAGCAGTACAAAACTCGATAAAACCAACACTTAAACTCTTACGACCCTTCGACCCAAAGATTGATGCGCTACTGTCAACCCCACACCTCGACACCGATGCTATCATTACTCTACAGATACAGTTCTAGAACCGTTCGAATTCGTACATCTGCGCGCGTGCGGAATTATCGAATGTCAAAGCAGCATGTACATCTCTCTTGCTCTACTCCTCGACACCCGAGTCGACGTCTAAGTTTACCCCCGGTGCGCACGAGATATCTTGTCATTGCACTTTCGGGACTTCGTGGTTCACGAGAGAAGAGGGGAAGAGACGAGGCTAACTCTTCGCGTGGAAACCACATCGTGCAAAGAGTTGTCGCACAGAGCTTTGATATAGAGTCGTAGTACGTATTTTGGGAGTTTTCATATTTTTGAAGGAGAGATGTGAAATTGGAGCGAATTAAGAAATTTTGCTGTTGTTGATATATGAAGTACGAGTATTTTGTAGGGTAAAAAGTAAATTCTTGATTTTTTTTAACGAAGAATGCCATATATATTTTTAATTAATACTAATTTTTAAGAGTATTTAGTTAGTATATTATTTTCATTCCAATTTTTATGCTTAGCATACCACATCAAAATTTAGCAGTCCCGGACTCACGTCAATAAATAATTAATACCAATTGAACGACTCATACAGCAAATAAATACGACAAACGTACGAACAACCACAATAACTAACTTTATCACTCAAACCAACGCGCAAATGCACACAGACACATACGTCGCTTTCTAAAACCCTCGAAAACACATCGTACAATTAAACATATTGTTCGCGTGATAAAAGCTCCCGCTTTATACGATTGCATCGAATAGTTTTATTTTCGGGCTCTCTTATGCGACGCGCGCAACAATCGTGAGTAAATAAATGAAGGAATATAAAAATGCGTAATGACGTAGCTCGCGATTGCTCGCTTTACGACACGAGTACGCGGCGGCCGACACATATTTTTACGAGCGCACCGTGGCGCTATCTGCTTGTAAAAAATTATTACGACGAGGGAGTTTTTTCTCTTTCTCTCTCTCTCTCTCTCTCTCTCTCAGCGCTCGCGATATGGTACAACACTGATGAACTCGATCGATGTACACACCCGTGGGGTGCAGGACGCGTTTAAGGCGCGTTATATGACTGCAAATATATACATATACACACGTGTGCATGCTTATTGCAGGCTCTATTCCATATATTCTATTTTTTATTTTCTTCTATCGTTATTAAAATATTTTGTAGCAGTAAACAACCGCTTTAATAAAACACTTTTATCCATAGCTTGTGGAAGTACATGTAGACACGGGCTGACATTTAAAAAATTAACGTTTAATTTTCGGGCTCTCAAGCGAGTTTTAATAAAACAACCCCCTCGATACCTTGTATCCCCTCTGTTGGGGTGACAAAGAAAAAAATTCTTTAATAATTCAGGCTATATCCACGAAAAATCTATATCTGAACCGCGCCACAGCCGCCGCAACTGCGACCGAGAAAAAGGCGGCGTAAAAAAGGGAAACAAACGACCGTCGACGGAGGGTGGGAGGAGTAAAGCGGCATCGTTTTACGATGCGAGTCGGGGAATCACGGCGATTAAGGTGGACGCACGCTGTGGCTGTTGTCCCTCGTGTGGAGGGGAAACGATTTTCTCTCGGTGAATATTTTTGGATATAAGGGGAGGGAAGAAAAAGAACGCTATATGGGTTATTGGGATTTCGCGGGATTTATGAGTCGATATGTGGGATGATGCGCGCACGATTAATGGACGAAGGGTGTGGTGTGCTGCGTTGACAGTCGGGTTTGAAAGAAGACTTTCCTTTGTTAATATGTCGTGAATAATTGTTGTGGCATTGTTGGGTATACGAATTTTGAATTATGAGAAAATATTTAGATGAATTTTTTTTGTTTTTGCTTTCTTGTAATATGAAAAATAGTTCTGTTAGTTTATGTGTTTTTTAAAGCATGTTTAAAATGAGATTCAGGTTTGACACAAGATTTGTGTCCAAAACGGAATTTGTGACACACTTTTTTATGT
Source organism: Torymus texanus (assembly GCA_036873485.1). NCBI lineage: Eukaryota > Metazoa > Arthropoda > Insecta > Hymenoptera > Torymidae > Torymus > Torymus texanus. The sequence goes on along the minus strand of JAYJLV010000001.1, from coordinate 20,315,658 downwards.
AATTGAGATTTCGTTGAAAGAAAGTACACAGTATTTGTAAATTAAATGGAATTATAACGCACATTTTATGTTTTGATTGTACACACAATTTGTGTGTTAAACTACACAAAACACAATATTTTCAATCGTTTCTATATGCATCAAACAATGAAATTAATTTTTTATATGACAGTCTTGCAGTATTTTTGAGAAATTTTTTCTTTTTAGCAACATTTCCATCATATTACATTATCGACGGAGAAAATGACTGACTACAACGTTCGTAAAACTAATTAGTAAGGTTAAATTAATTATCTCAGATCACCTCTTTAAAATAAGCTACCGAGATGAGCACGCTATAGCCGTCACATTAAAGCCATGCATTATGTATAGCAACTTTATAAAATCAGATTACAGCCATAAAGTGTTACGACTGTAATTAATAAAGAGACCATTAACTACTGCACTATCAATTTTAATGAGACTCCTGGTATAAGGGTAAAGTAAACAATGGCGACGTAAACTCATGTATCGTTCTAAGGAATTTCATCGTCAACAGTGTTGATGTACTCACAATTTCTAATAATTAAAAGTGAAATTGAATTTTTTTACTTATAAACGATACGTTCAATGCGAATTTTCATGGAGTCTAGCTATCATACTATAATTTTACTGTTAAACAACATTGTATTTTTATTGGCAACAAACTTATCAAACCGATTTGTGATTAAGAATGATCAATAAAATTTAAGGTTATAAAAAGAATGTCAAAACATTATTGTCGTATATGTAATTGAATGTTTTATTTGAAAAATTACAAGTACGTCTTGTCGTTAGCACATTACTCATAACCATTCTCACCAAAAATCATATTCGTTCTATCTTAAGGTGGTTCCCTCGAGATGAGAGTTAATTCAAGACATACTTGAAATTATACACATAGGTAAATAAAGGCAT
>JAYJLV010000001.1:20291469-20314622 GCA_036873485.1 Torymus texanus | reverse complement strand
TCATTCGTATTCCAATATTAAATCAAAAGTGAAATAAATCGAGTTATACCGTTATTCGGCCCATCCCCTCAATTATAGAATAATATGCCTTATAATTTTAGAATGCCTAATGCCAAAGGGCTTCAGTTACATTAGTTTAAAATAGTTACAAACAGGTTCAAAAGATTATAGTTTATGTTTCAAATATTAAAAACTTTCTTTACTTTTTTATATAATAAAAAATTGAATTTTAAAATAGATTCTAGTACTGTAACTCAAGCTACGCCTGCATTTTCTAGTGGCCTGGAATGCCGAGATTTCAAGTGTCTTCAAGTCTCGCATCGGGATTTCAACTGCACCCATCACAACAGCACCATCAGCAGTCTTGGCAGATTCAGGAACCGCTTCAGCAGCTTGTGCAGTCTGAAAAGTCTTACAAATCTAAACCGTCTGAGCAGTCGCTACAATCAGAAAGGTCTCGGAAATCCGAACAATCTGACCAGTCTCTACAGTCTAGCAAGTCTCAGAAATCCAAACAGTCTGGTCAGTCTCAACAATCTGAACAACCTCTAAAGATTGAGCAATCTCAGAAAAAAGAAAAACAGACAAAACCGCTATTACAAAAATTGGAAGAAGATTCTGAAAAAGGATCCGGACCGTCTCAGAGTATCAAATCGGAAGGAACAGCCTCGTCAAACGATTCCGATGAATCCGAAAACTCCAAGGAGCTTACGTGGCAAGATTGGTTGGCTGCAGTAGTCGATATAGGTAGTGATTATGCTATGGAAAACAACGGTTTGGGTAAACTTGTCTATCATCCTTAGGAAAGATAATATTTACTGCCCATCATTATGCGGTAGAATAAAATAAAAGTAAATAAAAATGATTTTTGACTTTACTTTGTCTTATTTAATCTCAAATAAAGTAGAATATTTGTAAAACTATTGTTTTGGTTTTGATAATGCGACGACTGTTGAAGAGATTGTATATTTCTAGACTTTTGTCACTGACGTAGTAACGTTTTACCTAACTTTTATTATACAATAATTGTGAAACATTGTATCAAATATGAAAGTTTTTGTCACAATAAGATCTATAAATATTTTTATGAACAAGTAAAAATTATTTTATTGATAGATGACATGTATAAATAAATGATGTCTGAATTATAATACAACAGGAGTAAATGAAAATAATTTAAATTAACAATATTTTTCAAGGCACCTCAATATCGGACTGCTAACATTTTTGGTTTTTCAAAGTAAGCGTTTCTTCTCTCGATCGTATTGCTAAATTTGCCTTACAGGATTCCCACCTACAAATGATAGAATTTTATTAATTATACGTATATGGTAATTAAAGAAATGTTGATACAAATTTTAAATCGCTGTACCTGTTATTTTGGCGATCTTCCAAGAAAATTTTATCAATTAAAAGAATATCTAAATTTGGATCCGCAGGAGTATCTTCCGGAAGAATCGCTTCGAATTTTAGTCTAACTTGCATATCAGTAGCATTTACCATAAACTTATCGAACTCAGCTACCTTGACATCGTAAAAAGTCGGTTGAGCATTATTTCGATTATTCAGACTTGACAATGGCGGTAATCCAGCTTGACTGTGCATAAAAACAAAGCAATAATTAGTATAAAAATCTATACCAATAAATATAAAGCGAATTGATCTAAAAGAATACTCACTCGCAAATAATGCCGAACTCTGTCGCAGACTTTCCATTCTCCACTAGCATTCTTAGGATTCCTTTCGGCCTATATTCAGTGTCCGACACCTTCACAGCTGCCCTCAACGGAATGCCGCAGAAGGGATATTCCGATCGCGTGGCCAGGTAATACAGACCCGTTGGTCCGCGATCCGCAGCGTAGCCCATCTCGGGCGCTGTGGTCGTAGTCTCGGGTGGGAAGCAGGAACCTGCTGAGAAGCTACCGAAGCGACGCTTGCACGGCCAACTTTGGAATTTGCATTCGCCCCGTTGGCTTTGTAGACTCTCGACGAAGAGGAACCAGGAGCGCACGTGGCTGCAGGCTATCTCGATGTCAAGACTGTCCTCTGCAATTATAGAAATTACGTGAAATGTCATTGTCGAGTATTTCCGAATTTTATAGCAATCGAGTGAGTTAGTTGTAAACGTTTGTTATAATTTATTAACTAAATTTGTATGGTTATTTGAATGTAAAATATAACACGATATTGCTTAAAAAAGATTTGCTCTTTCTATTTTACAACTATATAGAGTTGTGTCACGAGTTCGAAAGAATTACATGCTGTGCATCGTTTGGAAATCCCAATTTCGCAAATTATAATCACAGAGCTGCACAGGCTATTAAAATAGTTGTAAAGAGCCGAACCGAGATAATCTTTATAAGGAATGGCAATAAAAGTTATATTGGAAAAATAAAATATGATGTCGACTTGGAGCAATAAGGTGTCATTTGGAAAAAAACGTTCGGGAAGGTATGATTTCGAAAAAACACTGGACAAGGTGTCATTTCAGGGCTAATATTTTTTGGGAAAATCAAGTTGGCAATACCGTACCTACTTTAAATGTGTGAAAAGTTTTCAAGTTCAAAATTATAAATGCTTTAAATATCATATTATAGAAAAGTTTTGTTATTTCAAGCACATTCGATTTAAATCTGCTTACATATGTGAAATATGCACAGCATTTTCAACGTGAATTTCAGAATAAAAAACCGTTACTATTGGAAGGCCAATTTCTTCGGTACACCAAGAAAAAAATTGTAATAGAATTGCTACCGGATTTGGTGGACGAGACTAAAAAAAATCTTACCTCACAGTGGAATTTCCACAGCACTGTACGGAAATTAGCTCGTGTTTTCCCGACAATCAACTTATTTTCACAGTTATTATGATCCTAGCGATAAATTCTTTTATTTTAACTATGCAAAATATTTAAATAACATCAAGCTTTACTAATATTTGTAGTAATTTTCGTAATTCTGCTTTTTATTTACATCCCATATATATAGTAATTTTTATTACAAAATCTTTTTCCGCGCCCTCAATCGAAATGACGCTTTTCATTCAATGCTTTTGGAATGCCACCTTATTGCTTCCAGTCGGAAAAACACTTATAATAGTATTACGCCGTTTATCCGTTATAATACGACATTATAATCCATTGATGATACTATATGATACTAATAACTAAGCTTTTGTAAATGTTGGGTACAAAAGGAAAAGGTCGCCATAACATTCATAGTTACGTACCATTCAGATGAGAAACGACGACGGAATTTTTTACATCGTTACACCCAGGCTGCTGTCTCCCACCGTTCGGGAAAAAATCGATGTGTCCAATCGGCTTCCACAATCCAAAACCATCGGCAAAGTCAATCGAACCGTCTGTATGTATCACGTCGACGAGCAAAGCATCAGACGAATCCAACTTTCTCGATTTCTCTCGGAACAAATGATTCCTGAAGAACGGCGAGGCTGGATCTAAACCCGTTATGCGTCCTATCAAGAGATTACGCTTCTTCAAAACTTCCGAAGCACAGCCAGCCACGTGTGCTCCCAGACTGAAACCTACGAGATGCATTTTTTTTGGTTCGACGCCCATGTGCACAGCATCGAGTAGAATCAGACCCAATTGGCGGCCCACGAGTTCCGTGTTGGAGACTGCCAGACCGTAACTCGTACCAGCCCCTTTGGCCCAATCCACGACTATGACGTTTGCATTTTCCTACGAGTGTAGAATGAATATTTTGTATAAGCAAATGTTGAATGTTTGGTAAAATCGGTGTAAAATATATATGAGCGTATAGTAAAAGCTTGTTTCGAGATAATCGATTGGTTAATGTCTTAGCGAGATTGTGCAAAAAAAAATAGCGTGCATTTATTTAAAGCGCGAAAGTTATGTGTAACTCCGTATATCTATAGTAGATGCAAGTTGATTATTGCTCCAACTTGTGACGCAAAATCTAGTTTATCATAAACAAGCTACTTTATTGTCATGCATTTGAAATGGGAAACAGGTAACAAATTCTTGGCTTTATGTGCTTATTATTTTAAAAATCAATTGAAAAGTATAACTTTTTTTGCTTACCAAATCTAGAAACGCTAGTGCACCAGCAACAGCTTCTTCATTGCTACCACTACCTTTGAATCCATGAATAATCACTTTGAGGCTCCTAGTCGAATTAAAGTTTGATTTATTCATCGACTGGAGTTTATCACCATATTCGAGCACCTCTGGTTCTTTCCTTTTCTCTCTCGTGTACAGATGAAACGACGTCTTTATAATGCTTGGATGCTGCGGCGGTCGTCTAAGCGCCAGTGGCTTCTGTCGATCGTTGAAGCATCCCAATAATTCTGCAAGCATTTCATATTGATTGGTAATATTCAAATGGTATAGCTAATCACCCTAGCATACCATTACACCGTGCTAAATATTCAAATTGGTTGCATATCTGAGATAATTCATTTGAAATTTACAGCTTTATTAGCAAATAATCCTTTAATCTAATAAGACTTGCTAGCTACGACTAAATTAGCATAAGGTCGTGTATTTTCTTTAACATATCTTTAGAGTGTAACACAACACTACCAGCAGGTGTATCTTTTTTCCACATGCAACAGCACAGGTGTGTATAGTATGTATATGCCATCTAAAGTGTCATTCTCCTATGGTTTATGAATCTTACCGAAACAGACTTTCTGCCCGACCTCATCGCGGTTGCCTAATCCACGGCGGTGCATCATCAGCATGCGATTTCTCCTCTCTGGCAGCCTCACTAAGAGAGAAAAAAAGAAGAAGAGAAAAAAAGCTGTCAATATTTTTTTGTATTCATTTCTCAGACGCGCACCTTACATCACAATTATCATAGTTGAATAAGCGTTTCTTCACACTAATGACATAAAAAGCGTTTTTATTCCGTGACGTAATTGGCTCATAGTTCTCTGAGCTGACCGCGTTTCTGCGGGTCAACTTTCTTTCGGCAAAACTAGTTTTAAATTAGCCACGAGGATGAAGAAAATTGTGCGACGTTTTTTTTATGTAAACAAGCGTTCAAAATGAATTTAAGTGTTCATAACAAAATAGAGTTATCATAGTATATAAACATCGTTCGTCAACTGTTATTTGTAACACAATTTATTATTAAAATTGAAAATTATACTAATAACAAAAATTTGTAAATTAAATAAATATTAAAATTGCGATAATTTTTACTTTAAAAAAGTAAATATTTACTCGATCCGATATGGAGTAAATATTTTCTCAAAACGAGCGATTGTTCACTTGTTTACTATACAACATGTTTACTCGGTATCTGGTAAAGTTTTTTTCCAGATAATTATCGAATATTATCAATATATTATAATTATCACCCCCGCAGAAGTAATCAATAAAATGACATTATATTAAACCCCACTAATTACCATTATGCCGAATGCTAGCCGCTGAGAGTAGAATCGAGAGCAGGATCAGCGATCGCCTCATGCTCGCTCTTGACCCTGAACTGTGGGTTTTCGAGTCTCGGTCCGTGGCGCCTGACTGTTTATCCCTTCACCGCAATGCTCTACTCTCTCTCTCTCTCTCTCTCTCTCTCTCTCTCTCTTTCTTTCTCTTTTTTCTTTCCTCCTTTTCCTTCTGCGTACACCTCTGCTCCTGCTGGTAGCTGTTGGCGAATGACTTCGCGGCGATTTCCGCAGCGAGAAAACTCCCGCCAGCTTAGAGGTGCGATGTGGACCGAGGTCGACCCCGAGAAATAGAAGGCACAGGAGCGAGGACAGTAATGCGCCCGCGCGCAGTCGTGCGTATATGTGCGTCTGAACGCGTAGATTGGCGGGAGACCGGTGCAGTTGCAATTTCAGGCAGGCGGCGTCAGGCCAACGGCGTTGTAGCGAGAGGTTTGGGTTTTGCGTGGGTGAAAAGTAAAGGAGAGGGGTTGGATGGAAGTGGAGGATGTTGTTGGTTTGGCAGCGGTGAACTTGAGGGCTGGAATGTAGAAAATTGTTTTCATTGGAAATGTATAGTGGTACTTCGAGGAGAAGTATAATTGCAAATGATTATAGTGGATGCAATAGTTTTTTCTAAAGCCTATCGGATTCATGGCAAAGAGTGTTGAATTTTATAGATATTTGATGTTTATGTAATGATAGGTCTCTTGGTTCGGGGCGAATGGTATATATTTGGTAACAATAATAAAATAAGACACGGTGATTTGTAGAAACAAATTACTTTGAATGTTCAAGCTTGCTTGGCCCTCATTACAAATAATGTTGTACAGGCGTATCTATTACGTGTATCGTAGTGCTTGGGAAATAGCTGGAAATTGTTTTACCCATTAATATGATTAATGGATTCGGGGAAAGCATGACTTATAATGGAGCATTTTTCTCGACGCCGCCTGCTAATTCAGCAAACCATAAAAATGATAGATCTCTCCAATAACTCGCTTAACAGTGTTAACTTTGTCTTAAAAAATATTTGTCATTAATCAAATTAAAACTGAATATTTCGCATTTATTTTTGTCTTTTATTATATGTTAGGTAACACATGATATTAAATAATCAATTAATTTGTACATTCTTTACATCTCGTACAACATGCGAATGATTTGAAGCTATATTGTTCAACAATTTTTTTGCATAAACATCTCCAAGTTGTAACTCACAATTATGTAGTTTAAAATTTTCTACAAAGAGAACTTCCTTATTTAAACATTTTTTGTTGTTGTTTATGGTAATAGAAAGTGAGCACGGAAGTCTATACAGTAAATCATCAATCAAGCGGTTGTAACTAAACGAGACGTTTCGCTCAGTTAAAAAACAAAATTTCCTCTATTTTCAAAAATTGATATATTTTCCACTCCCCAATTGATCACTATTCCAACAATCAACATTTACTCTTTATATACCGCAACTACAAAAAACAAAGACCCGTTATATACCGTGCATCCACGCACCGTATATAAAAAAGTGCCACGTGCAAATGAAAGTACGTACACACACATATATACTCACCGCTACCAACCCGGGCACAACGAAATCGACGATGATGATCCTTTGAACGCTATTCACCTCCTCACCGGCGTCTGCACTGCTACAACCGTAGCGCATTGTTTCCCGTCTGTAGTCGTCGCATTGCACTCGCGGCACTTTGCGAATGCATCGTGTTCCTCTCTCTCTCTCTCTCTCTCTCTCTCTTTAGCTATAGATCCCTGCCTTAGCGATGCGCGCGGGCTGCAAAACTTTCGCCTGACCGCAATCGGCTGGGACTGCCTACGCGCGCAGCGCGCAGTTTATTGCGCAACACTCTCCGTTGCTGCTGTTGCTGCTGCCCATGGCTTTCACCGGTCATTAAACCGTCGTCGTGCGCTTATACTTACTCGATGTATATACCGCGACGCGCGTGTGTATCTTCAGTCTTAGCGTAATCCGGAAATTGACGTGCGGGTGTGGCGACCGCGACCGTGCGCAGATTTTTCTAGAGTTTGATGCGCTGAGATATTGCGGTTGTTATTATAGGAAATAAGCGTTCGCATGGTTTGAAGTATATGTGGTAAATTATGTATACATGTACGTGCAACGCGTGAGTCACGGGGATTTTGAAGGTGGGCATAAAGAAAAAAGTATATTATACACCGGAACGATGTGGTCTTTGCGGTCAGTGAGCGTTGACCTCGATCGCTGATGATGGTTCTGAAAATTTTTTACGGCTCGTGCGCGTGTATTGGGTTTTTGTGCTTACGGGAATATTGAATTGTGCAATATATATAAGCGTGTTTGTTTATTTGTTTATTTGGTTCGGAGAATGAGATTGTTGCGCGGTCCTTGGTGAGAAAGTATATATAATGAATAACGGGTAAAAATCCTTGTAACAATTATTATTGGTTCTTTTGAATACATTTTTTAGTATTAAATTGCATTGGTTTTAAAGATGCACACTTTTAAACGCATAATATAACAGACCGTTCATTTGATACCCTCTAAATTTGAGTAAGTAGTGAATTACATGCACATTGAGCGAGTCAAAAATTTCATTGGGACTTTTTCAAATAAATACGTGTGACTTTGCAAATATTCATATATTAGGATATTCAGAACAGACAATCGATCCTTTCATCTCTCGTCGCGGCCACCAAACTTTCCTCTGTGTATAACACCTTCCATCAAATCAACCGCGCATTACTCATCTACAAACACTATACGAATATTACCGTCGCCTTCTTCACACCTTCTCCATCCAAATATACATTACCATGCAAACTGCGTATCTCTATATTATATATATATGAAAAAAAAACCTTAGGCACGCTCGAGGTCGAGAAACTCATGTGCGCGTTAATGCACGACACAGACTGTATATACTACAGGCACGTGTAAGTAAGTACAGTAAACGTTAACCTGCAATGCGCGCGCGGCGACGGGGAACCGGTTGGGCAAGCGAACTTTGACGACGCGCTCCAGATTTCGTAGCGGGGAAATTCACGCGGTAGTTGCCATTCGGTGAGTATACACATGTATTGTGAATGGTATATAGAGGAATTATTGGAGGGTAATTTTAGGCTTGATGACGGACGGCAGTAGTAGGAAGTTGATAGAGGCAGGTGTATATGTGTGTTTGGGTTCGCGCGTATGATGGCGAGTATGAGGTGTTGTTATAGGTTTCGTAATGACCGTGAAAACAGCGCGCAGGTGTGATATATAGCAAGTGTCTGAGTACGCGTGTGTATATATATGTACACGTGTTATGAAATGGATAGTTTAGAATTATTATGTCATTTACGTAATGGCTCGGTTATTGGGTGAAGATATATATATATATATATATATATATATACACACACACACACACACACACGGGGATTTGAGGTGGACTGTTTTATCGATCGAACGGGGATTGAGTTTAATTATATGGTGATTATAATTTTGATTGGTTTGATATTGAATTGTTGTAATGATAATTGTGTATGTTCGAAGGATGAAAGGGGAATTACGTACAGTGTATAGGGAAGACAATTTTAGATGATTTGGTCTATAAATATCATGTTGCACAGTTAACAAAAAATGACCATAATTGTTATAATGGTAAGAGAAATGTAGAAATACGGGTTTACCCTGGCCAGGGGTTTTTCCTCAAAGTATGGAAACTTTTTTCTCCCCCATTGCCTTTTCTGAATGTTTTCCATAGACGTTAAATGCATTCGACCGTCGTCACCCAAACAAACTGTTGCAAGTTTCTTTTTTTTCATATACTTTATGCAAGTAGCATGTGTTGAAACTTAACATGTTTACATTGAAACGTAAATATGTACTGGGAAACCCGCATGAGTTATATTTTCAGAAGAAGTTTAGCTTAAAAATTTAATTTGTAAGAATGAGGAGAAAATAATGTATGAATACCAGTAATCTGTTTGAATTTTCATGAGAAAATTAAAATGTGAATACGAGAGGGACGAAAATATTGTATCAACTATGTCAATTATGTTAAAAGTCTTACGACACGTGTATTTTATATACATTGCGATAAATCATTATCATAACAAGTTTTAAAATTAGTCTCAATAAGTGAAATATTCTAATACTAAATATTAGAAGTAAATTTATGAAATATGCATCAATATACTTATACGTTTATAAACGTGTAACATTTTTCTAAACTAAAAGAAAATATAGCCAACTTGCACTTATAAAAATAATAAAAGAATGTGAGTTTTGTTTTAATTAGCTGAACAGATTTCAAGCTTTATTGGTAAGTTAAATGAAACATTTTAAAATTAGTTAATAAAAGATTGTGTATGTATCGAGTGAAATGTTGCAACGGCAATAAATCTGAATCTAACCCACCAGATCTAGAAACTGGTTTGCAATCCAAAAAAGCGAAAGGCGCATACTTACGTTAGACTCGTGACGGCCGATCAACAGCTGATTTCTCAGTCTGATTGAATAAATAAAAACTCACACAATAAGCAAAGGGAATTTTCAAATGATACACAAAATAAAATTTTTAGTCGAATTAAGAAACAAGAAAAAAATGTGATTAAAAATTAAATACATAATAAATACGTTTATAGCATTACACAGAATTTTTTTCGCGAATATATTGTCATTAAAATAATAAAAATAATAAGCGCACTTGAATGTAAGTATCAATAGAAAAATATAGACGTTGAATAAATTACCATGTGCAGTTTGGATAATCCTAATTTTCTTGAACAACCGACTTTCGCATTTCCGCCAATTCTTCAGTAACGAAAATTTAGTCAATAATATTCTGTGTAACTCCTCATTGATAAAAAAATCAAATTTTATTATTGCTTTCCTTTTTTTTTACAACAAAAAAGTTTAGGAAGAAGACACAGGAAGAGAGGAAAAAGAATCGTCAGAGAGCAGTTCGGAGCAATAAATCAAGCTAAAACAATACGATATGACGTCATCACCGCCGAGGCGCGTGCTTATAACATATTTATTTTTTTTACGTTTTTTTTTCTTTAGTCATATACTGTTTCCTTATCGTAGACATATATTTATATGGTATGGCAGCATAGTATCATGACATTGTATAATATATCATAGGTGTGAGGTGACTGACAGAACGATTCGATAATTTTCTCTCTCTCTCTCTCTCTCTCTCATTCTCATTCTCTCTTTCATACGCTCATTCTCGTTTTTGTTTATACTCTTCCCCTTCGTTTGCTCGAGACGACAAGAGCTTTATTTGTGTCTATATAATCGCGAGTTACAACACTCTCACACATTATAGTTCTTCTCCTCGTCTCTTCGGAATTAATCATCTACGACACTATATATTCGCTCTTTCTTTCTTCTCTTTTTCTCTCTATCGTTCTCTTTCTCTCGATCATACTTTCGCATACATTCGCTCGCAGCGCAGCGCAGTATTACAATTAAATATAACGTCGCTCGCATTATACAATCGATGAATTTTTTTCATATATACTTAATAATCAAGCGCTCGACATTTTCTCCATACTATTATACGCTTCCTCTATATCCGACTTTTTCCCCTTCCCTCCCTCCCTCCCCCATTGTGTTTATACCTTCGCGCTTCCTGTATCGATATAGCGATCGATCGATGTGTTTTCTTTTTTTGTTTATCTTGCTGCAGCTGCATGCAATCCGCGTGGCTTTTTGCTATGTATTCGACATCGATATAATCGTCGTGTATATATTATATAGCCTTCATCCAAGCCCCGAAAAACGACCGACCGCTCGGCAAACCTGCGTAAATATTTTTTTTATTTTCGTTTACTTCTTTTTAATATTTATTACTCTCTTACTTTCTTTTACACTCTGCCTAGTTTCTTTAAAATATTCGATATATACTATTAATATATACTCTAATAACGACAATGCAACGTTATTAATTTATCCATTACGCATTTTTATATTTTATGCAACTTAGAAAAATAGTCCTGTCACCGCGGCGTACACGCCGTGACCATGTCTCGCGCTGCACGCATTATTTTTTCTTCTCTCCCTCTCTCTCTCTCTCTCTCTCTCTTTTTCTCTCTTTATCATTTATGTACTTATATATTTACCTTCGTTACGATTAATTGCCAAGCGCATACGGGCGCTTGCGAAATTCTCCGCGTGCGAATTGCTATTAAATTTCTTCTTCTTTTACTTTTCATCATTAGTTATTTTTCGTCTCTTCTTCGCTTTTATTCGATCCAAGAATTTGACCCTTCGAATTGACCAGCGTTTCCTCGCGAACCCGTAAAGTTTTTTTTGTCTTCTACTTAACACGTTTTTTCGAGTTTTAATTGCTTCTTGAGAAGACGAAAGTTATTCCGTTGGAACTATTTTTCGCCTCAAAGACTTTAAAGAGTTCGCGACAATTATTTTTTTTATTCTTTTTTCTTTTTATTTATTTTCTTAAAAGGGCGTGAAAGAATTCGAGCAATATCACGTGAATATTTCATTACCGATGCACATACATTTGTTTATGGATGTTTTTATGAGAATCTGATATCGATTGCATCAAATATATTCAAATTTATTTAAATGAAATTCAGCTGATTAGAATATTAGCATAATTCCACATTTGAAATCCATCAAACATTAAATCAAGCTCACGGCTGTAATTGTGTAACTATAAAGCAACGCGCCAATACAAATTAGAGTAGTATTTGCGCGAACTCTGACGCATGACATTGCTCTATCGCGTTTCGCTCGTAAACATAAATAATTCATTTAAACGAAAAAATTCAATAAAAACGATTTTTAACTCGTGGTGTTCACTAAGCCAAAATATTCTTTCACCTATTTATGTATCAACAAACAAGTATACGACTAGCACCTATATATTCTTTGAGCAGAGCTCATTAGATAAACAATCTTCTTCTTTTTTTTCTTTTATAATTTAAACAAACTATTACTCGTATCGCCTGGAACGAAAAAATCCCGTAATATTCAATTCCATATACGATAATTATACTTATATCTTTCAATAGAAACAAAAGAAAGAACAGTCAACAACCAACCCAACAACTACCTACATATTTACAAATGAATCGTTACGACTAGTGTATTATAAGGTACTCGTGAAAAATCAACGATTCTTCAAAGTGCATTATTTCTTTATTATTCCATTTTGTTTTAATAATCATTCAACTAACAGTATACATAATTCAATGGAGATCGTCGATGTTGCTGCTGACGAGAGCCCCAATGCAAAAAGATATTACTTTACTTTTTTTTTCTCACTTAATATATCCGAGCGATTATGCGCTACAGCGCTAATCTTCGAGACACAGCGTGGTTTGCGTTGCACGAGACCTGGAGACGGTGTTTTGTTTACATTTTTTTTCTCATTAATAAAATCTATATGAAAAAACAATCAACGAAACAACGGTATACACTACTAGCTTATATTTTCATACTCCCGCGCGTCACGTGTACTTTTACTTTTTTTATACTTTAACTATAGTTTTACAATCGATTAATACGAAGCATTTCCATCTATTACCTAGCATTTATATCTCTGTACTTTTTTTTATCTGTTGCACTAGTTCTCTTTTTTGTTTGAGTTGCAATTGACGCTGTCTTCCTACACCGATTATTATTTTTTTCCTCTACTCTTTATTCTCGTTTATTCATCGCACACGCACACATCCACGTACAGGCTCGCTCTTTTCCCCCCCTATATTTTTGAAGTCCCGTCGTGGTATTTCAATCACACGAGTGCTGGAATCCTGAAGTGGCTCATCGCTCATCAGTCGGAGGGCGGCAAATCCATCAATCGCCTGCCCTCAATCAAATATTTTAATTGAAAATTGCGCGCCGCTGGATATAGTAGAAGCGAAAATCTTTTCACTCAAATTGAAATGCATGCGATTTCGAAAAAATAGAAGACTTACTTTTTGAATAAAAAAAAATTATTATCGCGAATAAACGTAAACTCAAATTTTATGAAAAGAAAAGTAATAATAAGTAATCGACAGTCCCGTATAAAAACCTTCATTATACCGACTGGGCCGTACAATATAAATTAACAGGTTAGCGTGTGTTTTTCATTGACACATCATTGTTATTAAAAAAAAAAAAAAAAGAAAAAAACTATTCTCACCGACAATTGCTCTATTCAAAATCACAAAAAACGATCTACCCAGCGTCACAGAATAATTTCCAATCAGCAACTCGGGAGCTTAACGAAGCCTCATTGTGTGCTTGCACTGCCACGGCGATGACTTCGCCCCCCGAGACTCAAAACCAGTTTGCCCGGGGAAACCACGCGACGAGACAGCCGAACAATTGGCAGCCAAAGACAGACGGGAAAATTTTCGCTCATCTAATCGGCCATTCGCTCGTCTACCACATCGCTATATACCTCCTCCTTATTCTGCATTCACTCGCCGCGCGCATCACGACACAAGCGCGTTTAATAGTAATTTTGGTTCAAAGCTACGGCGGTCGGTCGTTGTTTTCTCATCTCTTTCTCTCTCTCTCTCTCTCTCTCTCTATCTCTCGTCCCCCGTCGTTCTCCTTTCATCTCACGTTCTCGTCTCCCCCTTATTCACTGTTAATCCCGAGAAAATTTATATACCGTCTCGCGCGACGATCGTTATATCGATACACTGCTTATATACTCCCCTGCCTACGTTAGAATAATGATAATAATAATGATAATGACGATGACAATGATATATCAGCGAGTAGCGTCAGGACTTTCGGAAAGTCGATCGCTCGTTCTCTCTCTCTCTCTCTCTCTCTCTTTTGCTCACATCATATTCGAACAAAACGACTGCGTTCATCGCGCGTCTCGAGGCTCTCTTACATATTTCTATATAACCGCGCGCGCGCAATATCTCGTGTGTTTGCGTGTATTTATATAATCATAATATACATTGTATAATATAACATATGTATAATATGTATACGTGTATGTATATATTTATCATGGTTTTTTCTGTTTCTCCGTACCTTATTCCGTTGCCCTCATATGTACCTAACGGGATGTTCTTTTTTCGCCTCGTACGTAATAAATACTGATAGAGGATAATATAATATGCATGTACTTGCCTGCCGGTACACAATGTCTATGTGGTTCGCTCATAATAATTATAATCTCTCTCTTTCTTCTTTTTCTCTTTCATTTTTATCGACTTATAATTATTACGACCGATATCGCCGTATAATCCCTTCTCGCCCCCTCAGCTTATCAATTATTTATATATATTTTTTTCTTCCTCTTTTTGTTTTCGTCTCAACTCGCACGAACATACACTTGCACTCTCATCTTTGCACGTATTTATAAATATTTATATATACTAGAATTTTCAATTCTCGAGCGATTCACGCACCTTCATCTTATAATTCTTTGCCCTTTCCCCTAGCATTCCTTCTTTCTTCTCTTTCGGTCTCTTTCGCAATTCATAATTGTGGTGTGACGATTACGTCGGAGCCGAGTCACACACCGATATACGATAGATTCACGCTTTGCGCATTTTTTTTCCTTTAAGTGATTACTTATTTACTTGCGGTTTCATTATTTTTTTTATTTCGTTAAGTAATTTATCATTTTATTTTTTTAAAGTCAGTCGCCAAGTGTATCATGTCTCCTCTTCTCGCTCACTTTTATGTTTCTGCGATATATTATGTTAGACTCGTCGAGTGAAGCCCAAATACGTCAATTTCTCATAATATGTATATTATATATATATATATGTGGTTAAAAATAATAATTCGAAGTTTCTTGCAATCGTTTTCTGTCAATCACGGTGTTCTCTCTCGATATCTGTTTTTTTTTTGTTTAATCATTTATTACTTGTTTTATTACCATTTTTTTCGCGTTCGTCTCCTACACATCTTCTCTTCTTATCTCATTTTTCGCATATATAATTATAACGCACGAAGCTACGAACTTATATATCCATACGCGCACGCTCGCCATTTATGTAAATTCCTTTCAGTATCATTATTCTCTCGCGCTTTCCCCTTTTCTCTTTATTATTATTTTTATTATATTTATTATTTCATTATTATTACTATTATTTTTTTTCTCATTTCGGATATTTATTTCTTCACGCGTTCGTTTCTTCAGCATATTGTGTGTTTTGCTTATTTATTTATTTCTCTCGCCTTTTTCTCTCGCTTCACAATGATATAGCCATGATTATGAGATTGATGATGTGGAATGTGTATAATATGTGTTATGACGATTTACACGTCTAGGTGTTCAGTTTTCCCCCTTTTAGTTCTGGGCCCCTATACAACTTTCGTCTCTCTCTTTCTCTCTTTCTTTCTCTCTTTCTTTCTCTCTTTTGGAGGACAAAAGTATCGCGTTGCTTCCCGTTCATTCGTATGAAGATATGTATTATGAGTGAAATCGAAGATGCGTCTGTTTATGGTTCGAAAAACGACGGTCTTTTATAATCACGCGCTGATTTAGCATTTAGCGAGCCTCGATGCTGAGAAAATAAAGTTTGTATATTATCCCCAACCCGGAATTGAACGCCGTAATAACCGATGCGGCAGAAAGAAAGTCGAGTAAACATCGTTTTATGATTTATCGTTAATAAATAACTTTTTTTAAAATGCCGAAACGCAAGCCGTAATTCACGGGGAGTTTAACGATGCAGTAAATAAGGCGTACGACACTTTTTCCAATATACCTTTCTTCCCGCGATTCTATGACGGCTGACGCGAAACGAGGGTAATTAAAAAAAAAACAAGAAAGATTGTATATTTAAAAGAGATTGCATTCGAGATTCGCTATTAACAATTGGCACGTGATTTATGATAGCTGCACTGAGATTAGGGCAACTGCATTTCGCGTCCGCCCGTTTTATCGCGCATATAATAATAAAAAGGCTCGATCGATGCGCTCGTTTTCTTTTCGGTCGTTCCAACTCGCAGTAGCGCATCCGCGGCGATGAATAATGATCTATATCTCTTTTTAATTGCGATGTATATGTATTTTATATATATGCGATATTTTTTCTTTTAATGTATCGATAGGCCTGCAGACGGCGAATCCGTTTTCTTTCTCTTCCTTTCTTTCTTTCTCTTTCTTCCACTTGTTCCTATTATAACGCGTCTTCTATGATATGTACGACGATCTAAGCTTTACAGTCTCTCTCGCAACATTTTTTCCACTGGTAAAAATCATTAATTTCTTTGCTTATTAGGAAATGAATTCATCGAGTAATGTTCAGAAAAATGATTAGTCGCAGTAAGTATTTTTTTTTTTTTCAAAACAGGGATTTAAAAAAAGTTTCGGAGTCTTTTAGAACCTAGCGAGATTAGGCGTTTGCGTTATATATTCAAAATATTTGGTCGTATATAAAAAACACGCGGTATAAGCTTGATTGACGAAACGTCGAGAAATTCGTGACTTTGACACAATTGCCTGGGAGAAAAAATTATATAAAATTGTTCGTGATTCTATTTAAACATTCAGAAAACGTTTCAAAAAAGAATTTACACATATAGTATCAAAAAATCAATACAGGTATAAATTATCATATTGTGCATGGCTTCAATACGACAT
Source organism: Torymus texanus (assembly GCA_036873485.1). NCBI lineage: Eukaryota > Metazoa > Arthropoda > Insecta > Hymenoptera > Torymidae > Torymus > Torymus texanus. Next base: position 20,297,643 of record JAYJLV010000001.1, on the reverse strand, counting down.
AGAAGCATTCATATAATGAATCATTTTATTGCATCTTACATAGTTAACATTTTTTTGTTCATTATTTTGGTACTGATTCATTTCGAATTCACTCAAATATATATATAATATGTATATCATTTGCATTATATATATACATAATTTTTTCTCCGTGAAATCTCATTGTACACACGATTATTAGAGAACGATATACTCGTTGCGCGATTCGAAATGTGGATATGAAGATGGCGATGATAATGATAAATGATGTGTTTCAATGTTTCTGTGTCATGTACTTTCATTATTTAATTATACAAGCACGTTGCAATGATATTATATGGTTTTCATACTACTCTTTATAATGCACATCAGAGGAATCAACAAACGTGAGGAGATATGTTTTCGTCAATTACTCGTTATATATTTTTTTTTACTTTTAATAGAGAGGAGCATTTTGACACTTTAATCTTTTAGTTTTGCTATTTTTTTTTGTAATAGAGACACGCACAAAGCCACGCTACGTGTGAATGATATTTTCAATCGACGACGACAAAAAGCTCGCCGGGGGCTCGATAATTGAAAAATCACTGAAATCACGATTATATATTTACAGTTTCTCTTCTTTTTCAAGCTCAAGTTTAAACTTTAAGAAACTTCGTCTCTAATTTTCAAGATTCTCTGACGTTATTCCATTATTTTTATTATTATTTCTCTTTATTGTTATTTCGCGTAAATTCAAGTTCAACACAGTTCGTTTTATCAAATTAAAAAAATATCTTCAGTTCGTTAGAGGCTTTACACTTAGTTCCTTTTTTCTTCTTCTCTTTTTACCGTTTTAGAAGTTTAGGTATCGGTTAGAGTTTGAAAAACGGCGGTGAGACAGAAAACTTTGAAAATTAGATCGTACAATGGATTATAAGAGGTGACGAGTGCGATGAAAAAGATAAGTTTATCCGTTAGTTACGTTTTCAAAATTCTCACAGGCTTACCTAATCAAAAAGACTTATCGAATCAGTACTTTAAATCGGTGGATGTTTATTATCATTTATGTTTTTTTTCATTAAACATTTCAGTGTAGCAGGGTGTATAATTTTAGCGAACACACCGTACATCACTTGGACCCAAAGAGCAAACTGACGGTGATTCGTAAAAACTGTCTTATCATTTTTTTTCCCTCGGAAGTAGCATTAAACGTTAAATGTTTTAAAAATCGAAAAAGTTTAATGGCTAATCTCTAAGTACATTTGTTCCTCTGGATAAAAAATGTTTCCTCGAAGCGCGGTATTACTCTTATATAGAGGTTTAATATTTCATTTACCTAGAGATTGCAAGAGAAATTGTCATTGAAGAGAAATATGAGAAAAGTTCGACACTAGCGGACTGCTGTTTAAACTTCGTTAACGCGGAATTTGGATAAAAATTCTTATCCATCGAACAATACTTTGGTAATAAGATCGCGCGCCTCCTTTCCTGTCTTATCGACTTGTGTGAACGCCAAACTTTCTTCCATTTATTTTTTTTTTGTATTCGCAAAGGTATTATGTAAAATCCATCAACATCAATGTGTACTAGCTAGAAAGTAACTGTTAACATTTTTAATATTAATTTTAGAAAAATCTCCGTAATAAGAGCTTCTTATTTGCTTAGAAATGCTTGTCTTCTTTCTTTATTAATCTTTGTGTTTATGAAATTGTGGTCCATCATAGTTCACTCGAATTATTCCCAAATGACGAACTTAACGTTTTGCTTTATTTTTTTTTTCACTAAGGAAGACAAAAAATCGAACTTATTCGTTGCATAAAAAAACGCAGAGAAAAAATCTCAAAACATTGTATCTCGAATAAGAAGGAATAATAATACTTTTTTTCTCTTTCTCAAAATTCGTGAAAACTGTGTTCGTTTTAAACAGCTTCGAAAAAAAGAGACAGGTATATAAGGCTTATCAAACACTCAGCGTTCATTTGTTACGTAGTCACACAAAGTGCTATTGTGTTTTTATGTAAACGAGATTAAAAGTACATTTTAAAAAAATGCAAAACTAGTAGACTTTTTGCGCATTTCCATCTGGAAGATACAGAATATATCCCCCGTCACGCGAATAGTAGCAGCGTTTAAAAAATTAGTTTTGTATATTTATCCAGCTTCCCTCCTGTCTTTATGATATCGCCTCCAGCATCAGTGAGTTCCATTTTTTTTATTGGCGGATTTCGATTTCAAACCATAGATACCGATTATTGCAATGTTAAAACTATTCTTTTTATTTAAAAAAAAAGGGAAAGTGGTACGTTATTAGCTTAGTTTTGTAAATCAATTTGAGATCCATATCGTTACGAAATTTTCCCCAAAAAATGTTGAACTTTTTGAAACTTCTACAAATACGTTTTTAGTGAAAAAGAATTTACTTTTGAAAGAAAAAAGTGAGGTTTGCTTTATTATTCAAGCCTGGAAATTTGAAGATTCATGTCGTATTTATACAACTTTAGCAATGCAAACCTATTCCACTTTTCGCAACCTCTATATATACGGGAGGGTTCAGTCCAACTGTACAAAATTGTTAACGTATTATAGTATATATCGAAAGTGTGCGCTCAGAAGACTTTTTCGTTACGTAAGACTGACTAATAGTTATACATACAATATACGACCTTGAAAAATCGACGAAAAAACTAACCGGACTGTCGTATTATCTCGTTAAATATACATTTGGCGCGAAAAATTGAATATACACGATTACGAAGCCACTCGAAAGTCGTTCTCAAACTCTCTCAATTGTACGTACATCATTTTATTAGTTTTATTTTCTTTTCTTAACATTGGGTATACGAGCAAATGATTGACATCGGCAAAGTCGATGATTGCGATTCATTATAGTCGATCATTGGATGCAAATCAGAGTCGATAAATGCTTAACAAATTATTATTTTTATATATCTGGGTTATCTCTCTCTCTCTCTCTCTGCTTTTTTTTACTTCTTTTTGTTACTATATTTTGTATTGTCCAACGTGTATTGTGTCTGTGTTTCCTTTCGAGAGACTCGTAAAACGCCATCGTGTCTGAAAAAGTCTTTGGTTTCTTGTTTCATTATTAATATTAATTCATATTTTCATTTCAACGCATTCGGTCATTGAGTTCAATTAAATACATAATATAATTAGTAGGTTACAAGTACACACTCAGGACAACAGTCGACTTACAAAATGCGGCAGTGTGCTTCATTTAGCATCATATGTTCCTTTAGTTTTTTTTTATTATTCCGTTTGTTTAGCTTCTTCTATTGTTATACGAAAAATGCAATTCTTTGGTTTTCTATATAATCCGCTCTAAATGACCTTTGTCGCGCGTTTCTCGAAATTATGGGCACATTACACGATAAATGAGATTATATTTATATATTTATATACTTTTCAGCACCTTGTATAATCAGTACTTGGCATTTCAACTCTTAAGAGAAGTGTTATGTGATTGTTCATACGAATAATTTACCATTTTTTTTTCTAATTTTCAAACCAGATTAACAGCATTTCTGGAATGTTTGTATTGTATTTTGATGTCAAGTATTCACAAATATAAGTAGGTTTGACTTTCACTTATATGTTTCAGTGTTTAGTTTTAGCAAATAATGAATTTGTGTCAAAGACGAAAAAGAAGGCATACAATGTCGAACTTCTGTCAAATACTTTCTGATTTTAATAGATTGAAAATCTAATATGTTTTGTTTTCATTAAAATACAATACAAAAGTGATATATAGGAATACTGTAATCTGTTCATTCACTTAACATTACTCGTCGAAATGATGAATATCAGAGCAAATGAAAGTTTCTTTTAGCGAGTGCCCACTTATTCGACGCTCGCATTTAGTCATTCATCGACGGATGAACCGGCCTGGCGAAAACTGCGGCGTTTTATATGTAATGATGATTATTTAATTACAACGATGACTCGTGGAAATTTTCTTTATAAAATGGCTTTTTTAGCGGAGCGATGACGACATTATACACACAGTTCGTGCCTCGAATCTATATACGCGCGGGATGCGTCGTACAAACGACTTTTTATTATTATTTTTCTTTACCTTTAATTACTCTTCTCCTTCTTTTTTTTAATCATTTTCTTTTTGGTCAATGCGCGCACGCTCGCAATATGCGACAACAACAATGCTTCAGCCTATGCTTTTTTTCACGAGGGTTACGGTATATAATATATCACCACGCGCGAAAACTCGTGTGTTATACGTGTGTCTTTTTTTTATTCGTTTTTCTTTTCCTTCCACAAGATTGAATCGGACTAAATGTTTCGAATTCAGTAAGCGAAACATCTATTGCACTTTGTTTCAAATCGAAATTATCGAAAATTCTCTTTATACACTTACAGCCCTACGTCGTGTAATAATTATATGCTTAAATTTTCTCTAACTTCATTTTTTTCCCTTTAATTAACTATATAGTGAAGCGAGCTTTTGCCGGATAAAAGTCGCGTTTTAAATTTGCTTTTAATCTATACATTCATATTTAAATCTATATATATATACCAATGAAAACATCTCTAAGTAATTTTTTTTCTTACTTCCCTTCGTTAAAAGCACGATAAACGTAACGTAACGTTCTAAAATCCTTTAAAATATTTAACCGATTCAACCCTGTCTCACCCAATTAGAGAGTCCTAAGAGGAGAATTTAATAATGAAGCAATTAATTAGCATAGCTTTTCGCTTGCTTGTCAGCACAGATATAGATACAGGGGGGCAGGGAAAAACTCGCGCTCTCTCTTTCTCCCGCACTCTCTTTTCGTTTGCCTCTAAATACAGAACATTCGTCAACTATATTTATATACGCCTTTAATATTTATACACTTACTACGCGGATAAAGGAAAAGGAAAGATTCCCGACCGACATTTTGGGGGGTAGCGGCACGGGATCCGCGGGATATTACAACTGCAGCGCACACAATTGCATTTTATATATATTTATATATTTATATGTATAATATATATTATGAATTCAGGTGCGAAATCATATAGTTACAGTGTTTACACGTACTCGCAATCTAAGTTTATATTTTACAAGTTTTTTTCTGCCCTCTCCTTGCTGTGTGTGGATTTGCCTCGTCTCGCTTAACTTCGTTTGGAACGATCTACGTTTTTTATTTTCTTAATTATTTTATATTTATTAATTTTTTTTTGTTAGCATTGGTTTTAATGGTAAACCCGACGACAATTAACAAGCGCTTCTCCTCGTATTCGTATGTGTGAGTGTGTGTGTGTGTGTGTGTGTGTGTGTGTGTGTGTGTGTGTGTGTGTGTGTGTATGCGTGTATGTGTGAATGTCAGACGTGCACTAATAATACTGACTATTACTGCGGGTTGAAAGAGGACTGCTGGGTTCGTCTCTCTCTCTCTATTTCATTTCATCATCTCTTTCTCCTCGTATATCTTTCAATCTCGCGTATTCCTCGTGATAATTTGAATTTATTATAGTTTCTCGAGATTTTCTGTTTTCATCATTTTTTTTTCTTTTTCTTCTTCTCATCGCTCTATTGTCAACATGTACATGTAAATAACGCGGTGCTGCATCTTATCACTTCTTTGTGTCGTCACTCGAGTTTACTGCGCGCTTACTTCGCTTGCCTATTCGTGGATTTACAATCCCCCTTCTCGTTTTTCCCTATACTTCTCTATTATATGTGCACACTGATTTTTTTTTATATACATCGCACTTCATCGATCATTTCTTATTTCCTCTGCAATGTTTCGTTCTTTATTTTCGCATATATTTATATACTGTATATCTTTTTTGTTTTAGGCACGGACGACTCCGATTGGAAATCACCGATTTATTCATCTATTGCGAAATAAATCTTGTATTATAATATTATTAATATACAATCAATGGAATATATATATTTATCGAATCAACATCCTTTCAGTCGAGTTTAATTAGTAACAGTTTCGTAACAAAATATTTATGTTAAATTTCTTCGAAATCGATTTCCAATCCGAGTCATCCGCGCGCCGGCGTACCGTCATCCTTGTCTTTCTCGGCTTCTTTGCTTGTCTCTCGCGCTTCATTTATGCATTTTTTTCCGCGAATGGATTTTCTTGGCTAAACACTACAAGGTAATAATAGTCTTTATCAAAAGCACATGTATACTGTGGCTAGTCTACGAATATGTATATATATAGTATGTATATATATATA